>ML780086.1:57519-121712 GCA_009831015.1 Picea engelmannii | reverse complement strand
ATATATATATATTCTATTTAAATAGGAAAACTTGTGCATTTTATCTTATCAACCAGGGTTTCTAATGACTTGTGAGATGTCACACAATGTATGTGAAAGCTACAAATTCTTGACTTGCATTAACTTGTCTAACATGCTTCTACCTACAAAGGAAATTGTATCACTACACTACAAAAGTCCAAAGTTGGCTCAATCACTCTTGGCAGTGATCATGTACTTGAACATCGATCATGCTAACCTTGTTGGCACTAAGAAATCACCAAGAATGAGAACCTTACTGTCACCAAGGAATTACCAAGCATGATTTGGGAACTTCCTATTTCCATAAACCATAACTCTCTTTGTTGAACAACTTTGATAAAAATAAATCAAGGAATTGAAATACTATTGCAGAAAGTAAACACACCACACTCTTCAAGAAAACAAATCACCCTTGCAAAATGAAAATTAATTGAATTGAAATTCTCAAACAAAAGAGAATTAAATTACCCAACACCCTATTCTCATGGAGTGAGTTCTGCCTCCAAGAATAGAGCAACAAAATTAAACTACAACATCATAAACTAGTTAAACACTAACATAAAGATGAACAAACTGTAATCCAAGCTGAAAATCAAATCTCAAGCTTGTAGTTTTATTCCATCATGAAATTGGACATTGCTCTAAGAGTCCTCTCCCTTGGAATGGAGGTGAAAATCTATTTTATACATAATTTTGGTTGAAACTGAAAACCCACTTGAGCAAAAGAGATTCCCAAGTGATTACAACAATTTGCTAAATTTATAACCCATAACTAGATTGTTCCAAGATTCTAGCTAAGCCCATCGAATTTAGAATACCATGGGCTCTCAAATCCGTGATTGGTTGTGTGGGTTATAAAAACTTGCCCAAAATACATCCAAGAGCCATGAAGATGCAAAAATTCATTTTCCTCTAGAGTTGTAGCTATCAAACCACAAATATAGGGAAAAACGTGTTTGGAGACATGGGTATCTATGAACGTCCCCAAATAGATATAACACCAAATTTGTGGCTCCTCCATTAATTCTTTGTCTGGAAGCTTGTATACCTTCTCATTGTTTTTGACTTGATTATTGGGTGCTCAAATTCGTGGAATTTTTTTTTAACAAAAATGATTAGGGAATTATATTGAAAAAGAAAGTTTGTGCTACAACACTTTACAAAATGACATAAAAATTATTCTTTTATCTATGTCCATAATACAAACTATTTCATGATTTATAAAGGAGGACTTAGAGGTTTTCCAAAATGAACTATTAGTTTGCCATGTAAAAATGGCTACAAACGAGGACAAAATAAACACAAATTTATAGGTCATCAAAGGAACCTAGCTAAAGATTATAGGATAGTTATGTTTCTTCCTGGTGACTTTCTTGATTGGCTTCGGATGGAGGGATTCCTTTGCTTGTGTTGTGCCTCGTTGTAGCCAGAGCTAAGTTAGAAAAGGCCTGGTGCTGCTCAATTCCTGCTTCAGAGTGGAAGGTTGAGGGAAACCTTGAGTTAATTGTTTCATTTGAATTTTCTGGATGTTGAGGGTGGCCAAGGGGGTTCCCCAAATGCTGATTGAAAATTCCAATGTTTCTAGTGTTCCTATTGACCTCACACAAAGCTATTTCAAGCTCTTGTTTGTGTCATTGTTCATGAATATGTAGTTGATTCTGGAAATTAACTATTTGGAGATGGAGTTCCTAATTTTCTTTTTGGAGCTCTCTTAAACGCATGTTTGTTCTTTCCTCTGCGCTTCTGGAAACCTGACGCATATTTCAGATTTTATCTTGGATCTCCTCCTATGCACAGGAGGGACATGAACATAGGTATTTTGTTCTTTGTCACATGATGGGGGGAGGAAACAAGGGCACCAAAGCATAGAAATATTTGCAGAGGTGCGTACCAACTTCCAAGAGGGGACGAGGTCTTAACCGCAAAGAAGGAAGGGAGATTGATATCACATGCTTGGAGGGACAAAAGAATTGAATAAACCATGTATCATAGAGAATGTATGTATAGGGGATAATGAACAATGATGCAACAACTGAGGGAGAGAACATCAAGGAGTACAGGGAGCCTGTGGAACTAACAAGTGCGAGGGGAGAAGTGACTAGGGTGGGTATGGAAGAAAAGGTGGAAGGGACTTTCTGAAGGACATGTGGGAGGGAAAACAAGGTTGAGGTGTCAAGAAAGGGGGGAAGAAGGGCCTAGGTGGATAAGGGAAGGAAATTCAAGAGGGGAAGTATAGAAAGGAGGAAGGGGAGGGGAGAAATAGAGGGGGGAGAAACTGGGTTGTAAAAGAGGAATAGTTCCAAACTGAAGAGAGGGGAAGGCAAAGGATATAGGTTCTTAAGGTATCCACACATGAGTTTCATCCTGATTTATGCAGAGTTTAATTTGTTCCAAGATATTTGTTGATTTGGCTAAGCTATTGACAACCTGGTTTTTGGAACGTAGAATATGGAAGAAATGAATCTTGGAGAAATGGCATTTCAAAGAATTTATCTGAGATTGTAGGTCGTTAGGGAGTTGATAAGCTGGGTTTTTTAAGCCAATAAGTTCTGTTATAATTAGCATCGACTCTCCAAGAACAATGAGTTCATGGAGGTTTATTGAATTTGAAATTTGTAGTCCCATGTAGACTGCAAGGCTTTCTTCTCTGTTATTGGTTGTCTTCCTAAGCCCCCAAGAGTAATCCAGGATGTTTTGTCCATCAAAATCAAATATGAATCCCCCTGCACGTGTCGACCCTTGGTTACCTGCTGAAACTCCATAAAAGAAAAGGATTGGAGAGGATTGTTGTCTTTGCCAATGAAGGAAGTCAAGATCATTGAAACGTAATTGCCATTTTTTCCTCTTAGCATCTATGTTTGTTGAAGGGAGTTGTCTAGGAGGGTTTGGGTCCAAGATGTAAGTGATCCAATGTTCTTCTTTTTTCTACAAGGAACCTATCATATCTCGTTGCAATGATCTAAAAGAGAATACTTCAGAAATTAATCTGTAAATTTTAGAAAAAATACGTTGCGGGGGAGAGAGATTCCTAGGAAAAAATGCATGGATCCTTGCTAACCATATTTCCTAGCATACAAATTTGGGGATTCATCTCTAGAAGAGGGAGAAGTGATTCTTATCTTTGAAGCTGCCAGCATATCTTTGTCTCCAAGTGACGAACAAATCATTCCAGCTCTCGGGGGAAGGGGGGGGAAGGGGGAGAGGGAGATAGATGATTTGCCATGATCCAAAAAGGATCCAAAGAAGACTAAGGATAACTCAAAATTCACATAAACAACTCAGGAAGCTTAGAATGGCCTCAACAGACATAGAGAGGGAAAAAAATTCAAAGTCCTCAAAACTCAATAAAATTGGCATCATCACAAAGAGAATGTAACAAGATTTCCAATGGTGTAAATGGCTCGTCAAACAAAGTTACAAATCAAAATATATTCACAGTCAAAGTTTTGGTCAACCTAGCCTAGGCAGCAGGGTTGAGTCAACATCCATACTACTGACGTCAACACTAGTATGGATGATTTCATCGTTCCTATAGTATACGTGGCACACGTAGAGGGAGACACGTGTCATGTAGACATCAACATGGTGACATGGAAACACCAGAGGCTGCCATGTGTCACTCATTTTTAGACTTTTTTGGAAATTTTGTGGACCAATGAAAAGGTGTTACGTGGTATCCCATACAACTATGTGCAGATCATACAACCACCTGTAAGGTGACATGGAAAGATGATGAAGCAGGATGACATGGCAGTGACCATGCAAGGAGTGGTGATGTGGGCCAATGAAAGGCTACCACGTGGCCCAGTCATGGGTTGCCACGTGGCAGCATCCAAATGCATAATAACTCACAATATCCAGATTTCCAAAAAATGGTCGTGTTGGATGGCGCCAACACCCAATCTTCCAAGTTTGATAGGATCCTTCCAAATCTGCCCGAGATATAAAGCATACCACCAGAATTAACCACATCTGTCAAAAGCTCCGTCGTGTTAACTGAATCCGCCAAATTTTCTGCCAAATACAAACCATATACATATACAACGTTGCAACCATATTCCAAAAACAGGAGGTCCAGGGGTTCGACCCTAGGATCTACCCTATCACCTCTACCTTTGCCAAGTCCGCCAACCGTTTGGGCTGGGGTGTGACTTGGTCAATTTCCCCCCCTTATTTACTTAAATGTTTCATTTTCTCCAGGTACAGGGGCTGGACCAGGGCGTAGCCATACAAACATGGCACATTTTTCGAGACAGATTCTCATGAATTAATTACAGGTGCATGCACAAAAACTGAGGTGAATTTCCTCAGGGGCCTGGAAGTGTCATATTTTGATCGAGGCATGGAGACAATCACTTTTGGGTAATTCAAGGCCACAAATTTAGTGGTGTTGTTTGTTTTATGATATGAGCAAAGCTTTTGCATCTTAACTCCAGAATGAGGTATACTTATGTATTTTTTCAAATTTTTTTACTCAGTTAATAAAAAGGCCTACCCATTTGAGAGCAAGACCCAGAGATGTAGTCCACCAGGGACACAATCCATTATCAAGTTTTTTGTGTTCATATTTGATGCTTATGTCTCTTCATTATTGATATTTTCCTTCTTTACAGTGCACTTTAATTTATGCTCATTTAATACAATTATTTATAAGTCACATCGATGAAAAGATCCTAGATCATGTTGGTATTAGAGAAGTCATCTTTGAATTGAATTTTTTAGTGTGAATGTTTACTAGGGCCAATCATAAGGAGGGTGAATGAAATATTAATACTTTCAATCTCAAAGTTGGCTATGCAACCTGAAGGAATAAAATGGCCAAAGAGGAAAAGCATGATGAACATGAGAAAAACTTCCATATGGTATTTTAGCGCATGTCAGAAATGGTATAGAGAATGTATGGATATTACGAGAAGAGGATGAAGAAGAAAGGGAAGAAAAATGAATCACAAGTAGATGATAATTCTTCAGTTAATCAAGGGACTGGAGGAGACCCTCTTGGGCCTCCATATTTCACCCAAGTTCTAGCTCTTCTTCCTCTGAGCATTCTCATCATTCTCATAATTCTAGCCATAAAAATTATTTTAAGAAACCATTATTAAATCTTGATGTAAAATTTTATTTACCTATTTTTAATGGAGATGCTAATCCTGAAAAGCTAGATAATTAGATCTGACATGTTGAAGTATATTTTCATGTTCAACATATTGATGAAGAGGAAGTTAAGGTGTAATTGGCTTATCTTCGATTGGAAGGCACCACTCTCATATGGTGGGAGAGTAAACTTCAGGACATAAGTAAGAGTGGTAATCCTCTTTCCTCATGGTCAGAATTTAAATCAGAGATAATGAAGCAATTTTATCCATTGGGTTATTTACATAAAGTAATGATGGAATGGAAAACTTTGAGACGAAGTAAAGGTCAAACTGTACAAAGTTTCACATAATAATTTAGGAATAAATCTCTTTCATTAAACATTCCTTTGGATTATTATGAAACTTTGATGAAGTATATTGGTACACTTCACAGTTATATCTGCCATACTTTGATATTGTTTAACCTCACCAGTATTGACTATGTTTGTGTGCAAGGCACTCACCTTGAGAACATGGGAAAGAATGTTCAAGAAGATCCCATGAAGAAACCTTTCAATCTCCCACATAAGAAGTTTAATAAGTTTAAAAGGAAGGAAAAAAAGACTGCCATTGTGAAGAGAGAAGAAATAAATCCATCTTGCACTCATTACAAGAATAATGGTCATGATGATGAACACTGTTGGAAACTACATCCAGAAAAGAGACCGATATAGTTCGGTGGAAAGGGGAAGATAAAGACTGTTTCTACAATGCAACAAGATCTTGGTTCCGATTGAGGAGACGAAGGAAAGATCACAACAGTTGGAGTACAAGGTAAAAATTCCCTTCATGCTAGTTCAAATTTCAATAATGAATCTCATGATGATGAAAGAAAGAGGAATGAATTATTTCACATAAGATTTGTATCTAAACACACTAAGATAGATACATTATTTGATATAGGTTCCCAAGTAAACTTGATATCTGAAGAACTTGTCAAAAATAGGGGTCTTGAAACTAAACCACATACAAAGCCTTATCCTCTTGGTTTTGTATGTGATAAAGAAAAACTTAATGTCACCAAGCAATGTAGGGTCAGATTTTCTATTGCTTCAAAGCTGATTGATGAAGTGGATTTGGATATTGTATCACTTGATATATGTGGCATAATGTTGGGGAGTCCTTATCTTTATGATAGAAAAGCGGTATTATTTCATCATGAGAACAAATATCACCTTACTAAAGGGGGAGTGGAATACTGTTGACGGGCGAAATCGGTCGTCCGTCAACTGAGAGAGTGGAACCGGTCCGGGGTTATCTAAATAACCCAAGCCGTTTGGAATGGACCACCTTGACGAGTTTAACGGCTCCGTTGGCCGCTCTAAGGTCTCCTAAGGAAGCCAAAGAGAAAAGCTGATCTGAGCTAAGTAATCTAACTAAAATAAAGCAAACTAACTATAATAAAGGAAACTAGAAACTAATAAAGAAAGAAACTAACTTCACTAATCTAACTTTAAACTACTAACTATTATATATATACAATATACTAATTATAATAACTCAAATCAACTATCTAATTATCAAATAAATTGTAGTTTATTCACAAATGTGCATTATCTACAATCTACAGATTTGAATAAAACCTGTGAAACCGATTTTCTTGTTGTCCTAAAACAACGAAGATAACTCTTTTTATTTTATTTTATAATTTATGAATAAGTAAGTAAACTAATTGAAATTAGACAATCTAATATAATTTACTGAAATTTAAACAATCTAATATAAATCTAACTACGATTACATCTATATTAAACTACTTAATGAAAACAGTAGAATAAATACTAATTAACCTCGAAACGCTCCAAGTTTTCCCTGTGTATGATTGCTTCTTAAGCTGGTTGGAGGAAGAAATTCACACCGTTTAGTCCAAAAGCTTCTCGGAAACGATCAGCTGTGCTGCTTCTTGAAGTATGTTACAGAACAAACAAGACATAAAAGAAAATCATAACAATTTTCTGATTATAAATTCCTGCAAAAGGGAAACCTATTATGCAACAAACTTATATATTATAATCCGATTTATGAAGAAGACAAAGCTATCATTCACAAACAAAATCAACAACTGTTATGTCTGTTATCTATTTGGAAAAAACAAGATATAGATAACAATAATAATATTATATCACTTGAATTTGATTTAGATAGCAAAGTAATACTAAACCATAAACAAAATGATATACAAAACATGGAACAAAGTGTTGATATATTGAAAAGCAAAAGCTATGACAAGACACCAGTTCTGCTCCAGTTTGAATCAAAATTCTATATCCTTGTTTTCCCCCAACTGAGGATGATTGATTATTACAAAAACCATAGGTTTATATAGGTTTCTCACAAGGTAAAACATCCTTGTGAATAATAGCAAATTGTTTACACAATCTGGGAAAAATCCCAAAATCTCCTAAACTAAGAAAATAAAAAGCAAGTAAAATCTGTAGATCATCCCCTAAGTGCCCATGATATATATTGCCAATTCGAATTTGCCTGCAATAGAACACAAAAACCAAGTTAGAAGGATGTTTTATTAGAAAAACAATAAAAAATTGACTTTATAGACTTAGCTACAGAATCCTCTGATTCTGTAGCTAGTCAAAATAGTAAACATGATCAGATAACAATCAAATAAAATGAAATTGAATTATCTTTTAATAATCATTGAACTACTAATAATTCAACCAAATTTATCATTTAAATCAAACCATATCAAAAGAAATGTAATCAAACAGGGTAAAGATAAATGCTCTGTTTCTAGTCACCATAAAACATGGTCAAACTTTTGACAGGCCTGTTTTGTATCAAACAAATTAATCCTTGATTCGAGTCATATGAGATACGATGTAATCATAATCATCAACCACAATCGACCCAAAACAGTAATCAAATACAATCAAAATCGAAATCTTAATTATAATTTGTTACAGCTGTAGCAATACATAGTCGTTTCAACCAACAACAAAGGTAGGCGAGCTGTGGATTATGCATAAGATTCTGTTGTAATCAAAATTGAGAAAGGTTGTCACGATATACTCAAAACGAAATATGCGTAGCAGCATTCACCAAAATTATCATCGATTTCAATATCAGAGTATGACACAGTAAAAAACAAACAGCATTGCTAATTGTGAACTGGACAACAATCAAATGAGATCGGGTCTAAGACAATTATGGATGAATCATCATTCCGGGTATGTCATTTTGGTTTCACACATTCATTTGTGACCAAATTACACAGTCATCTCATAACAGAACAGAGTCGATTTGCCTCACGGATTGACTGGCTAGTAATCGAGTTATAGTTACGAATTGCATCAATCCTCAATGTAAAAAAAAACGCCTTTTTTAAACAAAATCAACATCGTATATGTGTTGGTCAAAACCATACGAAGGTTAAATTGTAACAGAGCAACCATCGTTTATGTGCATGATAACCAATTCGAATCAATAGATAGATCATGTTCCAAAATCTAAAATACAAAACGGATTTCTAAAATAGAAGCAACAGAGCATTATATCATAAATAATTTTAAACAATCAAATCCAGAATATGATCATTTAGAATCAAAATCCAAATCCAACTCAAACTTTAAACAAAATTCGATTTACCAAAACAAACCATGTACAATAGTGTATGTCTATGTAACCGAGCAAGTTGATAACGAACACATAGCTTATGATTGTGCCATATAAATGGGCGAGGGTTATACCAGGTAGACTGCTGAGATTATGCCAATTTCAAATTGACAATTTCTGTGGCCGACTCGACATTCTTGAACAGGATAGAGCCAGTGGTTCGTTGTTTCTTTTCGGAGGGTTGCACCTTTGCTTCATGACCGGTGAGCTTAACCACTTGATTTTCTAAATCATGAATCTTGGTCTGCAACATCGGCACATCGGTGTAATACCTCTCCAACCATAACCCACACTGGTCACACGGGGCATCAGGGATTTTCAATGACTCACCGAGGGTTCCTTGTGTTAATTTAATGCCAAGAAACTTAGGATTACCTCTTCGAGAAGGTGGTAGATTGTTGAAAAAATTGCATGCAGGCTTGTCACATAATCCTTCCAAGTAAGGATACTCGTCGGCGAGAAATCGTTCGATTTCAGAATCAGAGCTTTCGCTGACCACGATAGGGTCAGCGTTGGCAGAAGTTTTAGAATTGTTTCTCGCCATGCAAGAAATTAAGCGAGAGTTTTTCTTGCCTTTGGCATTAACACCAGCTTTAGATTTAGGTCGATTGACTATAGGCTTAGTAATCATAGGCACGGGCAAGCTCGTAGGGGGATCGGGTAGCGGTTTGGGTAGCAAAACACTGTAGGGTACAGGGGTAGGCTTGCTCTCGGTCACCATAGGCTTATCGACCTGCGAAGGGTTTGACACTACAAAGCCATTACGGCTAAGGAAATTATCCCAAGAATCACGACATAACCCCAGCTCATACACCATACACATTTTAATCAATCCCACATGGAAGAGGCTGGTATCGGCCTGACTGTGTTTGTAACGTTTGGCCATTTCAAACAGGCTTCAGTGTAGGTAATGGGGCATACTAAGTTCGAAACCCATAAAAACCATCAATAAACGAAGATGAAACAGGAAAAAAAACCCATACCTGCCCTCGCAAGTAACAAATTGTTTGATTACCATTAGGAGATCATACCAGCGCGGTTTTAACATCTTCGCAGGCAAGCCTCTGTCGCAAGAGTCCACTGTGCGAGACCGAAATAACAATGTCCATGGGACATTGTCAACCTTGTAGCTTTTCGACCATTTCTGTCCAATGACAGGCAGACTAGTTGCCAAGCTGAGAAAATGTTCAGTGATTTCAAGATGGACATCTCCAACTTTGGCTCGATAGCCATCGAATGACAATGCAAATTTCCGAGCCACAGTGAGGTTATAACCATCGAATTTCCTTATAAATGGAAGCCACCCAAACTCTTCTAAGTCGCTATACGCACCATCAAACGTCAACAGTGCTTGGCACCCGTTGGGCTCGACCCTCACAATAGGAGCCATGGTTTCTGTACATGGTAGGGTTTGAGCTAAATGAAACAATGCACAGAGTCAAAAAACGATAGGGTTTGATAGCTTCATCGCTTGAAGAGACCGGAATTAACTGCATGCGTGCGAAGGTGGTGGGATTACCACTGCCATGCATTGTATTAATGATCATGTACAGTGTTGTTATAATCATAATCACTTAAACCATACGTATCGGCCATCAAATAGGTGAATCATCACACCAATGTGCCATTCATTCGAATCTGAACCAACACCATATGTGATAATCATGCGCCAAGTGTTAAGTTTAATCAACATGAAATCCAACGATCTGTCGTGTCAATTCAATGTTTCAAACCAATGTTAATTAAATCATGTCAATACATAGTTTGAAACTATTGCTCATCCCATGTGATAACAATTTTCAAAACAATGTACCAAGCATCGATTCATGAAGTTGAAATCCAAAAGATTTAATCAAAGAACCTTTGTGAAACTTAAACGATTGCCATCGACTTTATGTATTCATAGCACATTCGAATGTTTACATTTCAAAGTTTTTAGAACATTGCAGCCAAAACAATATCTCAATATAATCAATGAGTGAAGAGCCCATAGCAAGGATGAAAACATATAAGACCAAAATCAATCACAACCTTTACAAAGTCAAATGTAATCAGATAATCTTCATGCTCAAAGGCTTAGTAATCAAACAGATCCAAATGTGCAATCAAGGTAAGAGTATAAGTTTGAAAAAATCTTTTGCAGTCATGTAATAAACCAATGGTCAAGTTCAAAGACGACGATAGTCCAAACGATGAAAGAGGTGTTTTCACACTTTCAGTTGTAAAAATTGAAACGAAACCAAAATGCAATTGTCGCAAAAATGAATATGATGTCTTGTAGCACAATGCGACGATGATTTGTCGTTAATGAGACAAGGGGTGTAGGCAGCTTTTTAGGGCAAATACAAAAAAATTACTGGCTTCCAACAATGGCGACACGCTGGGTGAAGTAGTTATCTCTGTTAAAAGAAATGAATTTAGATCAGGACAGCAATGAAAAATTCGACTTGAAAAAACAACCAGAAAATTGTACTACATCATCATCAACTTATCTTTTCCAGCGAAGTTTTAAAAGATGCAAACTAATAACAGTCTTAAAGATCTGCAAGTCACGATTTTTTTGATAAAATATTCAATACTGTTGGCATGGCCACTGCTGCCAGCAGGCGTCCATAGCCTCGACAGGGTTTCCATTTAAACCACTCGGACGTCTTTATCCTGTCAAGAATATCTAGATTAGAATAAAGGACTTTTAAAAGAGGTTTCTTATAATTTTACAGATTTTCATTTACCCGACATTGCTTCGCTGCCAGCAGGCATGTTCAGTACCCCGACGAAGTTGTCTTGGCACCATGCTTGCATTGCCCCGCTTCCAGCAGACCTGTTCAGTATCCCGGCGGGTTTACAAACACTTCCCACAACTCTTATTAATATTTTTTATTTTGTTTTTCTTTTATAGATAGCTGAGAGGGGTGACGCTGAAAAATCTTGATATTTTCTCATATTTTTTTAGACCTCATCAGAATTAAATACTGTCCTTATTCATCTCCAGAAATGTTTTATTTCTAAAACAACTTGCTATGACAGGGAGACATCCTCTTGAGTCATTCCTTTACGGAAAAGGGACAGCGTAAAAAGATAAAGATAATCATGACAAACTTCACTCAGAGACTGAAATAGTAAACTCCTTTCAAACAACATTTTCCAATATCATTTTCAGAAATATAAATCACTGATGTTTGTACAATCTTTCAGAAGTTATTTCGGCGAAGAGATTTTTCTATGGTCTATGTCTGAATGGCTCAGTGTATAAGCATGCATATGTTTCAAAACACACAAAAACACACCAAACTGATCAATCAAATCAAAATCATAAAATGAACACAAAGGCAAAAATAAAAACAAAAGGAAATATTTACATAATATACAAGGATGGAGATCAGGCAAAGTATCTTTTCAGGACTTGGCCATTCACCGAGTAGATGTCAAGCTGTCCTTCAAGACTCTGCAAATGAAAGGAACTAGGACCCAACTTTTCAGCAATTAAGAACGGCCCAAGCCACAAATTTTGAAATTTAGTGTGTTCTCCCTTCCCTTCGTGTGATTTGTCCCACTTTAAGACGAGATCGCCTACTTCAAAATTTCTATCAGAAGCAGAATTAGAATCGAACCAGCTTTTAATTAGTTGTTGATGTTGATCTAATTTACACTTGGCTTGGATTCTTACTTCTTCTAACTTCATCAGAGCGTTAATACGGCTTTGTAAAGGGGGACATTCTTCTTCTTGAACCTTTTGTGACAATTGGAGCGAAGGAAGAAGAATATGAGGTGGCAAAATGGCCTCTCTGCCATAAACGAGGAAGAAGGGGGAATTACCTATAGCAGCTTTGGGTGTCACCCTATCAGCCCACAGTGCATTCAGCAGTGTGTTGTGCCAGTTCTTGTGATTTTCAGCCACAGTCCTCTTGATGATCTTGATCAAGTTCTTGTTTGTTGACTCTGCTAGGTCGTTTCCCTGGGGGTAATAACTAGTGGAGTACTTAAGCTTTATTCCTTTTTCTAAGGCAAAGTTACTCATCTCAAGAGAAGAAAAGTATGAAGCATTATCAAAGACTAGACAATCAGGTATGCCAAAACGGGTAATGATATGCGAGTTAAGGAAAGCAATCACCTGACTTGTGTTAACAGTTTTTAGCACGGCGTCTTCAGACCATCGAGTAAAGTAATCAGTGGCCGTCACAATGTATTTGTGTTGTTGTGAGGATGGAGGGTTAATAGGACCAATGATATCAAGGCCCCATTGTTGGAAAGGAGAATCGACTGTAACGGGCTGCAAGGGGAAGGCTGGTTTTTGCAATCGCCCTGACGCTTTCTGACAAATGATACATTTTCGGCACAAGGTGTGGGCGTCTCTAAAAAGTGTTGGCCAGTAATAACTGGCTCTTAAAACTTTATGAGCAGTGGTTTCACCACCAAAGTGACCACCAACTTCACCTGCATGCAACTCAAGAAAGACCTTCTCTGCTTCGTCCTTCTCAAGACAACGCATCAGTACGCCATCAAAATTCTGACGAAACAATATACCATTAACTAGATGAAAGGAGGAGGACTTTAGTCTCAAAGCTCTTCTTTTGACAGGGTCAAGGTGACGGGGAGCTGATCCATGTTGAAGATAATGTCCAATATCGTCGTACCAAGGACTTACTAGATTTTGTGTGCAACAAATCAAGCTGTGATCATGTTGTTCTAGGTGTGATGTGTCATAAACTTCTTGTTGTTCAGTTTCTAAATCAACTACCAATTTACACAACCCTTGGCCTCTCACGATCTGAGCTGGGGTGATTTCTAAGTCAAAATCCTGCAAGGAGGTGACCCAGTTGGCTCTTTTCTCTCCTAACTCTTTTTGCACTAACAAATTCCTAACGGAAGGGTAAGGGACAATGACCTTCATTCTTGACTTCAAAAGATAAGACCGGAAATGCTTAACTTCCTTGAAGACAGCGTAGGCTTACCGATCGACAGCTGGGTAGTTAAGTTCAGTGCCTTTGAAAGTGGAGCTCATAAAGGTGATGGGTACTTCGTTGTTCTCGACATTCTTCTGAGTTAGAGCTGCGGCATAGGAACGATCAGAGGCAAAAGTATAAAGTGTAAAGTCTTGAGAGAAATCAGGTCTCATGAGAGACGGAGCATCAATTATAGCCTTCTTTATATCATTAAAATCTTGGTTTTCAGTGGGTCCCTAGTGATATTGGGTGTCCTTCTTAATCAGGTTCTGAAGAGGCCTAACCATTTCAGAGAAACTGGGGACGAATCTTCTCACGAAATTAATCTGGCCTAGGAAGGACTACATGGATTTATTGAAGGTAGGTGGAGGAAGTTTGGCAATGACTTGTGTCCTCTCGGGGTCAATAATCATTCCATCATTAGACACAATGAATCCTAGTAGCTTACCTTGTTCTACTGCAAAGATAGACTTCTTGGGGTTCAAGGAGATGCTGAATTTACGACATCATAGCAGAACGGCTCGTAGGTGAGCTAGATGATCGTCTTTGTTTTTAGAATAAACGGTCACATCATCTAGGTAGACTACCACAGAGTGATTAATCAAGCCTCAGAAAGCAATATCCATTGCTCTCTGAAAGGTAGCACCGGCATTAATCAAACCAAAGGGCATTTTGCGATAAGCATAAGTGCCCCACTGGGTACGGAAGGTAGTTTTTAATTGGTCTGACGGAGACATCAAGACTTGGTTGTATCTAGAGAAACCATCTAGTAAATATAGTCTCTCGGAACCAGATACTTGTTGAAGTATCTGTTCCATGGGAGGGACAGGATAATTATCTTTATCAGACGGTTTGTTGAGGTTTCGGAAATCGACACAAAGTCGAATTTCCCCATTTTTCTTCCGCACTGGGATGAGGTCGGATACCCATTGAGTGTGTCTAACAGGAAAAATTATTTTAGCACTAAGGAGTTTATTCAATTCTTTTTGTACGGTCAGTTCTAGTTTCGGATGAATTTTCCTCAGTTTCTATTGGAAAGGCAAGGTTTGGGGCTTCATTGGGATAACATGCTGTATAATGTTCGGATCGAATGTCTTAAGATCTTCATAAGTCCAAGAAAAGACATCCTTGAATTCTTTAAATAATTTAACAAAAGAAGCTTTTTCTTGCTTAGAACATCCCAAGCCTAAGTTGATACACTGAGGGTTTTCACTAGTTCCTAAATTGACTTTTTCATAAGACAATGAGGAACTGTTGGTTTTACAATTGACCTTCTTTTTGAATTTATCTTCAAAATCATAAAAATTTTCTAATCTAGCAACAGATTTGAGTATGGAATTTACCATGTCCGATAGAGCTTCAGAAGATTTCGGATTAGGTATTACCGTAAAGTCATGCAAATTGTCATCATGCGTTTGTTCATCTATCACAGCACCTTGGAAAGTTTCTTCCATGTGTAGAAAGTTAATGATCTGCTGATCATCATCGAATACTCTCCAGTTTGTGATATTTTCTGGAACAGATGGTCGAAACAATAGCTCCACGGAGAATGCGTTTGGAGATAAGCCTTCTACACGAAGAAGTTTAGAGGCAACATTAGCAAGCAGATCTGCTTCAGCATTACTTGATCTAGGAATGGAATTTATATTAAAAATAGAAAATTCATTTATTAAACTCCATACCTCAGATTGGTAACATTTGAGATGCGGGGTAAGACAATGTATAGAATTTCTCACCTGCCTGACCACTATCTCTGAGTCGCCGAATACAACTAGATTTTGAATGCGCATATCTAAGGCTTTTCTGAGACCTTGTAGTAAAGCCTCATATTCTGCAACATTGTTAGTACATTCAAATTCTAATCTACAAGCCAATAATGTTTTGTTACCTGCCGGATCAATGATGATGCAGCCTGCGCCAGCTCCTTCTTTAGACTTGGAACCATCGAAGTATAAAGACCAAATTTGATTCTTATCAGGCTCACAGGAATTTTGGATAGAAGCTGTTGGTTGCGTATATGCTTTGATCTCGGATTGTTGTTGTGAATTGTTGATAGGTGAAACTTCAGCCATGAAATTTCCGAAGTAGGTGTCCATTCCTTGGACTTCAGGTGAATCTGGCGGAGGTGTATATGGTTCATTGGGGTCATTCAAGTATGTTACTGTGAACTTGAGGTAACGCTCACGATTCACTATGATCTTGTTAGGCTTGCCATTTTCTGGAAGCAATAAGTGAGACCAGTCTATTGCGAAGTAACCATGAAGCTGCTCCGACCAGTCCCTGCTCAAAAACATACCATACACTTCTGGAATATCAACCACAATTATATCGATAACTTGATGAACCTTTGGGTTAGATGATAATCTAATCAATACATTTTTCAATTCGCCTATAACTTTAACATCTGTTCTATCAAGTTGTATAATTTTCAAAGAAGATGGCTCTACTTTGGCATTAATCTTTTGGCAGACTGACCAAGGCATCACATTTGATGATGCTCCTGAGTCGACCATACATTTATGCACATTTCTGTTGAAGATTTCGAAAGTTAAAAGAAAAGGAGGTACATTCTTGCAAGTGTTTAGAGTAGTAGCTTGAGGTTTCTTACTCGCATTTTCTAAGACTACCTTATCTGAATTATTTACACTATTTACATTGTTATTTACATTATTTACATTTGGTACAGGAAGGCTTCCTTTATCTTGAGGATCCAGATTATTTTTTGTGGAAGTCTTCTGTGGCACTTTGTTTTGCACAACCTTATTACCGTTTGAATTACCATTCTTGCCATTATCTAGAATATTTTGCAACATCTTTTGTAACAAAAATGGAAATTTCAACAACTCATAAATGGAAATGTTAGCCCGTAGTTTCTTAAGGTATTCAACAACATCATAATCTATTTTAGGGATAGCATTATTCTATTTAGTTTCAACTGATTTAGATGGCTTTGGAGGTAGAGTTGTGGTGTTATCGACAGGAGGTCTATTTGCGGTCTTGCTCCTAGTATTGTAAGGGTGCACAGTCTCAAAGTTAGCCTGAAAGATACTATCAGAGAGGTGACCAAAGATATTAGGAGAAGACTCTTCTTCTTGATTTGTTTCCTGCTCGACTTCCTCTTGAGGGATTTCAGGAGGGATCAAGTCATCTTGGGATCCTAGAATTGTTTGAAGAGCGTATTGTAAACTTTCTAGGTTCAAGCCTTCGGGGTTTGGATTAGGCCGGCTGGTTGGAAAAGGCTTTCAGAAAGGAGATTTTTAGGGTCCTTTACTCGAAGAGGCTTCCTCATTTGACCTTTTTAAATCTACGACTTGATTAGATAACTTCTGTACAACTTTGGTTAAATTTTCCAAATCAGAATTTTTGGGTTGTGTTTTGTTTTGTGTAGGCCTGGGAAGAATTTCAATCTTCTTCTTGGAAGAAGAAACAGTCTCAGTTTCATTTCTAGAGGAGTCCTTAAGGCTAAGTATATATTTTTCAATTTAAGTAGCCTCTTCAAAAGCTTCTAACAACGTTGCCTTTTTGGATCTTTTCACCCAGATAGCTATACTTTGATGTAGATATTTTGTGTAGTAAGCTATTACAAGGCTTTCTGCAGGCATAGAGTCTGCAGGGATTCTATTCTTAAGTGTTAAAAATATTTGATTAAAATCTTTAACTTTTTCTTTAGCATTCATTTTCAAGTTTGAAAGATCCATGACTAAGACTTCCGGAGGTTTTCCATCTCCGAATTTTTCCAAAAAGATTGATTCAAACTTTTCCCAAGATACTATAGTGTGAGGTTGCTGGGCAAAGTACCAAGTGGATGCATTACCCTCAAAGGTGTAAGGGAACAACCTACAGACAACATCTTCATGTTCAACGTTACGGAGTCTGATGGCTAACATAAATTTTTTGATATGATCTTCTGCTATCTGTTTTGAATCAGGATCAAACTTAGGAAGCCATTTCTCCGAGTGCTTAGGTAAAGGATGTTGGGCACCCGGTACTGCTAAGGCATCCTGGTCCAACCATGGTCTTGCAGGTTTGTTTTAATTTGCCATTGGGGAATTGGGTGTGGAAGGACGAGAAGGTGGTTTTCCTTCGTCAGAAGAGGAATCTCCTCCAGAAGAAGAAGGAGATGAGGGAGGAGGTGAAGGAGGAGGTGAAGGGGGTATCCCAAATCCTCCTGCAGCAGGATTTGAGTTAGGACATGTAGGATTCACAGTGGGATCTATATCACCTAATTGTTCTCTGACTTCGGAGAAGTCTAAAGGTTGTCCCCACAGGTGATGTGGTTGCCTAAGACTAGCAAAGGCTTTATGTGATTTAATAAGAGATTGTCTAAAAATTTCTTGTATATCATTGCCTGTAGGATTAGGGGTTGCTAGCTCAACTGTGATCTGAGGATCTTCGGTTGAAGTAGTTGCTGTTTGAGGGGGGATATTATCTTGTGAACGGATTCTAGTCACTATGGGTGTGCGATTAGGTGGGGGAGGAGTCTTACAACCATCTCGTGCCATTAATTAAGTTCAAGCCCTCCTTCTAGCGCCATTTGTTGACGGGCGAAATCGATCGTCCGTCAACTGAGAGAGTGGAACCGGTCCGGGGTTGTCTAAATAACCCAAGTCATTTGGAATGGACCACCCTGACGATTTTAACGGCTCCGTTGGACACTCTAAGGTCTCCTAAGGAAGCCAAAGAGAAAAGTTGATCTGAGCTAAGTAATCTAACTAAAATAAAGCAAACTAACTATAATAAAGGAAACTAGAAACTAATAAAGAAAGAAACTAACTTCACTAATCTAACTTTAAACTACTAACTATTATATATATATACAAGATACTAATTATAATAACTCAAATCAACTATATAATTATCAAATAAATTACAGTTTATTCACAAATGTGCATTATCTACAATCTATAGATTTGAATAAAACCTGTGAAACCGATTTGCTTGTTGTCCTAAAACAGCGAAGATAACTCTTTTTTTTTTATTTTATAATTTATGAATAAGTAAGTAAACTAATTGAAATTAGACAATCTAATATAATTTACTGAAATTTAAACAATCTAATATAAATCTAACTACGATTACATCTATATTAAACTACTTAATAAAAACAGTAGACTAAATACTAATTAACCTGGAAACACTCCAAGTCTGCCCTGTGTATGATTGCTTCTTAAGCTGGTTGGAGGAAGAAATTCACACCGTTTAGTCCAAAATATTCTCGGAAACGATCATCTGTGCTGCTTCTTGAAGTATGTTACAGGACAAACAAGACATAAAAGAAAATCATAACAATTTTCTGATTATAAATTCCTGCAAAAGGGAAACCTATTATGCAGCAAACTTATATATTATAATCCAATTTATGAAGAAGACAAAGCTATCATTCACAAACAGAATCAACAACTGTTATGTCTTTTATCTATTTGGAAAAAACAAGATATAGATAACAATAATAATATTATATCACTTGAATTTGATTTAGATAGCAAAGTAATACTAAACCATAAACAAAATGATATACAAAACATGGAACAAAGTGTTGATATATTGAAAAGTAAAAGCTATGACAAGACACCAGTTCTGCTCCAGTCTGAATCAAAATTCTATATCCTTGTTTTCCCCCAACTGAGGATGATCGATTATTACAAAAACCATAGGTTTATATAGGTTTATCACAAGGTAAAACATCATTGTGAATAATAGCAAATTGTTTACACAATCTGGGAAAAATCCCAAAATCTCCTAAACTAAGAAAATAAAAAGCAAGTAAAATCTGTAGATCATCCCCTAACTGCCCATGATATCTATTGCCAATTCGAATTTGCCTGCAATAGAACACAAAAACCAAGTTAGAAGGATGTTTTATTAGAAAAACAATAAAAAATTGACTTTACAGACTTAGCTACAGAATCATCTGATTCTGTAGCTAGTCAAAATAGTAAACAGGATCAGATAACAATCAAATAAAATGAAATTGAATTATCTTTTAATAATCATTGAACTACTAATAATTCAACCAAATTTATCATTTAAATCAAACCATATCAAAAGAAATGTAATCAAACAGGGTAAAGATAAATGCTCTGTTTCTAGTCACCATAAAACATGGTCAAACTTTTGACAGGCCTGTTTTGTATCAAACAAATTAATCCTTGATTCGAGTCATATGAGATACGATGTAATCATAATCATCAACCACAATCGACCCAAAACAGTAATCAAATACAATCAAAATCAAAATCTTAATTATAATTTGTTACAACTGTAGCAATACATAGTCGTTTCAACCAACAACAAAGGTAGGCGAGCTGTGGATTATGCATAAGATTCTATTGTAATCAAAATTGAGAAAGGTTGTCACGATATACTCAAAATGAAATATGCGTAGCAGCATTGACCAAAATTATCATCGATTTCAATATCAGAGTATGACACAGTCAAAAACAAACAACATTGCTAATTGTGAACTGGACAGCAATCAAATGAGATCGGGTCTAAGACAATTATGGATGAATCATCATTCTGGGTATGTCATTTTGGTTTCACACATTCATTTGTGACCAAATTACACAGTCATCTCATAACAGAATAGAGTCGATTTGCCTCACGGATTGACTGGCTAGTAATTGGGTTATAGTTACGAATTGCATCAATCCTCAATGTAAAACAAAACGCCTTTTTTAAACAAAATCAACATCGTATCTGTGTTGGTCAAAACCATACGAAGGTTAAATTGTAACAGAGAAACCATCGTTTATGTGCATGATAACCAATTCGAATCAAGAGATAGATCATGTTCCAAAATCTAAAATACAAAATGGCTTTCTAAAATAGAAGCAACACAGCATTATATCATAACTAATTTTAAACAATCAAATCCAGAATATGATCATTTAGAATCAAAATCAAAATCCAACTCAAACTTTAAACAAAATTCAATTTATCAGAACAAACCATGTACAATAGTGTATGTCTATGTAACCTAGCAAGTTGATAACGAACACATAGCTTATGATTGTGCCATATAAATGGGCGAGGGTTATACCAGGTAGACTGCTGAGATTATGCCAATTTCAAATTGACAATTGTCGTGGCCGACTCGACATTCTTGAACAGGATAGAGCCAGTGGTTCGTTGTTTCGTGTCGAAGGGTTGCACCTTTGCTTCATGATCGGTGAGCTTAACCACTTGATTTTCTAAATCACGAATCCTGGTCTACAGCATCGGCACATCGGTGTAATACCTCTCCAACCATAACCCACACTGGTCGCACGGGGCATCAGGGATTTTCAATGACTCACCGAGGGTTCCTTGTGTTAATTTAATGCCAGGAAACTTAGGATTACCTCTTAGACAAGGTGGTAGATTGTTGACAAAATCGCATGCAGGCTTGTCACATAATCCTTCTGAGTAAGGATACTCGTCGGCGAGAAATCGTTCGATTTCAGAATCAGATCTTTCATTGACCACGATAGGGTCAGCGTTGGCAAAATTTTTAGACTTGTTTCTTGCCATGCGAGAAATTAAGCGAGAGTTTTTCTTTCCTTTGGCATTAACACCAACTTTAGCTTTAGGTCGATTGACTGTAGGCTTAGCAATCATAGCCACGGGCAAGCTCGTAGGGGGATCGAGTAGCGGTTTGGGTAGCAAAACACTATAGGGTACAGGGGTAGGCTTGCTCTCGGTCACCATAGGCTTATCGACATGTGGAGGGTTTGACACTACAAAGCCATTACGGCTAAGGAAATTATCCCAAGAATCACGACGTAACCCCAGCTCATACACCATACACATTTTAATCAATCCCACATGGAAGAGGCTGGTATTGGCCTAACTGTGTTTGTAACGTTTGGCCATTTTGAACAGGATTCGGTGTAGTTAATAGGGCATACTAAGTTCAAAACCCATAAAAACCATCAATAAATGAAGGTAAAACATGAAAACAAACCCATACCTTCCCTCGCAAGTAACAAATTGTTTGATTACCATTAGGAGATCATACCAGTGCGGTTTTAACATCTTCGCAGGCAAGCCTCTGTCGCAAGAGTCCATTGTGCGAGACCGAAATAACAATGTCCATGGGACATTGTCAACCTTGTAGCTTTTCGACCATTTCTGTCCAATGACAGGCAGACTAGTTGCCAAGCTGAGAAACTGTTCAGTGATTTCAAGCTGGACATCTCCAACTTTGGCTCAGCAGCCATCGAATGACAATGCAAATTGCCGAGCCACAGTGAGGTTATAACCATTGAATTTCCTTATAAATGGAAGCCACCCAAACTCTTCTAAGTCGCTATACGCACCATCAAACGTCAACAGTGCTTGGCATCCGTTGGGCTAGGCCCTCACAACAGGAGCCATGGTTTCTGTACATGGTAGGGTTTGAGCTAAACGAAACAATGCACAGAGTCAAAAAACGATAGGGTTTGATAGCTTCATCACTCGAAGAGACCGGAATTAACTACATGCGTGCGAAGGTGGTGGGATTACCACCGCCATGCATTGTATTAATGATCATGTACAGTGCTGTTATAATCATAATCACTTAAACCATACGTATCGGCCAACAAATAGGTGAATCATCACACCAACGTGCCATTCATTCGAATCTGAACCAACACCATATGTGATAATCATGCGCCAAGTGTTAAGTTTAATCAACATGAAATCCAACGATCTGTCGTGTCAATTCAATGTTTCAAACCAATGTTAATTAAATCATGTCAATACATAGTTTGAAACTATTGCTCGTCCCATGTGATAACAATTTTCAAAACAATGTACCAAGCATCGATTCATGAAGTTGAAATCCAAAAGATTTAATCAAAGAACCTTTGTGAAACTTAAACGATTTCCATCGACCTTATGTATTCATAGCACATTCGAATGTTTACATTTCAAAGTTTTTAGAACATTGCAACCAAAACAATATCTCAATATAATCAATGAGTGAAGAGCCCATAGCAAGGATGAAAACATATAATACCAAAATCAATCACAACCTTTACAAAGTCAAATGTAATCAGATAATCTTCATGCTCAAAGGCTTAGTAATCAAACAGATCCAAATGTGCAATCAAGGTAAGAGTATAAGTTTGAAAAAATCTTTTGCAGTCATGTAATAAACCGATGGTCAAGTTCAAAGACGACGATAGTCTAAACGATGAAAGAGGTGTTTTCACACTTTCAGTTGTGAAAATTGAAACGAAACCAAAATGCAATTGTCACAAAAATGAATATGATGTCTTGTAGCACAATGCGACGATGATTTTTCGTTAATGAGACAAGGGGTGTAGGCAGCTTTTTAGGGCAAATACAAAAAAAATACTACCTACCAACAAATACGTTGTTAGAGACTACAACATGAGGGTAAACACGACAATTGTTAGTGCATGACAAATGAAGAGACTCATAAACATAAATAAGAGATATTTACTCATGGTCGTAAGGGAAAAGGATGTTGAGACATCCGGCTCTTTTCAAGGATGTGATCCTTCTCATAAGAAATAATTAATTGATATTGTTTCTAAGTATGATGATATTTTCTAGGAACCAGATGGATTACCTCCTAAGAGGGAAATCCAACATGAAATACATCTTCAGCAGAATTCTCCTCTTCCTAATTTGGGCATGTATAGGATGTCAATTGTAGAGATGACAAAGATCAAGAAACAAGTACAAATCTTATTGGATCAAAGAGTCATCAGGGCCAGTTCATCTTCTTGTGTTTCTCTGATCGTGATGGTGCCAAAGAAGGATGGTAGATGGCGAATGTGTGTTGATTACCAGGCCTTAAATAAAATCACAGTGAAAAATTAATACCCTCTTCCTCGTATAGATGATTTACTTGATCAATTAAAGAATGGTGTTTATTTAACTAAGTTGGATTGCACAGTGGATACCATAAGATCAGGGTTGCAGAACATGATGCATGGAAAACTTCCTTTAAAACCAAACAAGGATTTTTTGAGTGGTTAGTTATGTCGTTTGGGCTTTGTAATGCTTCGGAAACCTTCGTGCGTGTGATGAATGATGTATTCAGGCCTTTTATAGATAATTTTTTTATTATAAATTTAGACAAAATTCTTATATTTAGTGGGACTTGGGATGAACATGTAAGACATGTTAAGAAAGTATTCAAAGGGAAAATTTGTATGTAAAATTATCCAAGTGTGAATATGGTAAGATTGCACTTGTATTCTTAGGTCATATTGTAGGAGGATGACAATTGAAGATTGATCCTTCCAAGATTGATGTAATTGTAAATTGGCCCGAGCCCAAAAGTGTAACTAAAATACAGAGCTTCTTAGGTGCAATCTAGTATTGGAGGAGATTTATTTCAAACTTCTCCTTTATAGAAACTCCTTTGCATTCCTTAACCATTGTGAAGAACACTTTTCAGTGGGGATGAAAGCAACAAAAATCTTTCGACACTTTGAAGGAAAATATCAGTACCACACTAGTATTAGCACTGTCGAATATCCAACAACCTTTTGAGATCAATATAGATGTCAATGGGTACATCATGGGTGCAGTATTGATGCAATACCATAAGCCTATATGTTACCACTCTGAAAATTTTAACCAATTTGTTGTTAACTATCCTACGTATGATAAAGATTTGTATGCATTAGTTCAAAGCGTAAAGAAATGGAAGCACTACTTGATAGGGAAGGAAACAATCATACATACAGATCATCAACCCTTACAGTATCTCCAAGCAAAAACCAAGATGCAACAATCTTGACATTATAGATGGATGGGTTTTCTTCAACAATTTCATTTGGCAATCAAATACAAAAAGGGTATGAGTAACAAGGTAGTTGATATGCTTTATAGACCTCCTCTTGTTGCTTCTATTATTTTGAAGAATGATTCTTTATCTCATGATAGCTATGTGGAACAATATGTTGTTGATGAATATTTTAAATAAGTATTTGAGAAGCTAACCCGTGGTGCACAGGTAGAGAACTATTGTCTACAGGGAAAACTAATCCACCATCTTGGAAAACTATGTATTCCTATAAGTGAACAAGTCCATGTAATACAAGAAGCTCACACTTCTCTTGTGTTGGGGAATTTTGGGGTAGGAAAAACTATGGCTTATCTACATAGATTTTGTTGTTGGAATCACATGAAATCAATTATAACTAAATATGTAAAGGGGTATGTGATGTGTTATACTTGTAATCCCACTAATAGAAAATTGGGGCCATACTCACCACTACCTGTTCCATCCCATCCATGGGAAAGTATCTCCATGGATTTTGTAGGGGGTTTACCAATGTCGAAAAGGGCTCATGACTATTTGTATGTTGTAATGGATAGGTTCAAAAAGATGTGTATCTTAATTCCATGTAAAAATAAGACCATTGTTGAGAAGACTGCTAATCTCTTCTTTCAATATGTTTGGGTTCACTTTGGGTTACCCACATCCATTATCTGAGATCAATATACTTGATTCCTTAGGGATTTTTGGACAAGCTTGTGGAGAATGATGGACACCAAGTTGAAGAGGAGCATTGTTTTCCATCCACATACAAATGGGCGGACATAGGTTGTTAACTGAACATTGGTACTTTTGCTTTGAGGCTACTGTAACAAGCATCCCAAATCATGGGATGAACATATACTCTATGTACAATATTCTTACAATCAAGCCTTACATTCCTCCACTCAATTTTCACTTTTTGAGACATGTTTTGGGTATTTTCTTAAGGTTACTTTGGACTTGATGTATGGGAGATATGTCGATTCAAATGAAGAAAGAAATCGAGACAGATCCTGCAAGTACATTCAGAGGATCCAATAGGTACATCAAGCAGTCAGGAAACAGTTGGAGAAAAGTCAAGCACAGTATAAATCTTGGCATGACAAACACATGGTTGATCACCAGTTCTAGGTTGGGGACTAGGTATGGCTTCACATCAACAAGGAGAGATTGAAGGGTGAAAGAAAGAAACTCAATCCCATCCAATATGGACTCTTCACTATTTTGGAGAAAAGTGGTACCAATGCTTTTTGTCTAGATATTCCACCTTATATGCAGATCTACTCAGTTGTAAATGTGGAAAACTTGAAACTTTTTTAGCCTCCCATGATCACGAATCAGGATGAGGAAGTTTCAATACCTTCAGTTGATGAGTTTTCTCCTGAGTACTTGGATGATTTGAAGGAAGATATCATCTTGGAAAAAAGGATGAGGACTTCACACAGGGGTGATGTTGATTACCTTCGAGTGGGCTTAAAGGGTACACATCCAAGCAAGGAAAAGTGGATTGAGAAGGACAAGGTGAGGGAAATATTCCCTCACTTATCTGTTGATTGATGAAAGATTTTGGTGGTCCAAAAATCTGTCAGTGGGAAGGCGTGATCCAAAAAGGATCCAGAGAAGACTAAGGATAACTCAAAATTTGTAGAAGCAACTCAGGAAGCTTAGAATGGTCTCAACAGAAGGAGAAAGGGAAAAAAATGAAATCCTCAAAAAATTGTGAAATTGGCATCATTGCGAAGAGAACATCACAAGCTTTCCAATGACATAAATGACTCGTCAAGAAGAGTTACGGATCAAAATATATTCACAGTCAAAGTTTTGGTCAACCTAGCCCAGTTAGCATGGCTAAGTCAACATTTGTACGACTCACATCAACACCAGTATGGATGACATCATCATCCATACAATATACATGGCACATGCAGAGGGAAACATGTGTTCTGATGTCAGCATGGTGACATGGAAGCACTAGAGGCTTCCACGTGTCTCTCATTTTCAGACTTTTTGGGCAATTTCGTGGACCAATGAAAAGGTGACACGTTGTATTCCGTACAACCATGTGGAAGACCATACAACCACCTATTAGGTGACATGGAAAGTTGACGAAGAAGGATGACGTGGTAGTGACCGTGCAAGGAGTGGTCACGTGGAAAAATGAAAGTACACCACATGGCCCAGTCATGGGCTACCACATGGAAACATCCAAATGCATAAAGATCACCAACATCCGGATTTCCAAAAATTGGCAGGGTTGGCTGGCGCCAACCCCAAATATTCCAAGTTTGATAGGATCCCACCAAATTTGGTTAGGATATAAACCATACCACCATAATTATCCACATCTGCCAAAGGCTCCACCATCTTAACCAAATCCGCCAAATTTTCTTCCAAATCCAAACCACACACACACACACACATATATATATATATACAAAATTTCAACCATATGCCAAAAACGAGAGGCCCGCGGGTTTGACCCCAGGATCTACCCTATCACCTCCTCCTTTTCCAAGTCCGCCAACCATTTGGGTTGGGGTGTGACTTGGTAAAGTTTTCCCCCTTATTTACTTAAATGTTTCATTTTCACCAGGTACGGGGATCAGACTAGGGTGCGACCATATGGACATGGCACATTTTTCGATACAAATTCTCATGAATTAATTGCAGGTGCAGGCACAAAAACTGAGGTGAATTTCCTTAGGGGTCTTGAAGTGACAGACTCATATCGAGGTGTGGAGACAGTCAATTTTGGGTAATTCGAGACCACAAATTTAGTGGTGTTGTTTGTTTCCTGATCTGAGCAAATATTTTGTAGCTTAACTCCTGAATGAGGTATACTTATGTATTTTGCCAAATTATTTTGTTGAGTTAATAAAAAGGCCTACCCATTTGAGAGTAGGACACAGAGACATACTCCACCAGGGACGAAATTTGTTATCAAGTTTTTTGTGTTCATATTTGATTCTTATGTATCTTCATGATTGAGATTTTCCTTCTTTACAATGCACTTTAATTTACGCTCATTTAATACAATTCTTTATAAGTCATGTCGATGAAAAGATCCTGAATCATTCCAGATTTGGAAAGAGAAAGGGAACTCCAGGAAGAGATGAGGGATGGTTTTAGAGGCTGCGATATAGAGGGGGCATCATGAAGGGATAACAATTATGCATTTTTATAAATTCTCTACCGTTAGAATTTTTCCATGGACCATCAACCAACATAAAATGTTGACTTTAAGGAGAGAAGGTCCAGACTAGATTTTCGTCCATATTTTTGAGGCTAGGGGGGGCCTAAAAGGAATATTGAAGGAGAGATTAGCCTTCTTTAACTAAGTAGATGGAGGATCCCCAACTTTGGAAGTCATATTTGGAGAATTTAATGGGGGAACAACCGACGAGCATATTGAAAAGGAGGAAGGATAAGGGATGAAGATGAGTTGGGGTGTCCATAGGTTTCCAATTTATCCAATCACCGTTGGGGGCCCAGGTGCATAAATATTTGAGAAGAAGTAGTCCTTTTGAGTAGCACCATTATTTCAAAGGGTGAAGAGAAGCTTGGTGTTCCATTGATTCAAGGTTCAAAATGCGGTCATACCAAACATTATATGAGCACCATTTCCCAGATCCTGGGAAAGCTTACATTGAATAATATGGGAGGAGTGTTTCAGGAAATGCTAAATACGAGAGACAAAAAGCTAGGGGAGGGAGACATCCAGACATCACAATCTTGAATAGATGAAATATTTGGAAAGAAGAGCGGATTTCCATCATTCTGGAGGTCCAAAAATTAGATGCTAGACATTTTTTTCTCCTAGAGATGTGTTCATGAGGCTGGGGTCTCTAATAGGTAAGCCTCCTTTATTTAGAGGTTGAAAACTGGCTTCCAATTTAGAAGATGTAATTTCTTAGTATTTTTTTTCCCACCAGCCTAAAGAAAACTTCATCAAACTTTGGAAATTTTTTCAAGGGTGCCTTTTGGGGCAAGTAAGCCAGAACACTGAAAAATGGGAAGAGAGGAAATAACAAATTTTAGGAGCACTGCTCTTCCAGCTGGATTGAGCCAACATCCCCCCCCAACTTTGGATCCTTGAGAGAATTTTATCAATGACATCCTGATAGGAAATTTTACCATAAGAATTTAGGAAAATAGGAATGCCTAGATATTTGAAGTGGTTCCAATTTGTGATGAAAGGTAATCCAAGAATTATGGAGATGTGTTCTTTGATATGTCCCAAGATGGTCCATCCAAAGATATTTCATTTAGTTGATTTTAGTTGTCCTCCAAAAGAAGAGAGGAAGGATTCTAGAACTTTTTAGAAAAATTTGGCAATGATTGTTGTTGTTGCCCCTTGAAGAAGAGTGTCTTCTGCAAATTGGGAGTGATTTATTTCCTTGACCCCCCTTGCAATAAGTAACCCAGGAAGACTAGCAATCCTTCTTTCTTATTCCAAGTTACGACTAAGAGAATATTCTAAGAAGATATAAAGAAAGGGGGAAAGAGGGCATCCTTGCCTGAGGATGAGCTACTAGCCCTGAAAAATTAGGAAGGACGACCATTTATCAGGGGGGATATGCAAGGGGAGCCAATGTAGGCCTTGATCCAGCTGATGAATAATTTATAGAACCCATAAGATTTGAGGACTGAGAGTAGAAAGGAGTGTTTGACCCGATCAAAAACGTTCACCATATCTAGTTTAATGACCATGCCTGGATCTTTACTTTTCATGTTGGAATGCATGGATTCTTTAACTAGAACCAGATTGCCTATGATTTATTTGTTTTTTAGAAAACCTCCCTAATTTTCAGAGATGACTTTGGTAGCAGGGGTTTTAAGTAGTTTTTTATGATTTTTGTAAGAATTTTATAAGAGGATTTGCTGAGGGAGATGGGGTGGAAGAGGGAAAAATTTGAGTGGTTGGAATCCTTGGATATGAGGGATAAGAAGGTTGAATTTGTGTCACCTCCCAGTTTTTTCTTTTGCAACGTGTAATTTAATGTTTTCTTGAGATATCGGTTTATAATTTCCCAGAAGAAGCGGTAGAAATTGATTGAAAATCCATCGGGTCTGGGGGCTTTGTCTGGGTCCATGTCTGAAACTGCTTTAGATGTTTCTTCTTCAATTATCTCCTTAACTAACTAACAATTATCATCCTCTGAGACAATATTTGGAATATTGTTTAGCATTTCTTGAATGTCCTCATTCAATCCTTCTTCATTTGGTTGTTGATAAAAAATTTTGAAATGTTGGGAGGTTTCTTTCTTTACTTGTTCAAAAGTTTCAAGACGTTTCCCATCACTTGACAAGATGGAAGTGACTGTATTTTTTTCCTCTGATTTTGAGCTTGTCTATGGAAAGATGAGGTATTTGAATCACCTTCTTTTATCCATAAACTTCTTGACTTCAATATCCATTGTTCCTCTTCTTTGCACAAGGAATGATGAAGCTGTTGATTAGCATCTTTTTCCTGGTTCAAGAGAGTTTTAGTAATTTCTTATTCTTCTAAGTGTTGTTGAATTCTCATCATATTTTCTTATTTTTCATGTCTTTCTTTATGCAGAGGGATAAAAGACGTTTTATCCCAATCTTTGAAAGAATTTTTTACTTCCTTTAGTTTACTTTCCCAGATAAAGTTGGGAGACCCTGCGAAGGGGGAGGACCACGCTTGTTGGATGAGAGGTAGGGTAACTGGGTTATCTATCCAAAGGGGGCTAAAACATAAGGGTAGAGGGACAAAGTTATGGGGGTTACTGAAGATCAGAGAGATGAGCTTATGGTTGGAATTCATTGAAGGGAGAATGTGAGAAGATATTTCTAGGGGAGAGAGGAGGAAGTTATTGTTAATGAGGAAGCATTCAAGGCAAAATTCTATGTGGAAAAGACCAAAACACCTATTGTTCCACGTATATTTTCCTTTGGAATTTTTGACATCCTTAAGTTCCCAATCTGAGATAAAGTCGGAGAGATTCTCAGAGAAATGGTCTTTGATTATACTACCTCCTTTTTTTTCCCGAGAGTTAAGATGGGTATTGAATTCACCATTGATTATGCAAGAGGATATATCCATAGAGTTTTTTATCATAGAGAGAGAGCGCGCCAACAAGAGGTTTTTTCCGAGTAGGAATTAGGCACATATACATTAATAATTGAAATGCAATTGTTGGAATATCTATTTTTGAGAATTGTTAGTAACCAATGTTGGGTACTTAGTGTTACCTCAAGATTCTAGATCTAATCATCCCAGAGAGTAACAATTCCACTATATCCCCCTTGAGAGCTTATTTCACTTCCACCACGGGATTCGTAGATTTTTTTTGTTGTTTCTAAGACTGTTGAATCCTCCATTTTTGTCTCTTGGAGGAGAATTACAAAGGGATTGGAAAGGTATTTGAGATATTTTATGGATTCAACTTTGGATTTATTTCCAAAGCCCCTACAATTCCAAGAGAGAAAATTCATTTACGTGCGGTGGAGGAGGCCTCGATTCCATAAATCGGGAGATTAGAACCTTTATTTCCTCCTCTATGGGTTGAGGTGTACATAGAGATTTCTATAGAATGATGCTTGCCTAGGGCCTTCTCTTTTGACCATGCTTCTTCTCTGACTTCTTTGTTGGATCTGTGTTTGAATTTTCTGGGTTTTTCTGGTTGGAGCTCTCCTTCTTCCATTTCTTGGTTAGGTTGTATTTTTATAGGAGATTCTTTGGGTTCTTGATGTTCTTATTCTTGAATGAATTCATGTATACTACCCTCTTCTCCCGTTTCTTCAACTATTGTTTATGAGGTTGAGGGGGGGGGGAGGATCCAATGGTTCCAGCACTAGACAAGAGGGAGGGATTTTCATCGAGGAAGGCTCACCCAAAATTTGAAGGGGTATTGAGAGGGTGAGGGGGGGATGAGGGAGGAGGGATTGGGGGAGGGATTTTTTTTGGGGGGGGGTTTCTGAAGGAATTTGGTGAGAGGGGCCCAATTTGGAGTCAGGACTTGAAGGTCTGGGGGAAGAAATTGCTCCTTTATTTTTATTATTTGTTTTCCTGACCTCCTGTCATCCTTCTTCTTGCTGTGAGACGTATGAATCTTGTGCTTGATTTTTTGTGGGGCAGTTTTTGAAAAAGTGACCGTAATCATGGTAGGTCTTTGTTGGGTAGATAGAGAGGTAGTTGGGGGGGGCAGAGGACCCATAATGATAATAGTGGAGGCCATTCAATGTAAGGTGGACTAGGTCCACTATATTATTAAATAAGACCCACTATGATAGTTATATATAATAAATTTAAGAGGACTTCTTAGAAGGTTCTACTTCTAGAAGAGTCCTCCTCTATAATTTTCTTAGGTGATGGTAGCACTATATAAATGGGTTCAAGCAATGTAATGGGATATGAAGAGAAATATTGTATTTGGAGCTTTATCTCATTAGGAGGCAACCCCCTCAAAGAGACAAGTGAACAGGAGAGGATCCTTTCCATAATATGATCCATTGTATGGTGTTTCCCTACCTCAAGGGTTTTGATCTAATAAAGTGGTGTTTTTCTATATTGTTCCATATATCTTGTGTGGTGATTGTATTCAGATATCTTGTATATCTACTATGGTGCTTTTGTATTTAGTATTTGGTACTTAACGAGTGGTATCAAAGATTTTGTACTACCTAGGGAGGTACCAAAGACTGAATACAAAAACACCACAATGGATATACAAGAACAATATAGAAAAAAACCACTTCATTATATCAAAACCCTTGAGGTAGGGAAACACCATACAATGGATCCTATTATGGAAGGGATCCTCTCATGTTCACTTGGCTCTTCGAGGGGGTTTCCTCTTAATCAGCTTCAACCCCAAATACAATATTTCTCTTCTTATCCCATTACATTGTTTGAACCCCTTTATATAGTGCTACCATCACCTAAGAACATTCTAAAGGAGGAATGTTCTAGAAGTAGAATGATCCGGATTATTTCGGCACTGAATGAGAGCAGAGATATAATAAATAAATATACAGAGATATCTCAGATATCCAACAATATAACATAAATGTATCAGATATGCAACCATAAACACAGAGATACAATAATAAAATTTCTATTAATGAGCTAAAATGTACAAAGACTATAAAAATACAGAGTGAAAGACTCGCTAGAATGGTGGCAACTTATCTCTGAGAAGAGATGTGACGACTACTCGCATTCACAAGAAGATGATTGTTACAATGAGGCTCTAAGGGAATTTTTACCACAAGTAAAATTCAAAACCCCAACCCCGAAAGATGAAAATCCAAAAGGTCTGCAGGCCCCGATGGGGGTAGTTGATACGTCAACTTCCCGGGGGTGTAACTTTTGCATACGATCTCCGTTTGGGGTGCTTGATACAACGTTGGAAAGGTCTAACCGAGAAAAATGATTTTTGACTGGTCCAGGCTAATGGCTTGACAAGTTTACTGGACTCTGAATCCCAAAAATACATTGTTTACGGCCTCAAAATGGCCTCGAAAGTTTGGAACCCGAAAAACTACTAAAAAAATTGCCAAGATGGAAAATTGTTTTTAGAGCCTGTAGAATAGGTGGGTGGCCACCGATATCCACCTGGATCAATCCTCCCTCCTTAGGAAGAAATGGTCTCCATTTCATTGAGTTCTCAATGGAGAGAGGGAAGCGTTTGTTGAATCTGAATCTTGGTGAGTTGCTTGCCTTGCTGAAAACGTCACGTTGCTCGGTTTGTGGAAGGTTGTCATGAATCTGTTGTTGGCGAGGTTGAATTTTTTCAACCATTTGGGCTATCTAAGATGACTATGTGCAAAAGGAATATTTGTGTTTTGTTGTAATCTTGTCGACCTGCTTCTGTTGGATAGAAGGTGCTTGGGTCGAGGTTGTAGTGGTTGCAATGTCCTTATGTTCCCCTTTTGAACAGATTATGAAGAAGCTGAATTTTGTAGTATGAGATACTACCTTGCCACACTGATTAGGTGGGACAATAGTTGGAATTACCTCTGGTATTCTATAGAGATGACCCCCTAGAGTAACAATGACACTACGGGGTCGAGACTCATAAATAACATGGCACTTCCACATATATGGTTGGCGCAACAAAACATTGCATACATATAGTGGGGAAACATCACATAATACCTCATCCTTGAAGGGTTGGATGCCGTATGACAATCAACACTGCTGGCTAACACAAAGATCTCATCCCTAGAGAATCAACCCAATGTTGTATGGTTGCGGGTGTGTGATGTTGTTGACAATCCCACCTGTTTGACGACCTCTGCTAATATGAGGTTCTTCTGGCTTCCACTATCAACAATAAAATGTAGTGGGGTCCCCTTCACCCACATCTGTGAATTAAAAATGTTATCCCCCTCTTCTGGATCTATTAGTTCTTCTAGTTGAATTGTTGTGGTCACAACAATAGCAGTGGGGTCTGCGTCGATGATTTGTCTTTTACCAGTATTTTCATAATCAAATTATAAATCAGGGTTCGGATCCTTGTCTTTGATCTCAACCACCAATGACTATTTTGAGCGACATTCATCAGTGTTGTGCCAGGGGATTTTGTGGAAATCGTACCATTTTCCGGTGTCCTTCTTCGTCTTTCTGTGACCCTTCTTTTCCTATGCCTTAGACTGGTTTTCTGGAAGCTGTTTGTTAGGGTCATCTTTCTCATATTTTGGTTGTTGAGGATTTGCATATCCGAAATCCCGTTTGTTCTGGTGCCTGAATTTCTGCTCAATTTTAACATCATATTGACATGCAACACCGAGCGATGGGATATCCAGAGAATCCATTTCATTATGGATGTATCTATGTAGAGCCCCGCGGTATTTCAGAACCAAATGTCACTCGAAGTCTTTGATACCCAGCTTGGTGCACAAGGTATGGAAGGTATTTGTTAACTCTAGCACTACTTGGCCCCTCTCTTTCCACAGTATGGTCCATCTCATTTACTGGTCCTCATAGTTTCCAATAGGGTAATACTTTTCATTTGCCGCATCCACAAAAAAATCCCATGTGGGCTTGGCCCCATATATTCCAGACTCCTTTGTGGAACTTTTCTCCCAGTAAGTTTCCCACCAATGTTTGACATGGGGCTGAGCCTTAAGGAGCATGAAGGTGATATTTTCTCTATTGGAAAAATTGTGAACAAAGAAATAGCCTTCAAGAAGATTTAACCATTTGTGTAGGGCATTCGCATCTATTTGACCTTCAAATATGGGAATATCAAAATTAACTTGTACCTTCAAAGGAGAGGTTCTTCCAAAGTTTTTTCTTGATGAAGATGTGTTTGTTTCTATCGGTAGGCATTGAAGGATGTGGGAAAAATTCTCCATCATTTCGTCCCTCTGTCACGTGAGAGCTTGCTCAAGAAACAGATCGATAGAATCGCCTGCTTCGTCATTTTTATTTTCTTTTTCCATGGAGGGTTTCTTGGGTGTGTAAGAGAGATTGTCCTCAAGAGAGACAATCCTGAGACCCAAATTTCTATACTCATACCTCGTCGGGGACATGCACTAAAAAGTGATCAAGAACAACGCGCTCTGATACCACTGATTCAGATTATTTTCAACACGAAATGAGAGCGAAGATATAACAAAGAAATATACAGAGATATCTCAGATATCCAAAAATATAGCATAAATGTATCAGAGATGCAACCATAAACACAGAGATACAGTAATACAATTTCTATTAATGAGAGAAAATGTACAAAAACTGTAAAAATACAGAGTGAAAGACTTGCTAGAATGGTGGCAACGTATCTCCGAGAAGAGATGAGACAACTCTTCGCATTCACAAGAATATGATTGTTACAATGAGGCTCTAAGGGAATTTTTACCATAAGTAAAATCCAAAACCCTAACCCCGGAAGATGAAAAGCTAAAAGGTTTATGGACCCTAATGGGGGTAGTTGATACATCAACTTCCCAGGGGTGTAACTTTTGCATACAATTTCTGTTTGGAGCGCTCGATACATCGTTGGAAAGGTATAACCGAGAAGAACAATTTTCAATTAGTTAAAGATAGTGCCTTTCGAAAACACATAGACCTCAAATCCCCAAAAAACATCGTTTAGGGCCTCAAAACGACCCCGAAAGTTTGGAACTCGAAAAACTGTCAAAAACCTGCCAAGATGGAAAATTGTTTTTCAAGCCCGTGGAAGAGGTGGGTGGCCACCAATATCCACCTAGATCATAGAACAGTATAAGAATTCCTATTACACTTATTATATCTAACTACCCATTTATTATATCTAACTATCATAGTGGGTCTTATTTAATAATATAGTGGACCTAGTCCACCTTACATTGAATGGCCTCCACAATTATCATTATGGACCCTCTGCCTCCCCCCACTAACTCTCTAGCTACCTAAAATTCCATCCACCTTATGAAAGTGTTTTCCTCAATTCTTGATGTACAACCATATACTAGGATCCGATGGATAAGTGTGGACCATAGGGATGAAGTAGACTAGAGAACCAGGTTCCCATGGATAAGTGTGGACCATAGTTCTGAAATAGACTAGAGAACCAGGGCCCCATTGAGAAATGGAAGCCACCATGTTGAAGTAGTCCAACCACCATTTTAAACCAGGGTCCCATGTCCAATTTCTTATGTGAAATCCACACGGAAGATATCGACACCCAATAAGAAACTAAAAATGGTGTTCCCAAATCTGACACCTATCATGTGGATCCAAATAATAATATCTATCCACATAGTGGGAAAGGTTCAAAACTGAATCTGGAAGGAAATATATCATTGTAGAATATGTAGGTTGGACACTAGTAATCATAAGTAGCTCCTGATGTTCTCTACAGAAGGTGGAGTAGAGTCGTCAAATAAAACATGAAAGTGGTTATCATCCCAAAAATGACAACTATCCATATAGCAATCATTACAATCGGCCTCAAAATCATACCAAGCATATATTTCTTGATTATATTCATCCTGGATGTCTGCCATAAGAAATCTCTCCTACATGCTATCCAATGAATCTTGAATACTATGAAAATTGTCATTGAGCCTATCTGCAAGGTCATGCAATCTGTCATGCAATGTGCCATACAATGTGTCATACAATTGGGCTTTGAATGTTTCAGTGATTTGTAGAATTTCTTTGAGGGTTTGAGAGGAAATATCCATTGAAAACACCACATAAAATATACCAAAAGAAAACTCCTAAAATAATTTATTCAATGACATTGATCTGGTAACAATTTGAGCACCCTATGAAAATTTATGAACTATGCAATCCCGCCACCGTCACGAAAATCCCAAAAAAAAAAGTTTATTTTAAATCAACGATATCTTCACTTCCAAAGCTTCGATTTGGATTATTTATTTTTTTAAATTGGGTGAAATTGTGAGAGGAACTCATATATGCAAAAAAAAATTAAAAATTCAATATTAGATTCTACAAAAATAAAAAAATTCACACGGTCGTCCATGGAAAAAAAACCTGGAAATTGCAGATTTTAAAATGCAAATAATTTGACTTCCCAGACTCCATTTCAAACAATTTTTGTTTTAACTTGGGTGTTTTTCTGAGAGGAACTCATATATAAAACCATTTCTTTCAAAATTTTCACCAAAACATTAAAAAATCGTCCGTAATGTCGCGGACCTCTTTTTTTCCAAAAAAATAAAAATATTTGTCCACACTTCCTGCCAAGGAAAGTGCTCTGATACCACATGTTATGTACCAAAGATATTGGAATTACTTCAAAATTTACTTCACATACACCTAGGATTTATTTTTCATAAGGTTTTTCCTTGATTATTAGTCATAATTAGTCATTATCTAGTCTCCTATATTTTAGGAGAGAATATTCCACCTAGAGAATATTATGTTTCAGTTGACACTTCAATTTGACTAGTTGAGTTGAGTTTAGATGTTGCATTGATTTTATCACCATGCAACATTGGGATCATCAACATGATAATTTGACCTTGCATTGGGATCATCACCAAACTGGTGCATTAGCCTTGATTCCTTGAGTTAACTCCTCACTACTCTATGTTCAGCCAGTTAACTGAAGACTAGTTTACTAGTTAACTCAACTAGGTGGAAATTCACTCACGTAACTGCCTGAGATACTAGAATAGGTCGAATTTCACTCCCATAACTGCTAGTGTGTGTCCATATCACTCTAGACCACCACTATGGGGCATTGGTTCATCTCTAGTGTGAACTCATTGAGTTATACAAAGTATATCATGTGTAAATTATTCATTATTCAGAACGGTTAATGAGATTTCTTCCATTCTTTCTCTCCTTCTTATTCTTTCTCAAATTCTCTCTGCAAATGTGTGTATTATTGTTTATCTAGATCTATTCTATGTATTTTCAACACATTTACATGGTATCGGAGCTGACGGATTGCTAAGCAAAAGCTACACCAAATTTTTTGCAGGTACAAAAGATTGAAGACAACGGAAAGATGGAATTTCAAAAAGAATTCATTCTTACACCTTACAACTATTTTGCATGGAAGGATGAAATATCCATACATCTCTAAACCATAGGGTTGTACAGGCTAACCCTGAATACAAATACAAAACCAACATCAACCATAGAAAAATCCAAGTACTTAAATCGCATGGATGAGGCACTCTGAACAATTTGCAATCTTATTTCTCTCGATCTCCTTTTTCACATATCTTCCTGTAAGACTCCAAATGAAGCCTGGAAAACCTTGGAAAGGATATTTTGAAAATAGGATGAGATGAGGGGACACATGCTGGAGGTGGAGTTGCTCACATTGGATCCAAAAATCTTTGAAAATATCCAAGATTTCTTTACAAAATTCAAGGATTTATTATCTCAACTCAAAGCTTGTGGGGTTGATAAATCGACAGAGGAGAAACAAATGGTTCCCGCCATTCTCTCCAAGATTGGTCCTGAATTCTCTATATTCGTATCGACATTCCATACTGTCATATTCGCCTCTGGAGCCACCTGGAAGATGCCTTCTCTTGAGGACTTTATCGAATCCCTGACACAATTGCAAACCAAGCTCATCAACATAGGCACAATCAAAGGCCCAATGGTGCATGCACTCACTGTGCATGATGGAAGACAAAAATTTTAGAAATCTAAAGATAAAGATAAACGAAAATCTCATGCACATCCAAAGAAGGAAGGGTACACAAAACCCTTCATTGATGCCTCTTGATCCAAAGGGGAAAAGGGAAGAAAAGGGGATTAATGCACGTAATGTCACAAAGGATTCCATTCAGAATCCACATGCATGCAAAACCAAATAGATTTGATGTCTCAAATACTTCAGAAAAACAACCTTGGAGATCTCATCCCTGAGGGTGTAAAGAAGAAGAAGAAAAATATCTGAATTCCAAGAAAGACAATTCTAGACATGTCTTGATTTCCATCAACTCCTCTCCCGATGCTTGGATCGTAGATTTAGGAGCATCACATCACATGGCTGCCTCAGAAGCATTCTATTCTTCATTGGATGCATGCAAAGGTCCTCCTATTCTTATGGGGGACAACTCTTCTGTCGAAGTCACCGACAAAGGAAGGATTGAACTCACCAATGAAAGCTTCAAGAATGTGTTGCATGTTCCCAATATTTTTGTCAACCTTCTCTCCATGTGTCAAATGAAAAATTATGGCACTGAAAATAAATTCACATTCATGCCAAATTTCGTGGACATCTACAACATGCAAACCAACTCCAGGGTTGCTACCGGTGAGGTAAATCACCAATCTAGATTGTATACTTTTTTTGAATTCATTGAACCTAATTCTGCTTTATTGCTTACTCATTCTGATGAAAGTAGTAGGATATGGCATGAAAGGTTTGGACATTTGAGTTTTAGATAAATGAAACAACTTAGAATGCACAAATTAGTTGATGGTATACTAGACATCCATTTCTCCAAGGGAGTATGTGAGGGATGTGTTCTTGGAAAACACCCTCAAGAGAAATTTGGCAAAGGAAAGTATCAGTGAGCTTCCGCGCCTTTATATCTGATCCACAATGACCTCATGAGTCCTTTTCCATATCCATCAATCCGAAAAGCGAGGTTTGTTCTCATTTTTGTTGACAATTTCTCGCGTTTTACATGGATCTACTTTGTTAGGAAAAAATATGAGGTCTTTCAACATCTCAAAGATTTCAAAGCCATGGTTGAGACACAGTCTGGAAAGAATATCAAAGTCCTCTTAACTGATAATGGAGGAGATTATGTAAATCATGAGATCCATAATATTTTCCATGAAGCATGGATTCAGTTGCAGCGTACAGTTCCCTACACTCCGCAACAAAATGAAGTTGGTGAGCAGAAAAAACATATCTCTAAAGGAGATGGCATCTTGCATGTTGTATGCAAATTCACTAGCACGGATACTATGGGCTGAAGCACTTAGTTGTGCAACATACATCCAAAACAAATCTCCCCATAGATCTATCAAGGATATGACCCCCTATGAGGCTTGGAGTGGCCTCAAACTGGAAGTGACCCACTTTCTGATTTTTGGTTCACGTGCATGGGCCCAAATTCCCTCTGAAAAGAGGAAGGCACTTGATCCACAAAGAACTGAGTGCATTTTTTTTGGATACCCCAATGGTGTGAATGGATACCATCTTATTGATCTTTCCTCAGACTGGCTCATCATTGAGCGTAGTTTCCAATTCAAGGAAAGTGTCTCGCATGTACCTCAACAGCCACATGCAGACACCTTCACTCTTCCACCTATCCGAGATGATGAGCATGCACATGCTGAATCTTCTTCAGACAAGAGTTTTGATTCAGAGAACTCAGATGATTCAGATTCAGAGTCAGTACAGTTGGATGCAAAGTCAGATCATCCATATGTAGTTGTAGAGCCAGAGCAGAGGCCCAAGTGGTCACAGACTACTCTTCAGGCTGCAGGGGATCTCGTTGGTGATCCAACTGATACTAGGAGGACTTGATATGATTTCAAGGAGCCTCCTATTGCACTCACTACCATTGAACCATTGCCCTTTAGGCATGTTTTCTTTGTTTAGTCTTCAGATCCATAATCTTATGGTGAGGTTGTTGGAAATCCCTTTTGGGAATCCTCCATGCAAGAGGAGTACAACTCCCTCCTCAACAACCAGACTTGGGATCTGGTTCCCCTTCCTTCTGGGAGGAAACTTGTCAGATGCAGATGTGTCTACAAGACCAAAAGTGCAATGGATGGAAAGTTTAGTAGATACAAAGCTAGGCTTGTTGCCAAAGGCTTTCAACAGGTTCATGGTATTGACTATGATGAGACCTTCGCTCCAGTAGCGAATATGGATTCCATTTGATTGGTCCTTTCCATTGCAACATCCAAGGGATGGGAAGTCCATTAGATGGACGTGAAGAATAAATTTCTTCACAGTGATCTCTCTGAGGATATCTACATGAAGCAACCCGAAGGATTTATGCAAGAATCATCTTAGTCCTGTCGACTGAAGAAGTCACTTTATGGCCTCAAGCAGGCTCTGAGGGCATGGTATGCCAAGATGGACTCATACCTGTTGTCACAGAAATTTGTACATTGTAAATCAGACCCAAATGTCTACAAGCTCAGGAAGGCTAATTCACTTCTACTTTTAGTTCTATATGTCGATGATTTGTTGATCATCGGGTGCTCAACTTCAGTGATTGTTGCAGTCAAGAGGATTCTACATGAAAGGTTTTTTATGACAGACATGGGTCCGCTACACTTCTTCCTTGGACTCAAGATCATTCATGATGCATCAGGCATCAAACTATCTAAGGCCAAGTATGCACGAGATATCCTTGAGAGATTTCACATAACAGACTACAAGTCTTCTCCGACTCATTTCCTATGAGGAGTCAAACTTGAGGATGGTAGGGAGACTCCACTAGTTGACATCACATTGTACATATAGCTAGTGGGGAGCTTGTTGTATATCACACACTCCATACCAGACCTCTCCTATGCAATTGGTGTAGTTTCCAGGTTCATGCAGGAAGAGCATGAGCTACATTGAAAGGCTACAAAGTGTACCCTTCGATATATACAGGGCACCATCACCTTTGGGATTCATTATGTAAAAGACTCTACATTATATCTCATTTGGTTTAATGATTATGACTGGGCTAGAGATAGCATTGATTACAAGTCCACATATGGTTACTCACTCAGTCTTGGTTCCAGACCTATCTGTTGGTAGAGAAAGAAGCAAGCTGTCATTGCTCTATCTTCAGTCGAGGCAAAGTACAGAGGGATAGTTAACATAACCATTCAGACTATGTGGCTACAACATTTTCTCACTGATTTGGGCATTTAGTTTCATCGGTCGATCGTCATCTGGTGTGACAACCAGAGCACTCTAAAGTTCTACAGAGATCCAGTTCAGAGGCAGCAGACGAAGCACATCGAGATCCACATGCACTACATCCGACACTTAGTACAAGAGGGGATCATCGACTTGCAGTTATGTCCTTCAACAGAACAAACGACAAACATCTTCACCAAGACCTTCACTGAGCAGAAATTCCATTCTCTACAAAGTCATCTTGGGGTGAAGGAAAAACTTTCCTAGCAATTGTAGTTCTTCTTTTTACATACATTTTACCTTAAGAGGGGGGTTCCCATGAGTTTTTCCCTATTTCCTCACTTTATTTTCAGTGTATCTTTTGTATTTGGGTACCTAACATGGCCTCGTTGTCGGAACCCTTTCTTTATTTTCACCATAGTGATGTTCAGGGGAGGTGTTGGAGTTACTTCACAATTTACTTCACACACGCCTAGGATATATTTTTCCTAAGTTTCTTCCTTGATTATTATTCATTATCTAGTATCCTATATTTTAGGAGAGAATATTCCACCTGGATAATATTCTCTTTCAGTTGACACTTCAGTTTGACTAGTTGAGTTGAGTTTAGATGTTGCATTGGTTTTATCACCATGCAACATTGGGATCATCACCATTCTAATTAGACCTTTCATTTGAATTCTAATTAGACCTTTCATTTGGATCATCACCAAACTGGCACATTATCCTTGATTCCCTGAGTTAACTCCTCACTACTCTCTGTTCAGTCAGTTAACTGAAGACTAGTTGACTAGTTAACTAGTTAACTCAACTAGGTGGCAGTTCACCCCCGTAACTGCCTAAGAGACTATACTAGGTGGAAGTTCACTCCCGTAACTACTGGTGTGAGTCCATATCACTCTATACCACCACTATGGCACATTGGTTCATCTCTAGTGTGAACTCATTGAGTTATACATTGTATATCATGTGTAAATTATTCATTATTCAGAATAGTTAATGATAATTCTTCCATTCTTTCTCTCCTTCTTCTTATTTCTCAAATTCTCTCTTCAAATGTGTGTATTATTGTTTAACTAGATCTATTCTATTCAATTTCAACATATTTAAAAAATAATGAATAGAAAAACACCACTATAGATATACAAGAAAAATATAGAAAAACACCACTTTATTATATCAAAACCCTTAAGGTAGGGCAACACCATATAATGGATCCTATTATGGAAGGGATCCTCTCTTGTTCACTTGCCTCTTCGAGGGGGCTTCCTCCTAATGAGCTTAAACTCCAAATACAATATTTATCTTCATATCACATTACATTTCTTAAACCCCTTTATATAGTGCTACCATCACCTAAGAACATTCTAGAGGAGGAATCTCTAGAAGTAGAACCTTCTAAGAAGTCCTCTTACATTTATTATATCTAACTACCCATTTATTGTATATAACTATCATAGTGGGTCTTATTTGATAATATAGTGGACCTAGTCCACTTTACATTGAATGGCCTCCACTATTTTCATTATGGTCCCTCCCCCCCCCACTACCTCTCTAGCTACCTAACAGTCTTGCATTTAAACGAGAGTTGTTCATAGTTCAGTTTTTTAATGTAACTCGAGTCATCCAACTTTAGTTTTATTTCTTATGGAAGTCCTTTTCCAAGTCTACCTCCACACAAATCCTAGCACAAGAATACATACTGGACTTGGGTTCATCTCTATCAATGAATTTTCCCATAGTATCACCAATACTTTTTAAAACTTCGTCCCCCCAATAATGAAATGAAAAGTGAGGGAGGCACACCCAAAATGAAACAACCAAGGGAATTCCATTCTCTGGATCAAAATCTGGGGTCCATTTGTTTACGTATAAATCTCTGGGGATGAAGAAAAAAGGACCATTCCTAAAAATAAGATCTCTATCCTATTTTAATTCAAATTAAAAGATGTAGAAGCCCTTACCACATGAAAAATGATTCATGTTGCCTTGAATTAGAGGGTGGAATTTTTTCTCAATACAAAGATCTATTTTGCAGGGTGGAGGCCATAACCCCATGAATTGACCCACGAGAGAACTGGAGGTGAAGGAGAGGGATTTTTTGCGAGCCACTGTGTGGAATGGCCACTTCTGGAATTTGATCCAACTTCTTCACAAACTACGAATGCACTGAGGGGTGGGAGGGGGATTTCCAGGGATCCAACCAAAGACTTAAAAGCTTCTACTTCTTTGTCGAAATCTAGGGAGTTCAGGTTCGTAGAGGCCATTGAGGCAGAGTTGAGACAATGTAGAAGGGTTGATGGCTAGGGTTCCACAGAAGGGGTGGAGGCTAGGGTTCCACAGAAGGCTCTTCGAGGGGGAAAAAAGTATATAGATTTTATTGTGCATTTATATAAGTGATTTTGGTAATCATGAGATGATATGTAATTCTCATATTGATATCAATGAATTCATGTAATTTTTATTAATAAATTCCCGAGTGAAATTATCTCCCACAAATTCCTCCAATATTCTAGTGTTGGTTCCATGAAAGTGATGTGTGTTCCCACAACTCTTCTACTCAATCGTAGCTTTCTAACGACTGCTACCAGGCTCAAATCCAAGCTTTGGAGTGAAATTTATTGCCTCTCGAAGCTCTTTGATCATTATTAGTCAAGGACCATGTGGGTTTGTCTCTTTCATACCCTCTCCAAATTTATACATCCATGGTATAATTCCATCCACTATCCAATCCAACATCATGACTGAACCTCATTTAAGATAATGGCTAGAGGGGGGGTTCAATGTTCGATGCTTCGACACTGAACGTCCCTTCTCCTTTTTGCATGCCTATCCTTCGGAGTCCCAAACTTTTGAACTCTCGAAGGAGCCCGAAATTTCACCACGTGGCTTTGGCCTTCAGGCCTTTTGGCTTATCCTCAACACTACACCCCAATCCTCTGAAGTCCCGAAGTCCCAAAATATTGAAGGGTCCACCCTCGGACATGGTGATGTACTAGACACGGAATTAAAGAGAGGTGCATCCCGAGTACTCCATTCGTCATATGGACCAAGTAAGAAGGTACTCGAGGTGACATGCGACAAGGAAGAGATGAGAAATGGCCCCTATAGAGGGTGACATGTGCCACATTTTAATGGGCACATAGGGTCTTTGAAATGTATGAATTCAAGTGACACGTGGCACGTCAACAGTGGGTCCACTTCACCATGGGTGACATCAGTATGCCACATCACCCCATATGGATAGCCTTCCAAACCCTTCGATATCATGGTCAAGGTGTGTCCACGTAACCCCTAGATCGACAGCCTATGTTATTTCATAACTTCGACGTTCGGGAAATCCGTGGTGTGACTTCCCATTTTCTCCTAGAGTGGTTAGCGTCAGGATGACCATGGTCTATATCTAATGGTCCTCATCACTTCGCAGCACTAGCCTTTATGGATTTCAGCATTATGGTTTCTCCGCTCTCTCGAAGTAGGACTTCTCCAAAGTACCATAAGCGAGCCCCTCCATTGGTTGGTCGACGGGTAAGAGGGGTTCTCAGTGAAATCCCGAGATCCACATCTCTCATCACTTTGTAACTTCGACATTCGGGGAGTTTGGTGCTATAACAACTCTTTTCACCTGAAGGAGGACGTCGTCAAATTTACCTTGATGTAGATCCAACAACCAAGGGGACTCCCAAATACCCTCATATCTACAACTCACATTACTTCGCAATTGGTAAATGGGCCAGGGTTTAATGGTGGGGTAGGTCTATCTACCATGGTTAGGGAAACCACCAAGCATTGGTCAACCTTGTGGATAACCCTGACAACTAGTTGCCTTCATCCGATTTACAAATGGTAGGGTTGTATCACTCTGGAGCTATGAAGTTCTGGAGTTTCAAAGCCAGAAAAGCTTATCTCCTTTCGGGTCTAGCACAGGGTTCCCAAACCTTAATCACATGGGTCCTTCAAAAACTCTCATGGGCTACATGATAATCTCTTAGTCGTAAATTGGTTAAGGATAGGGGTATGAGCCCTTGGTCACACAAGTGAAATGTCTTAAGGAGGTGCCCTCCTTCCATAGGGTTTGAACTTAGTATTCCCGTGAAGGTAGATTCTAGAAGTCGACAAGACTTAAGCATCCAAGTAAATCCTTTCCTGACACTTTTGCAGACTTACATCCCATATCTCTTTAGCTGCTAAGTTGAGGCAAGCAGAAGACCATTCGAAAGCATGGGTTCACAGAGAGACAATACATATTTATACCTTAAACATTCAATACAGAATCTTAGTCATAGACATATAAATATATTCAATCATCATTTCTATTTTAATACACATGGTAAGAAAATACTTATCAGAAAACTAGAATTCATGAAGCGATTGTTGGAAGGGGTTCCTATTTCCACCCAACCATAGGCATTTTTGGTTCTAAAGTCTACACCTAACTTATAAAAGGTAGATCTAGGCCACCTGAAGTTTTGGAATGGTTGGTTTTTTTATTTTTTTGGTCAGCTAGAGGGTTAGTTTTACCAAGACAAGATCATGGTTGGGTTGGAAAAATGATACAGACAAGGTTCCTCCTTGGCCGGTGGCACACTAATGACAGACAAGTGATATAGTAGAGGTAAAAAAACAAAGGGAAACAACAAACCACTCAATGAATAATATGTTGTAATAATTAAGTCTTAAAATATGATTTCAAGGCATTAAACATGTATCAGAAACACAATTACTCCCATAAAGACAAGTTATACAATAGCTAAAGGAAATGAAATGTACTTTGCAAAAATCAAAACTGCATTCAAGATAAGATAAAGACACGTGAAGATTTGGATAAAACACACTTTAATGAAGATTATATTCACCAGGTAGAGAGATTTAATCCATGCATAGAACAGGTTCAACCAGTTTGATATATTGATCTTCTTCTCCCAAAAACTGAACCCTCAAACAAAAACTGCATATTTATCAAGGCTGCAGAGGCTCTCATCCATATGGGATTGAGGTTTAACTCTGCAGTACCAGTTGTAAAACAACTTATTAACTTAGATAAAAAAATTGTTGGAGTATATTAAGGTATACTTCGAGCTTGACCTAATAAAAAAAGAAGTTTATCATATCACACACAAATGACCACTTATGATGCCTTAATCTAAAAGAGTCTTGAACTTAAACAACTAAAATTGTTGATAATCATACACCAAATTGATGCATACACTAAATCGAACTGAGTCTTTGACATAACTAATAGGACTGATAGAATTGGATTCTGAGTCGAATACACGTGTCTATGTGTGTTGTTGGAAGCCACTGGGGGATAACTGGATAGACTTATTCACATTATCTACTTGAGGAAGAGGAAAGTCTTTCGGTGCTTCTTCTAGAGTCTGGAGTACAACTTCCCTAATTCTTGATTATGGTGTTTCAGGGACTGGACCCACAAATTTAGTTTATGCACCTGTTGGTTGTCATCAAGCATCTCTACCTTAATCGTAACCGACCCTTTCTTCTTGTCTTTCTCTATGATGGACTGGTTGTGGTCTGTTAGTGTTATGACTTTAATGCAGGAAATTGATGAGGATAATCCACTTCAACAATTCAACATTCAGAGATTTTGAATGAGCAGTATAACTACCTCGAATAATCGAATTCACAAAGTCATTAACCAATGATTATCACTAAGAAAATACACCAGTGATTAATTCTTTAATAATTTTAATACTTTGATAATTCAGGTGCTCTGGCCCTTTGGCAGTCCAACACTTTGGAGCTCCAACAATTCGGGGAACCATGTTTTCTCCAGATGAAAATCTCTCGTAGTGACAATCTCACGGAGGGATGTGGCAGCTTGAAAGTCACAATCGTTGACATGTCACAAAAAGAGAATGACACGTGTCACCTTAAAATGAGCAGATGACGTACCCAAAGGTGCCTGAAATGAGTTTCATGTGTCATAACAGATGAATTCCACATGTCACAACATATGAATTCTACTTGTCTCAACAGATGAATTCCATGTGTCTCAGGTTGTTCGGGGTTCGGGATTTTTTGAATGTTGAGTATATATAGCCCCCGGATGGACGAACTCAAGAAGTCATTAACTAACGCTTATTGCTAATTAACCCAAGATTATATTTTTCGAGACTTCGAGACTCCGACTCTTCGGTTGTCAGGAGCTTCTGACTGTATATTTTGAGACTCTCCTCGAGGAAAATCTCTCGTAGTGACGTGGTGGCCACTTCGTCAATTTGACATTCGGAGCTCTGAGGAATTATGTTGCTCTGAATTAAAATCTCTCAGAGAGACCATCTCCCATAGTGACGTGGTAGCCTGAAATGATTACCACGTGTCCTCTGAAATCAATCGACATGTGGCATATGACATCAGCTGAAAAATATTTTATGAGAAAAGGGGTCTGGCACTTTAGAAATTTGGGGCTTCGACACTTCAGGGCTTCAACACTTCGAAGGTTTGCACTTGTTTTGGTTTGAAATCTCTCGGAGTGATGTGGTAATTCGGGGCTCCGACACTTCGGGGCTTCGACGCTTCGGAGGTTCATGCTTGTTCGGTTTGAAATCTCTTGAAGAGGAAATCTCCCAAAGTCAAACTCCATGTGCTTTGTTGTTAAACCTCGTGCAATTTTGAAACCTTGAATGCACAAGATTCGTTGATATTAATTGACTGTTGGATCTCCACCGTAAAAAAATTAACCTATCTGTTACAAGCTAAATGGAGGGTTGCATATTTATTTTTGGATGTTTCCTGTACAAATGGAGGGTTTCATATTTATTTTTGGATGTTTTCTATGCAAATAAAGGACTTGGTCGACCTATTGCATGCTCAATTAATGGTAAACATGATGAAAAATATTTTGAACCCAAACCACGACATGCAATTATACTTCAAGAAAGAAAAAGATGGTTGAAAATAAGTAAAGAAGAGTAGGGGCCATTGAAGATGAGTCATTAAAACATGGAGAATAACTTAACAAACACGAAAGAAAAATCAGGTTTTTAAGAAGATGTTATAGGTTAGTGTAGGGGTAGGGAAGTGATGCAAACCTAAGTTCTAACATTGGCTCGAACTAGCCATCAACATTTCTTTCTTCATAGTTAACACTTCTTTGTTCAGGCTCTTCGGGTTTCGGGAGTTTTTGAATGTCGAGTATATATATCCCCTGGATGACCAAACTTGTGGAGTTAATAACGAATTCTTATTGCTAATTAACCCAAGATGATATTTTTTGGAACTTCGGGACTCTGACTCTTCGATGTTCGGGAGCTTCTAACTGTAGAGTTTGAGAATCTCTCAGAGGAAAATCTCCCGGAGTGATGTTGTGGCCACTTCGACAATTTGATGTTCAGAGCTCCAGGGAACTGTGTTGCTCTGAATTAAAACATTTCATAGTGACCATATCACATAGTGATGTGGCAACCTGAATTGAGTGCCATGTTCTGAAATCAATCAATAGGTGGCATATCAAGTCAATTGAAAAAGAGTTTATGAAAAAGGGGGGCCGACACTTCAGAAATTTGGGACTCTGACACTTCAAGGCTTCAATGCTTTAGAGGTTTGTGCTTGTGCTAGTTTGAAATCTCCTGGAGTGACATGGAATTTCAGGGCTCCAACACATCAGGGCTTCGGTGCTTCAGAGGTTCGCACTTGTTCTAGTTTGAAATATCCCGTAGTGATAATATCTCGTAGTCAAACTCCATATGATTTGTTGTTAAACCTCACGTGATTTTAAAACCTCGAATGCACAAGATCCGTTGATCTTAATTGACTGTTGGATCTCCACCATCAAAAATTTAACCTGTATGTTATAAGCTAAGCCTGAAATGGATGGTTGTGCCTTTCTTTTTGGATGTTTATTGTGCAAACAAAGGACTTGGTCGACCTATTGCATTATCAATCAATTGTAAACATGATGAAAAATATTTCGAACACAAACCATGACATGAAGTTATCCTTCAATAAAGCAAAATATGGTGAAAAATAAGTAAAAATGAGTAGGGGCCATTGAAGTTGAGTCATTAAAACGTGGATAATAACTTATCAAACATGAAACAAAAATAAGGATTTTAAGAAGATGTTATAGGTGAACGTAGGGGTAGGGAAGTGATGCAGACCTAAGTTCCAACAGACACAACCACTCCTAAATCATATTTACCACTGGCCACCCCCAACCTAGACCATGATGCTCTGAGATAGACTCTTTCTTCTTACTCAACGATATCCACGGACAGAGGTTACTCTCCTCCTCCCACGGGATCTTGGCCACTAGTTTTCTTTGTACCAAGAAAGGAGGTCTACACAAGTACTTTCATAGTTAATCGTCAACCCCATTTATCATATTGTAATGAAAAAATTTCCAACATCTCCTTGCATCCATAACGAGCTTATTTCCTAGTTCTTCCTCAAACTAGAGAGTTGCAAGTGCTCTTTTCTCTTCTCAAGATTGTTCTTTCGACTCTGCCTCTTTGTGCCCATCATCCTCTACCCATGAACTACCTATTTTCTTGCCTTCCTTAGCAAGTTTATGTGGGTCTGAATCCCCAGCTTATGGTTAGGTCTCAAAGTCTTTCAGATGGGTACTCTACCCCATCTCCTCATTAACTCTTGAGGAGGACTCTTCCAGCTACCATTCTGACTAGTAATTCATTTTCTGGGTCAGAGTATTGTTCTAGGTCTAAGCCATTAAATATAGTAAGGTGTTGGTTTGGTGAGAGGTTATCTCAACCATTTATGGTTCCCCTCACCATCTCTCTCATATCATCATGGTCTATCTTGTAAAACCCCCCTTTCAATAGTTATGCAACACTTATCCATTTTCTATTAATAACATAAAATACATACATTTACCTTTTATACAAAAAGGTTCATCAAATCCAACATTCACGCATATCTAGTCTGCCATAGTCTCTTGCTAGTTATAGTTATATTTACAAAATGGGGGAAACATGGGTATTACAGGGGCCATCCCAACCTCCATTCCATAATTAGAGTTCATTGATCCACAAGTCGTTGTTTAAAGAGATATGCATGGAAAGTTTGAATAAACTAGGCTGGTCGACCTTGATTTTATCAATGTTTCCAAATTCCCCCACATGGATACCAACACTTTAATGGATTGCACTACATTTCCTAACAGAGAGTTCCAGTGGTAGTGGAAGCTTGATTACATTCCCCGACCTGATTCTACTTTGATGTGTCTCCCTAACCTATCGATATTTCATACTAAAGGAGAGCGACACATTACACAAGATTCCTGATCAACAAAGTGCACAATAGTTCCCTATGGCTAAACCATGCCTACCCAATCCATGTAGAGGACATCCACATGCTCACTGTGTTTTCCTTGCAAGGCCAGGATGTCACTGAATGTTTTGGAGGCTCGGGGAAGCATGGTAAAAAGAAGGGGGAGATGAGCTTTGATGAAAAATATGGCACATGTTGTGGAGGTTGAGGGGTGGACATTGCTTTTACTAATGATGATCATGTCTGTATGGATTGATATCTGATTGCAGGGAAAGTGATGTGTAAGTACACGAAGGGAGAGTATACTTTGGACACCATCGCAGTGGTAGAATTCAATAAGAACAATGACCCTATGAATTGGTGAAAATATCTACTCACCAAATTGTTCTAGGCTTGTGCGGATGTGCATGATTGACCAAGCTATTTTATCTATGGATACTTGCTCGTCACCTTCACCATGTGGAAGTGGAAACCACCATAGGGGCACAACATTGCTCGCAATAAAGATGGTCGCATCGCCAAGCTCTTTGACCCATGGAATTTTCTCCTTTCATCTACCAATGAGGTCGCTCATAATGGCACCTTCGTGCAATGGTATGATGAGCTCATTTTTGTAACACAACAACCCTGAATTACACAGGATCTACTCAATAGGCATATCCATAATATATGGTTCAGAATAAGTCAAGATCACACATTTGTGCAACCTCTAGGATTATACTCGTCTCTTTTTCATGCGTATCCATTACCATTTTACTTGGATAACGTTGGGCTCGATAAAGAAGTCACCTTGTGGCTAGGGGTCACTATTGAAAAAAAGAAGACCAGTGTCTCTTATATGATTCCCTCCATTGTACAAAGGTCTTCTCTAGTGGAGACATCATATGTCGTCCCTAGAGTGATGTAATGTCCCCCACCTCTTAGAGAGGTGATGTGGAGACTCAGTGGCCTGGGCACCCCCACTAGGTCATAGTCTTACACTGAAGGGGGAAGTCAAGGAGGCTAAAGTTATATTTTTAAGTTGACTTAAGAAAGGAAAAGGGATTAAGGGTAAAAGATAACTCAACAGAAGAATAGAATATTAACCCTGGGAGTTAACCTAACTCAACAGAGAATTAGAAGGGAAAATGTATAAGTAAGAGGCTGGGGCGCACCTATTAGGCATTCTGGTTTTGGATTATCATTTTCTATTGCTCTTGAGCATTCAGTTTGGGGGTTTTGTTGTACAAACCCTTGTGAGAAACTCAATGGTGAAATATCCACTCACCTTGTTCCACAGCTTGGTCTCGGGGATGAAAGACTCCTCCACACCATTCTAGCCTCAACCCATCTCCATCTAGCACTTCAGAAGGTAGCAGGCCGTACTGTTCTTGTGTTTCCAGCAAAGGTGCACCATCATCTAGAGGGAGGTTCGATCCAGCTTATCCTGAGGGCCTGGGGCCATTCCGACAGTTGGGTTTTGTTTGTAGGGGAAGGACCATCAGTTTGAGGGATTTCCTGGAGGGTTATCATCATTCTACATTTGTCTGTAGATTGGGACATCTTGGAGCCATAGGGGACGTCCTGTGGTTTAATAAAACTCAGATCTAGGGAGATATGCTTGAGATCTGAGTCTGAAACTTCTCCCAGGGGATTCTCATAGCCCGATCTATATTCTTGGAGAGTTTCAGAGCATTTGGAGGCCTCCTTCATCAGGGCCGAACCAGCTAGGGTTTCAGTCATCCAGTGGGGCACACCATTCGGTGGAGGAATTCAAATCTACAGGGTTTGAGAGTGGATTTGGGAATTTGGACATCTGGGTTGTCCTTACAATTGCCCGATATATCATTTCGCATATTTCTCGGGATGATTGGACACTTTTGGTAGCAGGGACAAATTATTGAGGGCTTCAGCATTCTAGTAGGGCATGGCACTTTCTAGCTTGGAGGTTGAGCATTAGTATGGCTCAGATCTACTTGATTCAGTCTTCATTGTATATCCAGCGTTTGGAGGCTTATTTTGTATTGTCGGGAGCATTTTGTAGCAACTCATATCTATTGATTGTACGACCATCTGAGGTTTATGCCAGATCAGCCATCTATTGTATTGATCTTACATTGCTCATAATGAAAAGGTCATATCTTTACTTGTGCTTCTACATCTTGAATACATTGTGATCTTCATGTGTTGATGAATCTTGTATGCACTTAATAACTCAATAAATACCTCCACATCAATAGATCAGTAGTAGTTAGTGAATCCAAGAAAATATTTGGCTTGGGATCATTACAGTGGTATCAGAGCTTCGATCCTCCAAACCTGTGGAAGGATCATCGCATGAAAAGGTATAGCGGTATCCTTATGGGTCGGAGGAAGAAACCCAGCAGTGAAACAGAGACCGAGATGGAGGGATCCGGACATGACCATGAAGCTTTAGACTTGACTCTCATAGCAGCGGAATTTAACAAGCTCCATCAATCTGTCAACCGCACGGAAAGCACATTGGTCCGATATTTGGACGAATACCATGAAACCAACAGAAAGGGACAAGCTGAGCTTTCTGAAACATTGAAGAAAGTTGATGATAACCTGGAGATAATGAACATGAACCAATCCAAGCTAACTTTATTTCTAATGGAAATGGAACATAAGGGGAAATACCCTGATACTTATGGGCATAAGGAGGCCAGTGGATCTGGTGGGACCCATGAGGAGATCAGACATAATCAGGACAAAGCTTCTAGATCTGAGGGGAGTTTGGAAGGAGACACGCTCCAGGGTCAAAAGGGTAGCGGGATCAATTCGAGGAGATACATACCCACATTCTCATATGAGCTAGGGAAACATGAATTGGTTGAATATTTTGTGGGACAATTGGCGAGGAGTACCAATGAATACTACAGTTTAGATATGAAGATCCAAAAATAGATGTCCCTAGACCAGTATTGTCAACTCAAGTTCAAAAACAACCCAGGATGAACAACAGGGGCAGTTTTGAGTTTGAATGAAGAGCGGGAAAAATAGAAATTCCATACTTTGATGGTACGGCCAAGATGACACCTCAATTTTGGGTACAAAAGTTGGATACTTACCTGCAACTCAACCCCATGAGAGAGATGGAGGCCATCAAATTCGCCACTATGTACCTGGATGGCAAGGCTCATGACTGGTGGTATCATGGACTCACCACAATCAGCCACAATCATATTGTACCCTATATAGAGTTCACTCAGAGGCTCATTGATAGATTTGACCAAGGAGATCCTGAGCTACATTTCCGGGAGCTTACCCAACTCAAACAAACAGGTACGGTTGAAGTGTATATTGATGAATTTCAGAGATTGGAAGATATGGTACAGGATATGTCCCCAACAAGGCTCATGATGCTTTTCACAGAAGGGTTGATGGAACCCTTGAAGGGTTGGGTAAAGGCATTTAAACCCCACAACCTACAGGAGGCCATTTGGAAGGCGAGGGATTTGGGGCCAACTGTGAAGCCTAGATTCATACCCAGACCACCTCTTAATAGTGGAGGAAGAGATCAAAGACCTCCAATGAATCAAGGGGGACGTGACCCAAAGGGATTTGACAGGGGCCGTGGTAGGATAGATGACAATGCCAGAAGGGAACTGAGGAGAAAGAAACTCTACTTCACTTGCAAAGAATCATGGAATCTGTCACATAAGTGCATGGGATGTGCCCAGGTTCACTATATAGAAGTTACGTCGGACAATGAAGAGGAGGAAGAGTATGGTCAAATACAAAACATTGAGGCTAAAACTGCAGAGACATGAGAAGAGGAGGTTCTAGAACTTGATTGTGCAGCTGGAGAGAAGGCTACCTTGGCATCTATCAGTGGGGTACCCAATTTCAACACCTTCAGGATGAGAGGGGTCTTGCAGGGACAGAGAGTCTCGGTTCTGATTGATGGAGGAGCTTCCCACAATTTCATTGATGAGGCATTACTAAAGAGGAGGCACATACCTACAGTAGAGTTTGAAGGGTTCGAAGTAGAGGTAGCAGGCGGGAGTACTATGCCCTGTGATAGATAGATACCAGGTATGAAACTCACCTTAGGAAGGAATGAGTTAGTTCAAGATGTGTATGTGATGGATCTTCCCGATACCAACATCATCATAGGGGTGCAATGGCTCAGCACTTTAGGTCCCATCACCACCAATTACAAGACCATGGAAATGTCCTTTGTATAGGAAGGAGGATGAAAGGTTGTGCTCAGAGGCATGACAGGTAACTCCCCCAGAGTGGTCATGGCCAAGAGGATGGAAGCCATCTTCAAAAGGGAAGAAATTGTATATGTAGCAGAATGTAAAGTCTCAACACAAGTGGACGAGAAGGGAAAGGTGCACTATGCTCCGGAGATTAAAAATATCCTTGATAGGCACCACAAGGTGTTTGGGTCGATTCCTTCGGGTGTGCCACCAAACAGGGGGTTCGAGCACATTATTAAGCTAGAAGCAGGGGATAAACTAGTTATCACCACACCCTATAGGCATTCCAAGAAGTATAAAGACGAGATAGAGAAGGCCATAAAAGAGATTCTAGACATGGGACACATCAGGTCGAGTTCAAGCATGTTCACTTCTTCATTAGTCTTGGTTAATAAAAAGGACAGAATGATGAGAATGTGCATTGACTTCTGGGCTTTGAATAAAAAGACGATCAAAAACATGTACCCCATACCCAGGATTGATGAGTTGTTGGATGAGCTACATGGGGCTATCTATTTCACAAAAGATGATCTTCGTTCGGGCTACCATCAAATCAAGATGAGGGAGGAGGACATCTCAAAAACAACCTTTAGGTGTCACTACATCCATTACGAGTTTTTGGTAATGCCCTTTGGGTTAACCAATGCCCCAGCCACATTCCAGTCCTGCATGAACCATGTGTTTAAAAAACAGTTGAGGAAACACTTGTTGGTATTCTTTGATGACTTACTCATTTACAGAAAAACCTAGGAGGAACACCTTCGACATGCGGACCAAATCCTGTCAATCATGGAAGAATAGTCACTATATGCCAAGGAATCCAAGTGTGAGTTTGGGATGACAGAGGTACTCTACTTGGGACACATCATAGGGGCAAAAGGAGTACATGTACACCAGGAAAAAATAGCAGCCATTATGGAATGCCCTACTCTGAAGACACTCATAGAACTGAGGGGATTCCTGGGCCTATGCACATACTACAGGAAATTTGTTAAAGGGTTATCTCAACTGTGCACACCCTTGAATGACCTGACCAAAAATGGGTCCTTCAAATGGAGTGACGAGGCCCAAGCCACGATGGAGAAAATGAAAGAAGTCATGAGTACCTGTCCAGTTCTAGCTCTCCCAGATTTCAACATACCCTTCACCTTGGAGTGTGATGCATCGGGGGAAGGTATAGGGGCCGTGTTGATGCAGAATAGGCACCCCATTGCCTATGAAATTTGGAAACTCAGAGGTCGTGAACTACTTTACAACATTTATGACAAAGAAATGTTGGCTATCATGCATGCACTAGCCAAATTCAGGCAATATTTGGTAGGTGCAAGGTTTGTGGTCAAATCAGACCATAACAGTCTTAAATATATACTGGAGCATAAAGATTTGAATGAAAGACAACAGAAATGGGTAAGCAAAATACAGGCCTACGACTTTGACATTGAATTGTCAAGGGGAAGAACAATGCAGTAGCTGATGCATTATCCAGGAGGCCATCCATTTTTGCCATGTCTGGTATGTCAGTTGACTGGAAGGATCACTTGATAGTGGAATATGCAAAGGATCAGTTCGCTTGTCAACTATTGGACAAACAAATACAGGACAACAACTTCAGGGTCATAAAGGACCTCATTTATTACAAAGGTTGAATCTTCTTAGTTCCTGGATCAGTTCTCAAAGATAAGATCTTACATGTGTGTCATAACTCACCAGTAGCAAGACATTAGGGAATCAATAAGACGTACAGGTAGGTGAGAGAGAGGTTTGCATGGAAAGGCCTCAAGGAGGATGTGATTAAGCTGTCAAAGAGTGTGCCACATTCCAAGAAAACAAGGATGAGCACATGCACCCTGCAGGATTGTTGCAACCCCTACCCATTCCAGAACACAAGTGGGAAAGTATATCCATGGATTTCATCACCGGTTTGTCTAGAGAACAGGGGAAGGATTTCATTTTCGTGGTGGTGGATAGATTGACGAAGTTTGCACACTTATTTTCCATGGCCACAGACTTCAGCGTGGCATGGAAGGCCGAATTATTTTTCAGAGAGGTGTTCAAACTACACAGCCTACCCAAGACCATTATCAGTGACAGGGACAGTAGATTCATGAGTATGTTTTGGCAAGAGTTGTTCAGATTAGTAGGTACGGCATTGACTCTTAGTACTAGTTATAATCCTTAGATGGATGGTCAGACTGAAATAGTCAACAAATGGGTGGAAGGCTACCTCAAATATTATGTAGCAGGACAACATAAAGCACGGGTCAGATGGTTGCACTTGGTAGAATATTGCTACAACACCACCCATCATGTATCCATAGGCATGACACCCTTCAGAGATTTATATAGCTATGATCCCCTTTCCTTTGTGGAGATTGCATTTGGGGACAACAGGGTACCCATGGTGCAGGATTGGGTGCAACAGAGCCAAGACATTCTCAGGGAATTGAAGGATCATTTACAGAGGGCACAAAACTAGCAGAAGGTCCAAGCAGACAAGCACAGAGTTGACCAGACTTTTGAGGTTTGTGATTTAGTCTACTTGAGGCTGCAACCATATAGGCAGGCTTCCATTAAAAGAAGTGGAGCGGAGAAACTACAGCCACGTTTCTTTGGACCCTACAAAGTTAGCAGGAGGATAGGGGTCATAGCTTACAAGATGGAGCTTCCACAGGGTAGCAGAATTCACAACGTTTTTCATGTCTCGTGCCTTAAGAAATCCCTCGGTCAGCACATCAGGCCTATTGAGGTATTACCCCCCATGGATGAGGAGGGACAACTTGTTTTGATTCCAGAGGAGGTACTAGAAGTCTGAGAGAAGAGGCTCAGTAACTGAAGCATCAAGGAGTACCTGGTTAGGTGGAAGGATTTACCCATTGAGGATGCCACTTGGGAGAAGGAACATGTGGTAAAAGAATCAAGTTTGGAATTGCTTGAGGACAAGCAATTTCAAGCAGGGGAGACTGTAATTTCCCCCACCTCTCAGAGAGCTGATGTGGAGACTCAGTGGCCTGGGCACCCCCACTAGGTCATAGTCTTACACTGAAGGGGGAAGTCAAGGAGGCTAAAGTTATATTTTTAAGTTGACTTAAGAAAGGAAAAGGGATTAAGGGTAAAAGATAACTCAACAGAAGAATAGAATATTAACCCTGGGAGTTAACCTAACTCAACAAAGAATTAGAAGGAAAAAAATTTAAGTAAGAGGCTGGGGCGCACCTATTAGGCATTCTAGTTTTGGGTTAGCATTTGCTATTTCTCTTGAGAATTTAGTTTGGGGATTTTGTTGTACAAACCCTTGTGAGAAACTCAATGGTGAAATATCCACTCACCTTGCTCCGCAGCTTGGTCTTGGGGATGAAAGACTCCTCCACACCATTCTAGCCTCATCCCATCTCCAACTAGCGCTTCAGAAGGTAGCAGGCCATACTGTTCTTATGTTTCCAACAAGGGCGCACCATCATCTAGAGGGAGGTTCGATCCAGCTTATCCTGAGGGTCTGGGACCATTCCGATAGTTGGGTTTTGTTTACAGGGGAAGGACCATCAGTTTGAGGGATTTTCCGGAGGGTTATCATCATTCTACAATTGTCTGTAGATTCGGACATCTTGGAGCCATAGGGGATGTCCTGTGATTAAGTAAAACTCAGATATAAAGAGATATGCTTGAGATCTGAGTCTGAAACTTCTCCCAAGGGATTCTCATAGCCCGATCTATATTCTTGGAGAGTTTCAGAGCATTTGGAGGCCTCCTTCATCAGGGCCGAACCAGCTAGGGTTTTAGTCATCCAATGGGGTGCACCATTCAGTGGAGGAATTTAGATCTACAGGGTTTGAGAGTGGATTTGGGAATTTGGACATCTGGGTTGTCCTTACAGTTGCCCGATCTATCATTTGGCATATTTCTTGGGATGATTGGACACTTTTGGCAGCAGGGCTGAATTATTGAGGGCTTCATCATTCTAGTAGGGCGTGGCACTTTCCATCTTGGAGGTTGAGCATTAGTACGACTCAGATCTACTTGATTCAGTCTTCATTGTATATCCAGCCTTTGGAGGATTATTTTGTATTGTCGGGAGCATTTTGTAGCATCTCATATCTATTTCTTGTACGACCATCTGAGGTTTATTCCATATCATCCATCTATTGTATTGATCTTACATTGCTCATAATAAAAAGGTTAGATCTTTGCTTGTGCTTCTACATATTGAATACATTGTGATCTTCATGTGTTGATGAATCTTGTATGCACTTAATAACTCAATAAATACATGCACATCAATAGATCAGTAGTAGTTAGTGATTCCAAGAAAAGATTTGGCTTGGGATCATTACAAGTGAGCAAGAGAAACTTGACACCTACCAGTTAATAGAACAAGCCAAAAGAAACCTAAGACGAATCATTTCTGAGTGGCACACTTCATATTTTGTTCTCTTCCATTCATGATGATGCTACGATCTCCAATAAGAAATTATGGGGCATCCTGACTTCTATTTTTCCTCGGAAGAAGTTTTATACCAAATCCCCATCCCAATCCATTGATGATATTGTCATCACTAATGCTACCCCACTTCCCTCCATCCCACCTATTATCACATGAAGTTGTTAAGGGTCACATGAGTTTTTGTGGGTCAAATTCATCCTTAGGTATTTATTTTTTAGCCTTGGTCTTGTTTAAGATGTGCTTTTTATTTTTTCCTTATGTTTTTTCTTATGTCTTAGCACAAATAAATGTTGGCTTATACCTTTGACCCATGCCTTTGGTTTATAATGTTTGGTTTATATCCTCATCTCATCACATGATTTGATATCCAACACCATCACCCTTATGCCACCACTAGTCTAACATGTCACTACCTCCACTATGTGCTTAAACCCCTCCACTCTATCTCTCTACCCGTTAGAAGGCCAAATCAAGTCATCTTAGTATGTTTCCATCTCATCAAGAGTTTTTGTAGCACATCTTGAGTACATCTTCCATTTTTATCATTATTTCACTTATGAGACTTGTGTCAACTGATCTCATTGATTTCATCATCCATGTTTTAAAGGAAGTAACTTGATATTTGGTCATTAATGTTGTTGAACTGTTTTCTCAATATTTTAATTTTATCCTAGTTCAGCGCTGCATAAACACATAATTCTAGACAGGCACTACGGATTCTGCTATAGATTGGCCGACAAAGGGGAATTGAAGGTTAGAGTGGTTCCAGGAAGTTTCATTCTATTTGAATCACATCTACAATCAAGCCACGTCGTCCAGGTACTCCTTGAGTCTCTTGAGCTATATTGAAGATCAATTTAAGGTTGTGCTCAATTTTCGTATCACCTGGCGTTGTCGATTGTGTATCCCTTTACCAAACGGCCCCTTAATTTTTATATCACCAAATTATTATCCTATTTGCAGTATTTTCAGCCTATTCCACTGCAATTGAACAAATTCTATTATCATAGTTTTCATGCATATCTATTGATTGGCCCTTGTTGTTTGTGCTACAAAATATGCTACGAATTGCGTTATAGATCCCCTATTCCAGCGCTTCAACCCTATGCATAAAACTCAACATTGTTATCCTCTCTTTGCATGGCCTATATCAACTGAAATCCTTTAGATTTTCATTGGTTTTTCCAAGTCTAAAATCTATCTATGTTGAAATTTTAAATATCCTTATTGATTTAAATGGTTATGAACTTGACAATTGTTGCTTCCTTGCATATCCTTGTCCATGAAGGGTCTTTCTTCCTTTTCTTAAGCCATCAGATTGACTCTTAATTATCTCATAAGTCAAATAAAAGGAAAACTTTGAAGCCTTAGAAGAATCCATCTCTAAAAGATCGTCATTCCAAACCCTAATACCTTTGTCCTTGTTTGGCCTATCATGTCTCTCAGATTATTGTATTATTTTTCCTCCCATCATAGAAAATGGATACATCTCATCAAAATTAGTCTCAGAGGAGTGGGAGTGTAGTCAGGATAGAGCCTTATGATATGTAGTTGTTTGATGTCGAACCTCTGATCAGAGAGATCTTCCAAAGGTTTGCATGTTTAAATTTTTGTCAGAATATGCATAGGGGACACCCTGAGGTAGCCATATATTTCTTCCTAAATTTTTATGGAACTAAAACTAAGGTGGGAACCCTTGAAATGGAGGTATATAATACCACCATTGCAACAACCACAGAGATACCCAACACTGATGAAAGGTGGTTTAAATCCATGACTCTTAATGTAGATTTTTCTAAAGAGTTCCTCAAACCAAAACATCGGGGAGATAAACTATCTAAGGGGGTGCCTAGGAGCCACTTGGTTGAGGGATTTGACAAGATGTTGAAGGTGATCCATAGATATTTTTCCTGTGAGGGAAGATTCAATATGATTTACCAATATCACATTAGACTTTTGTTGCACTTCATAGGAAAAGATCCAATGAACATCCCTTTCTATTTGTTTAGAACTATGGGGAAAATGGATGATAGGGTCCAAGACAAGTCCAAGGATGTGGACATAAGTGTTTTCCACTCAGGGTTGATTAGGATGCTTGTGATGGAGGAGTTGAAGAAAACAAACACAACTTGGGAGAAATTCATTTCCTCTGCAAATCTGCAACTAAATGTAGCCCCTACTCCTCAATCTAAGGTGCAGATCCCTCTTCAAGATGAAAGTGATATTCACACACAGACAAGCAAAAAGAGAAAGGGGAAACATATTGATAAATATAGTGATGATCCTAAGGAATTTGAAGAAGAAGAAGGAGGATCTCATCACTCTCCATAGAGGGAACTTTCACTCCAACCTACACCAGAACTAGAAGAAGTTCCCTCAACTAAAACCACAGTCAAAAAAGGGAGAAAGTTACACTTTCCCTCACCTACTGATGTAGTTGATACTAGATCTAGGAGGCCCTTCACCAAGTCATCATACCAGAAGGAAACTGTTGAATAATAATCCATAACAAATATCTTGTCAAGAGGAAGGATAAGAGAAAAAATGAGACTCTTGAGAAATAGGTTGAAATCATAGACATAACTACTCCCCCTGAGAACCCCACCTTTAAAAGATTGATCAGAAAACTCAGATATTCCAAAAAGGAGGTTTCTCTCCTAAAGGAAGATGGATTGGATATGAGAAAAAAGTTGAAGGAGCTCAGGGATATGTATAAGGAAACCATTGATCTGGCTAGGTTTACAACAAGGATCTTTTTCCTCCTTCATAGTTAGCTTCAGAATTTGTATAGGCAGAACAAAGACTTACAATCTCATAATAGAAGTCTCAAGGTGGAGTTACAACCCTTCAAATATGAGTTATCTCAAGGAAATCCTAATGTGATAGCTCAAGTTGCAACTATAAGAAGTGCCAGAATAAGGAGATGAGATGAAGTGGCTGAAAGACCCTTAATTTTGGTGATGATCATCCTTGCATTTTTAAGTTTTGTGGGAAATATCATGATTATACCTTCTTAGGAGGCATCTACATGATTATATACCTTCTTGTTAAATATTTTGGGTATTTTGGCTCTAACTGCATTACACATAAATCTACAGGACATTTCGTAGCGCCTGGCGCTACGAAATGATCTACATAGACAAAGTTGCAGGTGCGCTACAGAATGTGTTGCGAAATAATTTACATACATAGAATCTACACATTCACTATGAAATCCATTGTGAAATCACCTAGTCATATAGAAAATTGTAAATTCTAAACTTGTACAATATCTACTGCAAAGTGATATTCAAAAAAGAACAGAAAAGATACAATGGCAAATACAAACATTACACAGAGATTTTTCACCTGGAAACCCAAACTGGGAAAACCAACATATATTATATTCATACATTGTGTTACGTTGTTTACAATACAATATACATATAGGAGCCAGCGGCATCCAAAACCATAACCCAATGACCTAGATTAGTCCAAAACCCTAATTCCTTAACCGAAAATAGAAAACCATCGGCAAAAAAACCATGTGCCGAAAAAACCACCTAAATATCATGTGGTCCCGGAAATATGTTGTCCCGGTAATATGTCGTCCCGGAAATATGTCATCCCGAAAAAAAAAAATTCGGGGGCGCTGCCCTACACCCCCCTCTAACCCCCTGTGAACCTGGCACAGACGCTCAGACACTACTACTTGTGAAAAGTATATAACACATACCCAACATTCTCCCACTTGTTTTTTTCTTTTCACACAGGGGGTTACAGGGTTACATAGTCAACAATCCAGGGCAACAATGCCCATGGATCCTCTACACCAAGAGAACTTCTTAGTGCTCACAGATTTTGTTAATGAATCTGCAACATTATTCAAAGTGTCCACCTTCATCAGTGATACTTTCTTTTCTTCAATCATGTCTCTCACAAAGTGATATTGAACATCAATGTGCTTTGTCTTTGAATGATAAGCAGGGTTCTTTGCCAAGAAAATTGCACTCTAACTGTCACACTCTATCCTTATAGCTTCTTGTACCAACCCAATACCTAAACACAATATTTGTAACCATACTGCTTCCTTACTTGCATGAGTGGCTGCCATGTATTCAGATTCTATAGTTGAAAGTGCCACTATAGCCTGTCTTTTGCTCATCCAACTTATTTCTCCTCCAAACAAGTTAATCACATACCTGCTTGTAGATATCATATGATCCAAATCTCCATCCCAGCCTGCATCCACAAATCCATGTATATCAACCAATCTATCCAATCCTGGTCTTCCTTCGTATCACAATCCATAGCTAGCAGTGCCACGCAAATACCTGAAAACTCTTTTTACTGTTGTCCAATGCTCCTTCCCTGGTTTTGACATATACCTGCTCAAAACCCCCACTGCATGTGCAATGTCCGGTCTAGTACAGACCATTGCATACATCAAACTGCCAACTGCACTCGCATATGGAACATGAGACATGTGCTCCTCTTCTTCATGTGTCTTGGGACACTGATCCACAGATAACTTTACACCAAC
>ML780086.1:0-32140 GCA_009831015.1 Picea engelmannii | reverse complement strand
CTTTCTCCAATGGAAGGCTCTTGAGGCCCTCAAAGCTTGCTCTCCTTTACAATGAAAAGATGAAAATGTGGGTGAAAGAACTCCAAGCTTATTCACTCAAGTGAGGGGTGAATAGCTCTATGAAATGCAGCTTGTGGTGTTTACTGCCAAAGAATGGGTCCTTAGCAATCTCAACAGCATAACAGTATGAAGAATTCCTTGAGAAAATGGTGGTCATTCATGGATTTTTATAGCCAAGCATTGGGTTATTATGTGACCTCTTTTGAATGTGAAAAGAGGCTCTTTAGGGCACAATTAGGTCTTTGACCAGCCCACCATGAGGATTGAGTTAGGATTTGGTGTCAAATCGACTTGGGAGCTGATCCATTAGTGGTTGGGAGGCCGACCAATTTCAATAAATGCGTCGTTTAGCAGGTGCACGGGTTTTTAGCCCAACAGCCGCGCCTTGTGCACATATGCGCGCTTTGTATGATGCTATTACGCGCATACACGCGCGCACTCAGATGATGTAAAGCGCCCTTCAAATTTTTGGTCATTTGGTATAGTTTTTGATCCATTTTGCAATGTTGTGGCATTAATCATGTGCCATGAATGACTCCAGTCCTGTTTTGACGATGTGGAGTTCTTGTCGCCACATGCGGACGAAATTTCAGTGATAACACTTTGGATGGTTTGTGTTGTTTTGATCTTGACTACACAAGAGCACTGGAGCGAAGCGGGAGCAACAAAGACTGTAGGAAGTGATTATAAGGTATGTTACTTATTCTTGCCTCTTAGTAAATTCAATATTTAAAACTTAAGGAAATCGTCCTATTCTGTCCTGTTTTGTTCTAGATCCAGGTGGATCTAGGGAGATCGGTTTGTGTCCGCACTTACGGATTTATCCAATAACATAAATGTACCATTAAAAACCTATTCGATGGGTAATGGGATTATCCTCTAGAAATATGAGGGTGACTCTTAGTGCTAACACCACCATAAATCCACATTTCTCCACTTTCCACACATACCAACGCCCATCCATTGCATACCACACCACCCCAAAAGAACTCTAAAATTTCGACCTCATTCACTTCCCCATCCACAACCCCCATCATCCATATCCTTAATGAACCTCCTGAAGAGCTCCAACCTTCCACTATTATTAAGGAATCCAACCTTCCACAGAATGGTGGGTCCACCACGGTTTTGCACATGCCTCAAGTATCCCCACCCCATACTCAGTTTGATATACTTGTGCCCGACCCTACTTCTCAACCTGCTACAACTACTATTCCACTCCCTTCCACTTCTCCCTAGATCCCGGAACTTCCATTCCCCCAGCACTCGACTCTCGAGATGATCAATCAACTGCAACTCAAGATAGGGCATGAAACTCATGTTCTGATGGATGAGGACCCTCCACAGGACCCACTAGATGCCCAAGATTATATTCAATCATCACAGAGCACTACTTCTGACAAGGAATATATTGCACTTTTGTTATAGGATCCTCAAAAATGGAGAGCTATATTGGGGCTTTTCTTAGAGAATACAAAGGTGCTTACAACACTTCCACCAAAGGTCACTGATCAAATTGTGCGGAATCTCATAGTGCACTCAACTAAAGTAGAGGGTGTTGGTACCCCGAGATTTTCAGAGCACTCTATCGCGAGTGGTTATTCACTTGCTTCATGGCCACCTTAGGATTTTGTTTCTATCAGTGGAGAATTTTCCACAATGGATACACCACATATTATGTACTTTATCCAGGACTCAACTGATCAACTGTAACAGATGATCCCAATAGTCGAATAGGCCAATAAATCTCTCACACAACAAACATAGTCCTTTCATGAGGTTGTCATTGAAGCCATTGTTGCCAAATAAATTGAGCAGAAATTGTGGGTACAGGATGAATCCACTATTGCAACCACTGTCAACAAGTATGCTCAAGTCTGGCCATCTTTCCACCGGGTCATTCCTAAACTTCTATATATATCACACTGCTTGTGCCACCTGACTAAGTTGACCTTATTACCGAAACATGGTCCCAATTGACCACCAAAACATATACTCTACAATAGGAGGTAGATGCATTCAAGTTAAAGGAAACAAATCAACCCAAAAATATCCTCCAGAAGCTTACACATGTAGTTGAAGAAGGTACCAATGTTAAATCCTCACTGCATGCTTGTACTAAGGAATTTCATCGATTCTTTGATATGGTCACAGAATAGGTTGGTTTGTTGGACCAACACAATAGGCTTGTCGAAGAGTTGTGCACTAGGCTTAAAAAGATCCATGTAGAAGCCTCAAGCATTGATGATCCTATAGAGCAGTCATCTAAGGTTGCAGATATCAAAGTTGAGGATGATAGGTTGGATGCCATGGATGAAGTTAACAGATCCACGAAGACAACATTGTGGTAGTTCTGTTGTATAGTACAAGAGGAATACGTTTCATTGTAGCAGTGGGAAGCATTTTTTGATACATAGTGAAATTCTCTGTTGGATACCAATCCTAAGGTTTCTCATGTCACCAATGCATAGGAATTTGTTGCGGGAATGCCAATTTTAGAAAGGAAATGAAAGGATAGAGTCGATCAATATAAGAGTTTTTGATAATAAGCACTAAAGATTGTATCAGAGTTGGGCCCATCATTTAAAGGAGACCACAACAAATGAGCATAAATTTGATTCAAGACGAGTCAAAGGTTGTGGTCAGGGTCTGTTTGGCCCTTCATTTTGAAGACCGTCAAGTTTTTCGTATTTATAAAAGTTTTGTGAAACAATAGAACATAGTAGAGAGAACTCAAAGTGGCGAAAATTTAACTACTAGTGTGCCAACAAGGAAAACGAGTGATGTGTTAGCTAGAGGAAGAAGTGTAAAATCCTAGAAGCTTCGAGGACAAGAAAATAAAAAGAGAAATAAATAAACTAGAGGAGCAGAATCAAGAAACAACCAAGAAAATGATATAAATTGGGGAAAATGTAATGAGAAAGGGTTGGGATTTTTAGAATTGACATGTATTTTGTTGTATTGTTTTGTTAATATTCTAATGTTGTATTAGTTCATATGAGATTACTTCTCTAGGATCTATCTACCAAGTGAACAACTAATTTTGGTTATGTTTTGTAAGTTGCAATATGAAATACCCACCCTATGTTCACCGGTCATATATATAATAATATAGAAAGGAGTATTCATGCATACAAATTTTGTTGTGTTATGGGTGAATGCTTGGTCTTCTTTTTGTGTACCTTGTTTTGTGACTTGTAATTGTCAATTACAACACCATTTAACACACTTTGTTCATGTATGCACTTATCTGTAGGATGCACAACATGGATTCCTGAATTCCTAATCACATTTAGACTTATGATAATAGGATCTATCCCAATTAAGTATGAATTTGATCTGTGATATTTCAGATCTTATGGTGTGTCCTACTTAACTCATTTTATCACACAAAGTCTCGGTTGTGCTTCGGGTGAGACCTCATTCCCTTGCAGAAGGTTGAATATGTCAATGCAATTAGACCACGAGCATACCTTTGTTGGTAACCTATGAGAACCTCGGTCTCCAATTACATGCAAACATGACATAATTGCATAAAAATTTATACTATCACATCCTAGCCTAGATGGGAATACTACAGTGGTATCAGAGCTAGAGATCTTGTCAGCATGAGGGAAACAGTGATGTGAGACAGTTGGTTTAGATTAATGGATAGTTGGTTTGGATAGTTGGTTGTTATTGATGCCAACACTTGGAGAGTGATATTGTGGATTGATGTCAACCCTTGAGTGTGCCTAGTAACATATTTTAGTAGCTCCACAAGCATGGGTAATGAACTTAAGTTTGGATGAGGAATAATGTAATGAAGATCAACTAATTTGCAGGTGATACTATCATGGATGGATAGTACATGTCATGATGTTTATGGTGATATGTGGTACATCACACAGTTCCTCATGGTTGGGGAAAATATCTTAGTGAAGTTGAATAACCCTCATGAGTTATCTAGAATCTCCTAGAAGGTAAAAAAATTCCAATTATTCTAGAAGCTCCTAGAAACATTTTACTAGTCAAAGTGGTTGTAACTAGGAGTTAATCATGAGTTAAGTTGTTGCAAAAAGAAAATAATTAAAAATAAATTAGTTGCAACTAGAATTGATGAGATTACTATTTGTGGATAAAGTGGTTGTAAGTTGACAAAGTAGTTAAAAGTGGGTTATCCCTAAAAGAAGGAAGTTGGGTAAAACAGTTAGAAGATAACCCCTAGAAGAAGCTACTTGGAGAATATAAATAAGAGAGCGAGGATATCCTATTAGTACCTATTGAGAACATTGAATATATATTATTTTTTGAAAGTTTTATTGTAGGTACTCATTGATACATCTGAAGTTACACAAGTCTAAGGTAGCAAAGGAGGCTTGACGGTGAAAGTTTTGGAGTTTCAGAAAAACCCTAGTTTCTGAGGTGTACGCGGGCTGCAGTGGAGGAAGGTGTGTAAATACACAGGCTACAGTGGAGGAAGGCACATACATATGTGTGATGTAGAAGGGAAAGTCACGTACATATGAAAAGGTCATGAAAACTTGAGTAAATGTGGGTTCCAGGTCCCTAGAGTCTGAAAGTAATTTCCCAGGAAGTTCTACAGTGATAAGGTACAACAAATCTATCTATAGGTTCAAAAGGTATGTCATATTCTTATGTGTAGTTGGATATCGTTGTCTACATGAGACATGATTATGGGATAATGAGAATTTTCCCTAGAGAGTTCATTGGTTGTATTGCACTTACTATATGAGCTAGATCTACATAAATACAATGTTGGTATGTCTGGTATTTAGCATTGGTACATCTTGTTGGGTTGAGTGTTGAGGCATATCTTGTATTTCTTGGTACATGGTTGACGGATTTTTCCTGTGATGTGTTGTTGAAGTTGTTGGTTTAGTTTGAAGTTGCATATCAGTGAGGGTTTGATGTCTAGTCCATGTGAGGGCTTATTAAACATGATTATGATTGTATGCACATGTATGGAACATGACTAGAGAAACATAGATGCACATGGTTTGAGTGATATATTGTGATATTTAGTATGATATCTATGTTATCAGATTTGATCTATTGAGGAGATTATTGGTACATGTTTTTGGTATATGTTGCTACATGTTATTGGTACAGGTTGATTACAAATTATTGGTACATGTTGACTACAAATTATTGGCACAGGTTGGTTACAGGTTGTTGGCACAGATTGGTACAGGTTTAAAGTGGTATATTTCATGGTGACAGGTTTCATCAGTTTTTTGACACTTATATTTCAGGGTATTTGGACAGGGCAAGGAAAGGGGGTTGTAGCCTCCTTTCGGTTGGTGCTGAAGAATTAGAGAGTTGGATCTTCCTTCAGGTTGGAGCTTGAGAACTAGGTGGTTGTAGCCACCTTCTAGTTGTAGCTAGAGAACCCAAGGGGTTGTGTTCTCCTTCTGGTTGGAGCCATAGAATTAGGGAGTTGGATCTTCCTTCAGGTTGGAGCCTCCTTCTAGTTGGAGTTGGAGAATTGGAATTTGGTGCTTCCTTGAATGTAATTCTTGATATATAAGAAAAACATTCCATGGTTTTCTCCCGCATAGGTTTCCAGGTAAATATTGGTGTAATTTGTATTTTTTGGATGTGTTTATTATTTTTCATTATGCTCTAATGGATGTTAATGTTTATGATGCAATAATATATTGATGATGAACTGATGAACATCGTTGAATAAGTTGAAAGAATATACATTGTGATTTAAAGGATTAATAAGTATTATGAATTTCTCATTACTGATTCACAACCCCCCCTCTTAGTAATCCAACAATTGGTATCAGATTCGATTCCTTCAGGACACAGTTTAACCACTGGAAGGTAGATCATGGAGAGAAACGATATGTATAAAAATGGAATATCATAGTTTGATGGACAAAACTATGCATTCTTGAGAAAAAGGATGAAAACATATGTACAAGCATGGGGATTTGATTATTTTCAATCAGTAGTATAAGTATATAAATATCCTTCCACTCCTCCAATAGATGAAAATGGAAAGAAAATCATTAAAAATAATTCAAAAGCTAAAAATGATCATGAATGGTCTAGTTGATTCAATATATCTCAAAGTTATGCATTTCAACTCCGCAAAGGATATTTGGGACTAACTTCAAAATGTTTATGAAGGAGATGCCAAAGTCAAGGCAACAAAGCTTCAAGATTATAGAGGTCAATTTGAACAACTGAAGATGAAGGAATATGAAAATAGTGTTTCTTACTTTTTACGAGTTGATGAAACATTGAATTCAATTAGAGGATTGAAACAAGAAGTTTATGAATCTATAATTGTTCAAAAAATACTAAGATCTCTTCCAATGATATTTGATCCTAATATCTCAACACTAGAAGAAAGAGAATATATGAGTTCAATAAGAATGGATGAGCTACATGGAATATTCATCGCTTATGAAATGATAACATAACAGGAGAACCCAGTTACAAAGGAAGAAACATTCAAAGAATCTAAGAATACATAGAAAAAGAGCAAGAAAAAGACAAATTCATAATGTAGTTGTAGCGATGGTTCAGAAGAAGATGAAGAAATGGAAAACTTTGAAAGAAAGTTGCAAAAGGGAACAGTAAATACAAAGGTAATCTTCCATTGAAATGTTTTAATTGTGGTAAAATTGGTCATTTTTCAAATAAATTTCCTTATGCCAGGAAGTCAGATAGTGATGAAGAGGAAGAGCCAAAGAAAGAAAAGAAATATCAAAAGAGAAACTGGAAAAACAAAAGGAAAGTCTTCAAGAAAAATCTATACTCAAGAGAAGACAATTCCTCATCTAGTGAATATGATGAAATCAACAATGATTCAAAAAATGTACTATTTATGGCTAGGGAAAATCAAACAAGAAACTCTGATAGTTCAAAAGAAGAAGGCAAATTCGATCTCAAAGAAGAATTAATTAATTCCTTAGAAGAACTAAGTAAAGAAACAAAGAAAGACAATTTACTCAAGAAATAACTAAAAGGAACTCAGAATCTCAACTCAAGGGAAGTTAACCAGATAATTACGAAGTTGAAATTCTAGGTAGAAGAGGACAAAAGGATTAAAGAAAGACTCATAATTCATCTAGTAGAGAAGGAGAAGATGATTGAAAGGTTGGAAGCAAAAACACTCACTCTAACAAAATATCTTCAAAAGAAGGACATGCAACAAGATAGCACCAAGACATTGGATAAGATCATCAAAAATGAAAACCCATGCTATGAAAAGTCTAGACTATGATACAACCAAATGCATACTGAGAAAGGTTCAAGCTCTGTGATGAAAGAAACATAACAAAAGATTAATGTAGAAGTTCTCAAAGGAAGGAATCATGGTCAACATGAATAAAAAAGAAATGAATATAGAAGACCCTCTACATTCAAGCAGTAAGGAAGCTTCAATCATTGTGAAAGAAACAATGAAAGAGAAGATCTTGATCAGCCAAAGAAGAATTATAGAAGGAATAGACCATAAGGAAAATCATTCACTCCTAGGTATGTAAATTTATTTTATGGCATTATTTTTATTGTACTAAATTTGGACATAAGGTTGCAAGTTGCAGGGATTATGAAATAAATAATCAGAAAAGAAATGCTTATGTGGCCCCACAAAATATTGAATGTTACAAATGCCACAACTATGGACACATAAATATAAATTGTAAAAGTGTGATAAAGCCTCCCATGAAATAAAATATTGATGAGATACACAAGAAGGTTTGGAGAAGAAGTTAAAAAAAAGAGGAGGAGGTAAATGAAGAACAGGTCCAAGGAATTGTACTTTCAAGATTTGCAGTAGCACAAGATCATGATGAATTTACAGGAAAAGAGGAAAGAGTCGGAACTCAAGTAGAAGATGGAGAAGATGTCAAAACTCTGGATTATGACATAATTTAGGAAGATGATGAAAATGAATATGTATTCACCGACGAAGAGGAATATTACATTGCATCAGAGCATGTATTGTTTTGATCCATTCAACTTGGAGACTCCCAAGTAATATAAATATTAGACATGGGGAGTCTATACAGTAGATGATACAGATGGGTCAACATTGTGGACAATTGAGTAACATATTCTTGGACATTATGGACAGAGATGGATTTGTAATAAAACTTAGCATGTTTTGAAAGCATGGATTCAAAGATTGATTCATATATTGGTTCAGATAGTGATTCAATGATACAAGAATATTTGAATGCTTATTATTGAACGATTTTTAAATATGTCAGTTGATTACATAAGGGAGCACCAATGGAAAATGGCTCCAAAAGGAAGAAAGTACATGAAGACCTTTATTAATCTACACAAAAACATGCAGATAAGTCATCAGAGAGAGAGTTTCGGAAAGGAATATTAGTAGCATACAGACAAGGAGACATGCCAATAGGGGTAGCTATTATTTTAACCAGGATTGGTTAGAGAAAGTATAGTATCATATTGACAAGGGGATTTAATCCTTTTTCAAAGGGAGAGAAAGAGAGAGTAATAAAAGGAATGAATACAAAGGGAGTATCCCCAAGGAAATTTTAGATAGGGGGAGCAATACAAAGAACAATGCAAACAGGGGGAGTAGCCCCAAGGAGAGATACCCTTTGCCATTTATGTCAAATGGTGAGATATAGAAACTTTGATGAGGATTATGAGCAAGAGTGTTGTCGTGACTAAGTGTTTCCATGAATGTTGGTGTCATCAATGCCAAAGGAGGAGATTGTCAAACGAATGATTTAGATTGTTGGACAGTTGGTTTGGATAGTTGGTAGTCATTGATGTCAACCCTTGGAGAGTGATATTGTATATTGATGTCAACCCTTGAGTATGTTTGGTAACACATTTTGGTATCTCCATAGGTAAGGGTAATAAACCCCAATTTGGTTGAGGAATAATGTAATCAAGATTAGTGAATTTGCAGGTGATACTATCATGGATGGATAGTACATGTCGTGCCATTTTCGGTGATATGTGGTACGTCAAACAGTTCCTCACAGTTGAGGAGATACAACTTAGTGAAGTTGAAGAACCCTCATGAGTTATCTAGAAGCCCCTAGAAGGTCACAGAAGTAAAATTATTCTAGAATCTCCTAGAAGAAGTTTACTAGTCAAAGTGATTGTAATTAGGAGTTAATCATGAGTTAAGTTGTTGCAAAAAGAATATTGTTAAAAATAAATTAATTGCAACTAGAAGTGGTAATATTACTATTTGTGGATAAAGTGGTTGTAAGTGGAAAAAGTATTTAGAAGTGGGTTAGCCCTAAAAGAGGGAAGCTAGGTAAAACAGTTAGAAGATAACCCCTAGAGGAAGCTACTTGGATAGTATACATAAGAGAGCAAGGGTCTCCTATTAGTACCTATTGAGCACATTGAATATATATTATTTTGTGAAAGGTTTATTGTAGCTACTCATTGATACATCTGAAGTTATGCAAGTTTGAGGTATCAAAGGAGGGTTAATAAAGAAAGTTTTCGAGTTTCAGAAAAAACCCTAGTTTATAAGGTGTATGCGAGATGCAGTGGAGGAAGGCATGTGCATACACGGGTTGTAGTGGAGGAAGGTGTGTACATACATGGGTTGTAAAAGGGAAAGTCACATACATTTGAAAAGGTCATGAAAACTTGAGTATATGTGGGTTCTAGGTCCATAGAGTCTGAAAGCAAGTTCCTAGGAAGTTCTACAGTGATCAGGTACATCAGATCTATCTACAAGTTATAAGGTATGTCATATTCTTATGTGTAGTTGGGTATTGTTGTCTACATGAGATATGATTATGGGATATTGAGAATTTTCCCTAGAGAGGTTGTTGTTTGTATTGCACTTAATGTATGAGCTATATCTACAAAAATACAGTGTTGGTATGTTTGGTATTTATCATTGGTACATCTTGTTGGGTTGAATGTTGAGGCATATCTTGTATTTCATGGTACATGGTTGAGGGATTTTGGTTGTGATGTGTTGTTGAAGTTGTTGTTTTATTTTGAGGTTACATATCAGTGAGGGTTTGATGTCCCATGTGAGTGTTTATTACACATGATTATGATTGTATGCACATGTATCGCACATGACTAGAGAAACATAGATATGCATGGTTTGAGTGATATTATTGTGATATTGAGTATGATATATATGTTATCAGATCTGATATATTGAGGATATTGTTGGTACGGGTTGTTGGTATATGTTGGTATAGGTTGATTACAACTTATTGATACAGGTTGACTACAGATTATTGGCACAGGTTGGTTATAGGTTGTTGGCGCAGATTGGTATAGGTTTACAGTGGTATATTTCATAGTGACAGTGTGGCAGTGGTTTCATCAGTTGTTTGACACTTATATTTCAAAGTGGTTGGATGGGGAAAGGAAAAGGGGTTGTAGCCTCCTTTCGATTAGTGTCGGAGAATCAAGGAGTTGGATATTCCTTTAGGTTGGAGCCTAAGAATTAGGTGGTTGTAGCCACCTTCTGTTTGTAGCTAGATAACCCAGGCGGTTGTAGCCTCCTTCTGGTTGGAGCCATAAAATTAGGGATTTTGAGCTTCCTTCAGGTTGGAGCCTGATAAACTAGGGGTTTGGAGCCTCCTTCCAGTTGGAGCTAGAGAATTCAAAGTTGGTTCTTCCTTGAATGTAATTCTTGACATATAAGAAAACCATTATGTGGTTTTCTTCCAAATTGGGTTTCCATGTAAATATTGGTGTACTATGTATTGTGTGGATTTGTTTATTATTGTTCATTATGCTCTGATGGATGTTAATTTTTATGAAACAATAATATATTGATGATGAATTGATGAAAATTGTTGAATAAGTTGAAAGAATATACATTGTGGTTTAAAGGATTAATAAGTGGTATGAATTGCTCATTACTGATTCAACCCCCCCCCCCCACCCCCTCCTCCCCTCTCAGTAATCCAACAAGTGATACCAAGGCCAAGTCAAGGGTCGATTTGTTCTTGAAAGTAGTTGCAACAAAGAACTACTTTCCATCTGGGTCGATTTTTTGTCCAAGGGCCAAATTTATATCAGTGGGCTTCATTTTGTGATTTATCTATAGTTATTTGTTCAATGATTAGTGGAGGACTGATTTTTCTTTGTTTGCAAGCTGATTTATCCTTTTACTAGTCATGGGATATTTATAGCCACTGTGAGGGACTTTGTGGAGGTCATGGTACATAGGGGAATCATTGTATGTTTAGGAGGGTTGAGACCCTTCTCATCCTCTAGATTATGGAGTGTAGAGTATCGTGGAGGAAATAGAATAGGGTGGTAAGTCCTTAAAGAGTCGTGTGTACTAGGAGAGAGATCGCAGGCCCATTTGGTGGAAGCCACAAAGGTTTATGAGACAATTTCCCCCCTTTTCTGTGAGCATCAAGGTATAGGGAGAACCGTGAGGGTTCGTGTGAGATCCATAGCAAGCCAAGAGGCATTTGAGTAGCCGTGGGGATTAGAGAGGGGTCGTGTGCCATTTCTATTAGGCCACAGGGGTATTAGAGGTCCAATACACCCCCCCTCCTCCCCCCTTTTTTTGTCGAGCAGCGAGGAGCTAAGGAGTTCATGGGCCTGTTACAGGTTCGAGGGGGTTGAGAAGAGAATTTTTGAGGATTAGGGAGGCTTGGAGGAGCCTTGCAATAGTTCTGCTACATCGTCTGGGAATATTACAGTGGCACACATAATATATCAAGATCCTTGCTTTATTATTGATTCTAATTGTTGAGAGTCCATTGTAATTGTAGTTGTAAAAACAATAATACAAATGAATCTTTTGGAAATAGTTGTTGATTGTGTAAAATAAATATTCCCATATTTTCTTCTCCATTCTCACGAGCACTCAGACATATGTTATATGTTTGAAGAAATTATTATGATAAGATTGCATGAAAAATATTTTTGAAAAGTTTCCAACCAAATTATAACATGAAAACATATGACATGAAAAGTGTTTGATCAAAACACAGCCAAAAACTATCAAATTACTTCAACTTTATAACAACCATGTTGTAGTTGCTTAAGAAGGTAAATCTGAAATGTTTGGCTGAAATATTGAGGAAGTTGGAGGCAAATAAAACAGTCCTAACTATCGGGAGTATATGACATTTGGTGACGAGATCCATGAAACTTTACCCTTTAAAATATATTACACCCTAAAGCACGAAATATGGCCCAAGGATTTGGACGAGGATTATTTTAAAGCATAGGGTAGGAAGTGAAGAAGGATGAGCATGATGGACAGGTGGAGGAGTATGCATCTATCCACGAGGAGGATTTGTGCATAGAAGAATACCAAACAAAATCCTATGATACATCATCAGAACTAACCAATGAGGCCAATGACACTAGTGTGATAGATGGAGAAGATGAGGATGCAACATCTTTTCCTACTTTTGATGACCATGGGGAAATATTCCAATTAACCGATGTTCAGGATCCAACATCTTTCCCTGTGTATGATGTTGATGATGACATGGATTTAGCACCTCATCCTATTTATGATAGGTATGATGATGCATGTGCAGAGGATGACAATGAAGGGGTTGATTTGGTGGACGAGAACAAATCAAGAATCTTGTATGAGGATATTCCATGTGAGTTCCATCATTGTATAATATTATCTAGTGATTCAGTTGGTCCCTTGTGTGAAATTCCATGCCATGTCGATGAAATAACATTGTGTGATTTGGAGAACTGATTATTGGTCACAGGGGAGAAACTTGTGCAAGTTTTGATGAGGGTAGATGGTGATCATAAGTTTATTGAAGACCTTATGTGGAAAACCCATTTGGAGGAGAGGAAAAGGGGAATAGCAGATGGAGTCACTAGTATGTTGAAATTACTAATACAAGTGAGAGGGGGGGTGAATCAGTTGTAACCTAGCTTAAACAATTATTAACAATTAACACATTATTAAACTTTCTTCAAGTAATCATCAACAATATACAGCATATGGACAGTGAAAGTAAGGAGCATCAGTCACACATAAGATATACACAGAGATAGATTTTCACAAGGAAACCCATAAAGGGAGAAAACCTCTTCTTCTTCGAAATGATAGGTAGTCTTTTAAGTTCTATACATCATCTATAATTGAGCACCAACTCAATGTGAGGCTGCTACCTGTATTTTACAAGCTGCAACTTGTTTGAGAGCACCAACTCTCTGGTTTCTCTAGCACCCACTAGAAGGAAGCACCAACTCCCTTAATGTTCCAGCACCAACTGGATGGAAGCACCAACTTCCAGTTACACAGGCTCCAACCTATATAACAGAGAACACATGTTCTCCCTTGCACCACCCTGCCACCCTGGTTTCTCTGGATGCTACCAGATGGAAGCTACAATTTCCTGTGTTCAAGATCTCACTTGAGCCTATGAGGACAACAGTCCTCCCAAGAACCTCCCAACCTCCCTATAATATGAATGAATAAATAAACAGACAACTACACAGATAAATCAATTCTTACCAATCTTTCTTTGTTCTGTAAATCTGGTCTTCTACTAATTGTTTTGTTGTTCTTCTCTTCCTCTCTCTGTTTATTAGGTCTTCTCTGCATCAACTCGTTCTGTCATTCTACTCTGCTTCAAATTCTCTTCATCATCTTTTACTCTTCTCTGAGTTTCTTCTCACACTGTGCCTCATCTCCATCTCCCACTGCACATGCTCTTATTTTCCCTTTGCTTCAATTTCATTCATTTTTCATACCAAACAGCCAACCAGACACAGTCTGTCTCATCTTCTTTTATACACACATCAACGACGGTTCCACTTCACATTCTCTTAGGAAAAAGAAAGACAATTGTCCAAGCAACTGAAACGCCAACTGATTGGCAATCATGAGTCTGTTTCACTAACAAATTTGTAACTGAGGAGTTAACTGTGAGAGAGAACAGTAACCCTTTGATCTTTTTTAAAATTCACTTGTACCGTTGGATTGGCTTCATGAGATCTTGCATTCATTTCAGCATTTATGTGGTCAAGCTTAGCACCTCTAGATTCTACCTCCATCTTCCATCGATGTGATCAATGGCTATGACCTCGCGCTTATGCATAAAGCACTTTCGCGATTTCTCATTTCGTGATTTTCAACACTATGCTCCGTTGACCGCAAGTCAGTGAAATTTCGATCACTTGCCACATGTCCTATGATTCCATGGTCCAGATCTGATCTTGATTCAACAGTTGCGATTGAATCGCGATTTCGCATATTGCGATTTCGGCATTCTTGTTGCATTGTTTTCTTTGCCTCTCCATGTTGCGATTTGTGAAAATCCGATATGGAGTTAGATCAACGATTCAGATCTGATCTTGAACTGACAGCTCAGATTAAATCGCGATATCAGGATTCATGATGTTAATAATATTTGACATCTCCAACTCTCGATCGCCGAAACTCCGACATGGACTGGAATCAACGGTCTAGATCAAACCTTGATCTGACGGCTCAGATTATATCATGATTTCACATATCACGATATCGAGATTCCTGATGTTAATAATCTTTGGCATCTCCAACTCTCGATCCCCAAAACTTCGACATGGACTGGAATCAACGGTCCAGATCAAACCTTGATCTAACGGCTCAGATTACATCGTGATTTCACATATCACGATATCGGGATTCCTGATGTTAATAATCTTTGACATGTACAACTCTCGATCCTCGAAACTCTGACATGGATTGGAATCAATGGTCCAAATTCAATCTTGATCTGACAGCTCGGATTAAATTGCGATTTCGAGAGGTTAGGGAGCCCTGTTCCTTTGACTCTCTAGTCAACTAAATGACGATCTATCCCCATGTGTCCTACCCGTAAATGGATGGTCCTCCTTATTTCGGAATTTTGTATGCTCGCTTCTCCTTGTTGTACTTTAAAGAGCGTGCAAGTTCCCCTTGATTCAACGATGGTCGGGTCCTGCGCTTGGATCTAACATCTGAGATCTATCCTCATGTTCAACGCTCTTCTTGTCTATATTTTGATCTGACGACCCCCATTCTATCGGGAATTTGAAGAGGATCCAACGAACAGAAATGTTTCTCAAACCTTACAGGCCTACCTCTTCAGCATGCTCCTATTCAGATCTGATGGCCATCGGGAATTCATGGAAAGATCCAACGAACACGGTTGTTGCTCTTCCCCGATTATCACTGCACCGTTGATCATCGCTGTTGTACTGAAGCCATCATCATTATTGTACTTTCCATCAATGACAAGTATACGTTTCCTGTCAAACATGCCAACAATCCTCTGTGCATTCTTCTTGTACTCATGCCATTCGTTGTCTGTTAAATATTTGCCAACATAGTATCCAATTGTCAATCATCAAAGATGCACTAGGTCAAATTAAATATGATTACTTGTAGTTGTTCATGGATAGGGACCTTACTCTTAAGTTCATTGAAGACAAGGAAAGGGAGATTGAGGAGATTTTTTACCAACTTAGTTTGACACGCTCTTCATCATTGACAGTAATAAAGACTCCATCATATTTGGAAGTCTTGACACATGAGGGTGTGAGTGGCACTCATGATCTAAGGGAGGAGCCTCTTGTGATGATCACACATGAGGAACATTCAAAGTCACAGGTGTTTGTGGAGAGGTTTTACATAGAGGGTTTTGGTCATGCACATGTTTTTCATTGTGGGGATCATGATCCACTTCTGTTGGAGATCCCACTAAAGGATAAATGCTTAGGTATGGAGGAGATAGTCATCCCTTTTGGACTAGGCCACAAGGAAGTATATGCATCCATGGATTGGGTGGACATGTGTATGAAAAACATGAACATGCTCTGGGATGCAAGTTCAAATGATATCAATAGAGTGGTGGGTATAGTAGTGCCTCCAAGATACCGGATGGTACAAGATGATTCAGTGATTGGTGACAATATGCATGGGTATTATTTGGCACATGGTAGTCTACATTGGATTTGTGGGGTGTTTCCACCAGGGAGACCTCCCAACGGTGTCCTCGAGCACACCATTGAGTGGAGGTTTCCCAATATAGGTGAGTGGATGGGTGAGCCTTAGGGAGAAGAATATCCCTCAATAGACTATCATCATCTTGGATATCATTGTATGAGCATCACGAAGCCAGATATGCACAAGTCTACTTCCATACTTCATTATGATCTCTTGGTCATGCCCTTGGGGTTGACCAATGCACTAGTCATTTTATAGTCTTGCAGACAGTAGCAGAGGAATATATTGTTGTTATTTTATTCCCTCGTCATATAAAACAAGACATAGGAGGATGGGATAGGTGGAACTATGGTTGTGACATAGGTCTTTCATTCAAACCATGTGATCAATACATAGAGTGCATAGCAGGAGATCCAGACTCTATTGCATTAGTCCACATAGATTTCAGTAGGAATTGGGAGTGGTGGACTTCCAAATTGGTGGTGGTGGGATCCTAACATTCATCAAAGTGCTAAACATCTTTAGATGATGAGTTTGATCAACATGATTGTATCAGTGATTGGTCTGTGTCATCATGGGGATGTTGTGAGAGGATTTGTTGAGCCATGTTCTATATGGTGAGATAAATTTTCCATCATGATACCCAGGATCGTGTCTATCCATGGATTAGTAGGATTTGATGTCATTGAAATACCTCGACGAGACATGACCCAGGATAATGAGTGCAGTCCTTTCAAGGATTTCAGTTTAGGGGTCCAAGAGAGGAGAGTGCATTTTGAGCATGGTGGTCAGACGATTATGATTGGTGGGGTATAACATTGGTATGATGGTTCCTCTTAGAGATTAACTTGGGACTTAGTGACTCCAGTGTTTGACAGATCGATAACTGATGTAGATGATATTTCCATTTTTCGCTTTCCGGAGTTTAATTTTGGGATGTTTAGGTTTGGTTGCTTGGAGGAGTGGTCTTTTGAGGAGTTGATCGAGTTTGTACAATTTATGATCACTTGTCTTATCAGAGGTAGTCAAATGGATTTTGGTGTTAGAACCTAGCAGATCATGGTTATGAGTAGAGGGTGCTTCACATCAGACAGGTTAGTTTGGGACCCTGGTGACCTTACCACTTATAGGAAAACGAGAGAGGTCCATATGGAGGGACTTTGCAGATGATGCATTGGGATATTTTACAAATGATGCCTGGATGTCTGATTTTAGAGTTGGTTTGGCATACTTCACTGAGATACATTGGCAATATATGGTCCTCGATAGTGGGGACAAACCTTTGAAGCATTAGATCTTGCAGTTACAGGAGCAGAGGATGCAGTGTAGGTAGGAGGATCAAATATGTATGATCAGAATGGAACAACATGATGGGTCCTTTCTGATGATAACATGGGACCCTGGTATTTTATGGGTTGATATTTTGGCAGTCGGTATAGATGGGAGATCTAGTTGTTACTTTCAAGAGCCTATTCATATGGAGCAGTGGATTGGTTTGCTAGGTGGGATATTCTATGAAGGGTGGATTTCCCTATTGATCGGTGGACTTCAGGAGACTCCTAGTGTTAGAACATTGCAGGACAGTATTTTCAGTGGTAGGTGCTTTACATTTTTTAGATTGGTTTGGGACCCAAGGATCATCATTTTCAGTCTGGCTCAGTTTTTTGTTCCTATGGGTCTGATGGAATTGCTTGAGGACAAGCAATCTTTGGGAAGGGAGGATTTTCCATGTCCCCAATTTTGGGCTCCCCTGTTTTGCAGTAGGAAATGGCCTATGTGGCTTGTCAGTGAAGAAAAAGGGAGTCAAAGGGGTTATTTAATGTCACTTAGTTAGAAGATGTCATGTTTTTAAAGTGACATTAAGAAGAAAAAAAAGAAGGAAATAAAGTAACTTTCGATTAATAAGTTACTTAAACATTATTAAAAGTGACTTTTAATCTTAAAGTGAAAAGTAAAAGGGGAGTAAGGGTCATATTTGATTTAGTAAAAAAGGGGAAAGTTCTAGAAGGCTTGGAAGAATGATAAAAGGAGGGGTAGCGTGTCACTTTGGATTATGTTTTTTATCTCTTTGGAGTTTTTTTGGAGCCAAAGTTTTTTTAGGGTTTGGAAAAACCATTCCATTGCAGTTTAGTTTCAGTGGTGCAATATGCACCCTAGCTATTCAAGGAGGAGGATCCATCCAGGATCTTCATTGAAGCTTCATCTTGTGATTTGACTTCAGTTTTGGGTTGAAGTGATTTTCTTGGAGAGGTTATGGCACTTGGAGGGATTGATCTCATCTATTTTCGAAGCCATGGCATGATACCAGGTTTTTGGTTTGATATTGTGTGTTTTCAGTGATGGACTATAGTTTCCATAACAACCATTAAATATTATACTTTGGGTTCCATTCATAATAAAATACCCATGTGTTTTCTCCATATTATGAGTATTTGAACTGCATACAATATGTTTGACAAAATGTCTTTTAGTAAAATGAATGCAAAATATTTGTGGAAAAATGACATAATTACATAAAAAATTATAATATCCGAGCCTAGCCTAGCTAGGAATATTACAAATTGATTTGAACTTTATAAATGTCTACATAGCCAGATAGTTTTATAAGACCAATGCAATACATAAATGATTACATTGAATACTCATCTTAAAATCTAATATGTTCAATATGTTAGAATGGTTAAGAGAACTGAAGTCTAAAAAAATTGAAATCTGGAACTAGATATGAGAATATAGATACTAAAGAAACCCTAAATTAGGAAACTAACAAGGAAATTAATTGCATCAAAATTCAACAATATTTTAGAGTACTAATAATAAGGAGGTGAACATATGTTTAGATCCCAAATAAAGAAAAAAATGTTCTTCTACAAGTTGGGCTCTATACGTTCAATATCAAGCACAAAGAAAAACACTAATAAGTAGCAATAATTTCTTTTGAAAATCCTCCAGTGAACAAAATAATTTTGAAAGACTATTGGTCAATGGGATTGAACAATTTAGTTTAGCCACTAGTAAATATTTATAGAGGAATCAACCATATAGTAAATGAATGGATGAATAGTTAAAGGGTAATTACTAATCTCTATTACTTATCTCTTGGAGTTGAGAAATTTGAATGAATGAAACACTTGCTTTGGACTTTGATATTGCTCACATAGGTCGATGAGTAAGCCAGGAAGATTGCTAAGTAGAAGAGATGCATATTTCCATAAATGGATCCAGCCTCCATTTCCAAACTTGGTCCTTAAGTAGGGATGAAACCATTCCCCTACAACCATTGCCTCCATGAAGTGTGGGTGAAATAGATACAACAAAAAACTTCATTCCAAGAAACCTGGGTGAAATGAAAAACTCAAACAAAGTGCACATGAAATATAGAGGGTGAAATACATGTAAATAATTTCCATTCCCATAAAATCAAGGTGAAATATCTCTAAATAATTTGATATTGCTCACATAGTTCGATGAGTAAGCCAGGAATATGACTAAGTAGAAGAGATGCATATTTCCATAAATGGATCTAGCCTCCATTTCCAACCTTGGTCCTTAAGTAGGGATGAAACCATTCCCCTATAACCCTTACCTCCATGAAGTGTGGGTGAAATAGATACAACAAAAAACTTCATTCCAAGAAACCTGGGCGAAATGAAAAACTCAAACAAAGTGCACATGAAATATAGAGGGTGAAATACCTGTAAATAATTTCCATTCCCATAAAATCAAGGTGAAATACCTCTAAATAATTTCCATTACAAGAAAATCAAAGCAAATAGGAAGATCTGGTTATATATATATATATATATATATATAACTTTGGGGCTATGTATAGTCAAATAGTGACTCCTTACAGTGACTCAAAAATTTTGCTTACCAAAACTCTCTCCCCTCCAACTATTTCCTAAAAACCATGTGGCCTTTTTTGAGGTGTTGTTTCTCTAGATTTATTTTTTCATTGATTTGTGCTACTAAGTTAAACACGCCATTGGGCCTATAAATAAATTGTGTATTGGTGCTTCTAGAAATAATACAAGTGGGTTTTAAGGAAAATAAAATCAAACCTCTACAAATAAATATTTGTAGAGGTTTTAGCTTATGCATTTTAATACACATATCATTTATTTTGGTGCACTCAATTGAATTAAGCGCATTGATTCAGTTTAACATGGGGGAGAACTAGTGCTTCCTATAATAATGAGAAACACTAATGAAAAAAAAAAAAAAAAAACTTATAAACTATGTTTTAAGATTGAATGGTTCATACTTGTACTGATTGTGGGTTTGGTTCAAATGGAGGGGAAAATAAGATAATGTAGTAAATCACTAGGTATCATAGAGCAAGTTGAAACTAAATTTAATATATTTGTTGTATCTCAAAATTTTGCTCTATATTATATTCATGGTGCACTAGAGAAGGAACTATAGGATCTTTTCTCGACTACAAAATAGAGTTATGAGTTTATCAAATTGTGTATGATGATAACTTGTGCATTTATAGAAAATATGAAAGGATATGCTAGGAATTTTTTTTGTACTTGGTACCCAATTCACGACTTCAATTAGTTATTAAGAAGTATTATGATAAGTATGGAACTTAATTAAAATTCAAATAATTTTTAATTTAGATATGAATTATTATCTTTAAAAAAATCATTTATTTATTTTTAAATTTATTGAACATTCCTAAGTAGTATTTTAGTTGCCAACCCAATGAGCTTCACATTGAAAAATTAATATTATTGATGGTTTTGGAATAAATATCAAGATGCTTAGCATTATCATATTTCACCAACCATTTATTAGTATCAATAGCATCATTTCAGACATATTGTGGTTTGATCACATTTCTTATCATTAAAAGCATTTGTTATAACATTAACTTAGAACTAGGAAATATTAGAAATATTAGAAATGAATGATGGAAAAAATATATTGCTAATCTGACCATTCATCCATTATGATAAATAATAATGGAGATTGTTTTGCGAATAGGATTTTAGTGGTTTAGATTTGTCTTTTAGTTGAAAAAATATTGGACTTTGGAGATACCTTTTTGCATATGAGACTAAGTGATTCATAGTTTTCTTTCATCTTAAATTGACACTATATTAGAATTAATTTTGTATTAGATGTTGAAATTACATATAATCATGCAACTTTTTCTAAGTAAAATTTTAGATATCACTTAAATAAACTAAAACAATAAATAAATGTATCAAATCCATATTTTGATTATGTAATTTATGGATTATGGGTCCACCATGCTTTTGTTGCACTACTCTAATGTTTCCATGGTATATTGAATTCCATTCAACCTATAAATATTAGATGTTTCATCACACTATATATGAATTGTCAACATGCATGCAAAATATTATTTGTTCTTTTGATCAAGTTTTGTTTGTAGTGTGATTGGCAAAATCATCGGATTAGCAATTCAATTAGTAACTAGTCTTTCCAAAGTTCAAAATTTTCACACTTGCACTGCAAAATATATTGAAACCAAAACACAAAAAGACAGCTTCATGTATCATTAAACTTAAACAACTACATAATTGAAAATGTTGCTTATGAAAAAATATATTACCTAAGTATAATTCAAGTGTATTTCCATGGCCAATAATGTCGAAGAATCTTCTATTGATATCCAAATACAATTGATAGCATGTTTCCTTCTTCAACATTTCACTACCTTAAATACTTGAAATGAAATATTTTCTTCAATATGATTTATTTCTCTTACGCTCAATTGCCTCCATCTTTGAAAAATATTGCAGTGCAACACCATTAAAGTCTTCTACGAAAATCTCTCTATTTTCATAAATATATTGACACTCCAATCACCACCCATCCCACTAATTACACCATTGTATATTGATAAATTTTTTGCAAAGTGAACATGATAATCAATATACATGACAACTCTCATTAAACCCTTATGAGTCTATCAACTCCATATTATGTTCTTGGTTTGCTCTAATCAAGAGCACACCCTTTTTTTCCAGAAAACAAAAGTGTTTCTTATTATACTTTTTTATTATCTCTGATATGATCAATAATGTGAGAATGGAGGAGAACTCTTACACAAATTCTCATATTAATATTTAACAAATATTTCACATCCACATATTCATCAAAATTTGAATGTTTAAATTCAACTCAACATCTCTACACGAAAAACAAATCACTAACATTAACCCAAAGCATTGATCAATCACTTTCTCCTATTATGAGATTTATAACCCCCTTTCCCTCATCCAAATATATTCCACTTTCTTTTGTTTCACAATCTCCTATGAATATGAATTTTAATAAAATTACATAATAAGACATGTTTTACAATTAAACAATGCTTCATAATAAAACAACAAGTTTTAAGTCATGAATTGGGCACCCAATTACAACTATACATAAATTCTTAGTTGTACACATACTAGAGGAATTATATTTCACATATTTTTTTATACGAGTAGATCCCAACAAAACTCCATTTCTTATTACTTGTAGAAAATAAAATAAGTGTAGAGAGCTTACTATTGAATACAGAAAACAATGTAAACATAAAGATCGAATCTAAGAAGAGTTGATGACACATTGGGCACTCAAGACGGGCTCATAGAAAATATGTGATTATGATAAGTTTATAGTTTGTATGTGGCAATATATTGGTGCCATTCGCCAGTTCTATATGTGTGTGTCAAACAGTATCGGACTACAGTGGAAAGCCACTATGGAAATCTTCGGTTCATCTCCATGAGCATGGCTCTTGGTCTCTTTTCTATAAATGTAAACTTTATCCTAACAAGTAAAACAAATTTTTTTAGTTAAAATAGTCACATATTTTTATTAGGTTTACCGTGGTGATGTTGGCCCTTAGATATAAAAGGAAGCAGAGATTAAGGAAGAAAGGTGAAGTACGAACTGCGCAGAAGATATATAAACCGATGAAGGGTCGAAGTGGGAAAAGAAGGAGAGATGGAAGGAAAAGTTAGCAGTTGGAAGAGAAGATTAAGGAAGATAAAGCGGTAAGAAAAATGGATCGTGGACAAATCAAAAAGTGGAAGAAGACATCAACGAATGCTTTAGAGCACCTTGCAAAAAATGAGGAAGGACAGGTTGGTGAAGCCATGAAAACACGAATCAAGTTGACCTAGGGTTTTGGATCTAGGGTTTTGACACATAGACTTTTTCCATGTAATGTATAAATAAAGGTCTAGAAGACCTAGGAGGGTTTGTTCTAGGTTGGTTATTTGATAATGTTATTGTTGTTGTTCATTGCTGAGAATTGTTGTAGAGAAGAGTGTTGAGACTGTAGTGTAAGATCTTCAGTTGGGTGCGAAGATCAACCTTGCAACTGGGTATGCAAGGAGGGATGAGAGGAAGAGGGAGAGATCTACAAGCTAAGTGCGTAGATAGAATTGTATGTTTTCATATAATATATCAAGAAACACAGTTATGTGGACGTAGCCCTAGGGAGAGGGTGAACCACGTATATATTGTTGCTCTTGTGATTGATATTGTGATATTTACCCTCAGTTATATTGTTATTGCATTGTTGTGTTAGATCTGAGATATAACTTGTGAAGTAGGCTCAAGTGAGATAAAGAATAACTAGATTGTTGTGTGTTGTTGTCCTGGATCCACTTTGCATTTCCTTTAGTTGTAGACACATATGTCCTGCAACCCCCTATTGCTACTTCAGGTGTTACCGAAAGAGCCAATAGTTAGGCTTTGTTGGTGCACTAAAAGAATTGAACCTTAGGTATGCCCCTGTACATACCCTGTGCCAACAGGTGACTAACTTAACTAGATTTTGAAAATTTTGTTTTATAAGATTATCAAAATTAATAGTTTGGAAGAGACATCTAAAAAAACCCAAAAGAGTCCAACCATATTAATTGGTGTGACACACTCTAACAAGCAAAAAAAATTACCCTGACTCATAAGTCAAATAACATCATATATATTTCATGCTTTCCCTTTAAGTTAAGAGTAAATTCAAAAACCCCAAAACCCCTTCATATATGATAAAACCATGAAAATAACCATGATTTCCAGCTCAAATATCAATGAATGACTGAAGAGAAATGAAATATTATCTTACTCACCCATGGACAGAGAACTGATCATATGGTGCCACCATGAGTATTTGTAGACATCAATTCAATGCTTAAACAGCTTCTCACAATTATAATTGCCCCAGAACTCATACCAACTCACAATTATAATTGCACTAGAACTAATACCAAGTACGTACATAACAGCAAATCAACATTACATCAATCCAAACTAAACCAGAGCAAAAGCCAAGGTAGGAACATTATCCAAACTAATTGTCTAAATTCAATAACCATAACAACCAAACCAAATTCAATAACCATAACAACCAAACCAAACCACAGTAAGGTAAAAACATTATTCACATTAATTGCCTAAATTCAATGACCAAAACAACCTACAGGCTGACAGTTGCTATTCCAAGAATAGTCAGTAGGTGTGTGCACTCCATATCCATATGCTACACTGCAATTCTTTTAATTGTTATTCATAGTAGCTATCCTTCTTCCGTATCTGATGCTACACTTTGAAGAAGCATAATGGTCTTCAAATCCTTCCATCTAATACTTAGTCTTGAATGGCTTGTAGTTCCGCAGGTCATTTATGACACCTGCAACTGAGCCAACCAAGGCAACCAAGGATATAACAAAGCATATTAGGCTCATTAAACGGAGAGCCATCCACTTACAGCTCCAACGTGGAACCTTGTATTGAACTATGTACATTTCTACTGGGAAATAAACAGTGAGTGGAAAGAAGGCCAGCGCTCCCAAAATGCCCACAATGTCATTGAAGAAAGGAAGAATCATGGACACCAATGTTGTACAAATCACAAAACAGGTCCTCCACACCAGACGAAAGAGGGTGAGATTCAATGACCCACAGCGCGGAAATTTAACTGTATACTCCTTGTGTATGAAACTGCTTTTGGTCCATGTATTAGAGCACCATTCCTCAAAGAATGCATACAAGGGTTGGGCGAATACCTGCATAAATATCGAACAACAAACACAACAGGGCAGAAAAAACAACCACTGTAAGGATTCTTGGCTGGTCCGAGGTAAACAAATAGAATGCTCAACTATGATAATTGTTCCATTGTCTTCTTTAACTTTTGTATGAACAATTATTAGCAGTTTCATTGGAGATTGAAGTGATCACCTGATAAGCCCCAATCAGATGGATTATAATGCAGATATTTCCAATGTCCACCAACCAATATGGGTTGTAAAATCCAAAGCCTGTGAGAAGGTTGCCAGGAGCATCGGTTCCAAAGGCTGCATAGCCTACACAACCTACAGACATATAGAAGAGAGTGGTGACTGCCACCCCAATAGTTGTTGATCTTTTCATGGTTTTGTTCTCTGCCGGTGGTGATTTTATCGTATCCTGCAAACGGAGATGAATTCAAGAAACAATATCAATTCTTTATGAGTCCAAATGCCATGTTAATAGACAAATCCTAAATATTACGTACCAGATGAGATTGATTCTTTTAGAAAGAAGCATTGTCAATTCAAGAAGAACTGAAACATGCCCAATTCATAAAAGCAAATCCAGCCAGACAAAGAGGCGGAGCTTTCACCAGAGATGCAATGTACAGTTATTTAGGAAGGATAAAATATTCTATAGAAAAAGCAAGTCATGTTTTTCTTGTAAAGGTTGCATTTTAGACATTTTATAGAAAAATGGATGATTTTTTCAATTAAATAATTTATTTATTTTTATCTCGGCATTTAAAAACTCATCTAATAATAGAAACGTTTAAAATATTCCATCTGCATTTTCAATATTGCGTCTCATATTAATTCCAAATGATTCAATCATACTCCAAATTGTTTTCAAGAGAGCTAAACTCACCTGTATCTCGATGAGAATCATGGAGAAAGAATACGCAAATGCAATATTGCCAAGGGCCTGAAACACATGCCAAGTTTTATCTATATCCTCGAAAAGCTCTCCAATCCCAGCTCCTTTCAAAGAACCATAAGAATGGTTTTTCTCTGCAATAAACAAGATTGTCAATAGTTTTAAGGATCTTAACCATGACCTACACTACAGTTTTAGTTCTGCGTTATTCACCTGTAGCTTTTCCAATTCCAAGCCCCAACCCAATTCCAGCATATGAAACTGACATAACCGCAGCCACTACTGACAACCACCACATTTTGTGCAAGTTTGGTATCTGTGAAAATACAATCTGTGCTAGCCCAAAAATGGCCATGTACAGGTTATTAGAGATATGGCAAGGAGAGTCCCTCCCTTTCTCATGAAAGCAGTTTGATCGCCCAATAGCCCTGTGATAATAAACAACAAAAATTAATACTAAGATGAAGCCAATCAGCCAAACAGACATTCCCGTTTTGCTCCTTTAATCAACTTCATGGAAAATAAGGAATGTTCAACCAATTTAGTATCACTGATCTCTTACACCATGCTGATAGAAGCAGTGATGGTATATCCAATTGATGTCCCCAGAAGATTTAAGTACTGTATAAACCCGCATAAAAATACTTTTCTACCACCTGTAAAGAAATCAAGAGGCTAATGCATTAGCTCACTGGTTGACATTTTCAATGAAGCAAAGGTCTGCACTGCTGTTAAAACTTAAAAGGCCATAACAATAATACCAACTATATTACACAGAAACAAGATGCAAGAACCAACCCAGAGTGGCTTTGACGCAATCCTTGTATGTATAGTTACGCCGTCCAGTAACAGGGTCTGGTGAACGATAACAGTCCGCAAGTAAAATTGAAGTATAATATGTCACAACTGAGAAGCCTAAAAGAACAATTGGCCCTACCACCCATCCAAGTTGAGCCATACTCCATGCTAAAGATAGCACTCCAGACCCAATTACAGCTGTTATCACATGACAAGAAGCTGTCCATACATTTCCTGCACAGACACATAGCATTATTACCATTTAAATCCTATCAACATAACATTATTACCAATCAAATCCTATCAAATATGTTCATAGGAATTTAAAATTTGGGATTACATTCAGGTGCCTTACTCTATTCTGTATTAAACAATTGGAACTATTCCATTGAATACATAGATCAATTTTCGACGGCGACGAGCAATTGATTGCATCTGTGAGTAAATTCACAATATTTTTGAACAAGATTCATGGCGCTACCGAGTAAGGGAAGATCTTCAACCGTGCGTAAGGGTTAAAAAACAAAAAGGATATTTAAATATTGAACTCAAGACTAATTATTTGTGAAATCAGGTTTGTGAAAATGGGGTTTGAACCAAAATGTGAAGGTTAAATATTCAAATAATGGTAAATAATTCAATCTTTGAAGCTATAAACTGAGTTGTAACTGTATATAAACACAAAACCCATAAACTAAGTTGTAACTATGAATAAACACAAAACCCAAAAACCAACTGGAATTGTAACTGTATAAAAAAAATCTGTTTATCGTAAAAAGAAAAATAAACCATTAAAATTTGCACCTTTCAGACTTTTTATCCATCTATGCTCTTAATAGAATACAATATTTTAGTTAAATCTTCTGGAGATTGACCTCCTAAACGTAATAACAATTACAAGAAATAAGCATAAAAGAGTGGAAAACTCTTTTTTTCAGAATAGAATAACAATGACAAGAAAGGAGTTGGTTAGCTGTTCTATGAAATAGTTTTTTTAGCTGGAATCTGGTGATATAAATTTATATGAATCACTATTTTTTGTTGTTCAGAATTCATTTCTGAATGCAGAAATGAATTGAGCATGTTGAAAAACTTCCAGAGCACTAGAATTCTATAGAAATAATCACTTAAATCTATGAATCCAATAATTTCTCACGAGATTTTGGGTAAATATCCCAGGAAAAAATCTTCATTTCGTAGAATCTTTAATCTAAGGCTATAAGAAATAAGCATAAAAGTGGAAAAACTTTTTTTCCAGACTGATTCTAGGTGGAGACCAACCCCAATGTTGGATGTAAGAACCAGTTATTCAATTTCAATGTTGAATGGAAGAACCAGTTATTAAAAGGTCCAGTTTCAATGTCGATTGGAAAAATAATCTACCCAAAAATCCAGTCTCAATGTTACATGGAATACCGATCCACTTTGTCATATGAAATACTATCACAAAAATTATAACAGAGAGTTTGAACACCCATGGAAAGTGAAAATTATAAAATTATACAAGAGAGTTTGAACGCCCATGGAAAGTGAAATTTTACCCCCACAGAAGAAGATTGGGGTAACTTATCTTCATACTTTACAAAAATAACTATCTAAACTATTCAGAGATTCTTGCTCTATCCTGGTATAAATAATTACCGACCTTTTCGTTTTTCACGGCCATCATCGTCATGGCTATGGCTCTGGGACCCGACTAACGTTCCACGCCTGCCAACATCATTGGAGATGTTATTACCATCTCTCCTTGATGCATTGAATCCAGACTCCACTTCATCGAATCTGCAATCCATCTCTGTGGCCCGCAGCTTTGTTGTGGGTAATGAGAGATTCCAAACTTTATGAAATTGGTGGGCAGATACAAACCAACGACCAGATCAACTCCTTGTAACAGCTCTCTACATTATTAGTTCCTTGCTTTCTTGAATCATCTGCTTCTTGATGCCTTCATCTCAAACTAACTACTGCTGAATAATGGAGTAAAACGTATATTTATCGGTCCATGCAAAATTCAAGTCATAACCCTTTTCCTAAAACTATGGAATACATCACCTTCTAAAACTTCAAGCCAAACTGTAAAAACAGAAAACTAATAACAGCAAGGGCTATGGATTTGCCATGCATGCTTGGGCAAGAACTGCACATACAGTGGGGAAAACCCAATCAAGACTGCACTGCATTGTCCGTTGAACTGCTCCAAAAGCAAATAGAACAGCAGAGAAGATTCACAATTCCACAGCCATGGCCATAGCGTTTTTTTCCTAAATTGTTTTGCTGTTTCTGTCTCGCTACAGCATGCAGGCGGCCAACTGTAGCTAACAGAATCTCCAGTTAGGAGGATACCAGGATAAAAAAAACCCAATAGGATTCAAAAGAATCTCAGATCAATAAAACACATAGATTCAACTGCAACATATAAAATATCCATTTTGGCGAGGCCCAAAGCTTATTTATGTACAAGTGTAAGGTGTGGGTCTTTGTTTGAAGGCAAAAATAGAATCCCTTGGAAATCGGCATTAAAAAATTCTGGCACAGATATTATAGAAATTTATGATGCATGTGCAGATCGTTTTGGAGTTTCAAAGCAGTGGATAAAGTCAATTTACTCCTCTTGTTCAATAATAATTATCCCTTTCACATTCTAAATCCTGCTCGATTTTTGAATTTATTTGGGAATTAGGGTTTCGAGATGCTACGTGTCTATCAAAAGCACGTAAGGTTGGCGGTGATGTTTATGAGGCATTTATTTTGGGTCGAAGCAGGGCTCTTCATATTTGGAATTCTGTAGGGAAATGGGGGAAATAGGAATTTTAGTCATTTTTTTAGACGAAATTAAATATTAGTATCAGAGGTGACTTCAAAATTATTAAGCACACAAGCAGGTGAGATCATACGTTGGAGTAAGTGTTTTACTCTGAGCGACTTGGATTACAAGGGTTTATCACATGGTTTAAGTATATCATTCTCCTTGCTTTGAGGGGTTGGTAGTTGGAATGTGAGAGTTTAATCAAAATAAATTTATTTTGAAAATTTGTTTTAGCGTAGGCCAGACGTTTTTTTTTGGTTGTTTTTAGGTGATTTTTTTGGTTTGAAATTTTCAGAAATAAAATCAAGTGATAATGTTTCGGGGGTAAAAAAAAATCTAAAAGTAGAAAGTTTTGCCAAATAAAAAAAAAAAATTATATAATTTTTTAATTATATTTGAATAAATTATTTTTAATGGTTTTTTTGGGTAAGAATTGATACAACTTTATTTTTTTAATATGGTTCACTACACCATCAGTGCACGTTACCTCTACAGAAGATATGTCATCCGTAAATCACGAGGGAACATGGGTTCTCTGTTAGATTTTTAATGAGAATTTTTTTTAAACAACTTTTTTGATTTTAGAGTATGACTTAAAATTGTTTCTTAGTAATAAGAGTTTGTTTTGCTCGGAAATAAGCTCGTTTTTCTTGGATGTAAGGAAACAAGTTAATGGTAGAAGATCCATATGCATCTTTCACCTGGTCCCATAGTGGACACGTTTGTTTTTTTCCAAGGTCTTGAGATTGTATCAACTAAAGCTAGGCCACTGGCCCCAAGTAATATGGGTTTTACTTGCTTTAGAAAAAATACTTTAAATTTTATAGTAAAGTTGACTTCATTGTCAATTATGAAGTTAGACTAAGAGCTTTCCATAGTATCATATCTCAAGTGACATTTTTTTTATTAAATAATCATGAAGTGAGTTAAAAAGTGGACAAACTCAATTTTTTTGTAAGTATTTTTTTGACCAGGCAAAGTTCAACCGTCATCAAGTCTTTTTTTTGAAATTTCCAACATTTATACTTTGTTCTTAAAATAAGTTCAAATTGTTAAAGATTAAATTCTATGGTAAAAAATGATTAAACTAAAGAAAAAAAATAAAATTATCCATTAATAAAAAAATAGTTGAGTTTATCCATTTTTAATTCACTCTAGTTAAAAAAATGTTTTAAATAATTTATTAAAAACTATGTTGCTAAATACACATTAAATGATTTATTAAAACCCCATATTTTTAAACACATTTGTAATGTACAAATTATATAACATAAATTTGTGACCCTAAGTCATAGTCTGACACAAGTGTCTCGTCTCGTAAGTCAGCGTAAATTTCTTGCAATCGCCAAACAAGTTAGAACACAGATAAGCGAATCTTTGAAGGGAAAGTAATGGCTTAGCACAATTGTCTTATGATCACCAAGCAAGTTAGCTTATCAACGAAGAAATACCTTAAAGAGGATGTTGTGATGTCAAGTAAGGGCTAGATACAAATGTCTTGTAAACATTAAACAAGTTAGTCATCAATTGTACATAGGTACTTCCCAGTAGTTTCACACTTGGTTGCACAAATAAACTCATGTTGGCTTCAATAAGAAGTATAGAGGAGGATGGAAGGGCCGAGGTGGAACCCTAGAAGGGCCAAGGTCTCGAGTACTACAGCCTACTCAGTGGGCTAGATGGGACGTCTGCGGTTTTGGGAGGGGATCTGGTAAGTCGACGAGAGAGACCTTGTTGTTTCCAGTCGAGTGGGGGTTTGTACCTGGGTAGGCATGCTCATGTGTGTAAAGGTTGATTGGGATGGTCCTTACACCTTATGGAGGCAGATGAGATAGATTTAGCCTTAGGCTTGGCGAATGATGATTTGTGGAGCCATGAGGGTATTTATAAATCAGACGATGATTATCGTGCAGACCTTAGAGTGTACAGGATGGAAACGTATAATCCAGACCCTCTTTTAAATACCTCCTGACATGATCTAGGTGGATATTGGTGGCCACCCACCTATTCCACTTGGACCCACACCACTGTTTCTTTCAGTTTTTCAGTTTCCTTAATTGTAGCACAATTTACTATTTTTAGCAGTTCTTCGGGTCCTGAACTTCCGGAGCTGTTTTGAGTCCCTAAACGACATTTTTTGGGCATGAATGCTCCGATGAATATGAGTCTGTTGCAGACTCGATATTCATTGTCAGTAGTGTATTCCTCGAATAGATCTTTCTAACGATGTATCATGTGCGTCAAACGGAGATAGTATGCCAAAGTTACGACCCTGGGAAATTGATGTACCAATTTACCCCAACGAGGCCCATATTCTGGCGTTTCATCTCCTAGGGTTAGATTTTTGGATGTTTAGGGTTTTCCATTGTTTCTTAGTAATATATAGGCCTTTGAGCCTCATTGTAACAGGCAGTTCAGAGGTTAGTAGCCGCCACATCTCTTAACAGAGATAAGCTACCAACACCCTAGCTAGTTTATTTACATTCTATCTATAAGAATTTTTCAGTCATTTGTTATTAATGAAATGAAGTCTTATTTTCGCTGCATCTTTGCGTTTAAGTGTATTTTTGTATTTCATTGTGTCCCTACATAAATCTGGATTAGTGGTATTAGAGCAGTCTGCTCGTTCTCGATCTTTCTTT
>ML780085.1:948556-959700 GCA_009831015.1 Picea engelmannii | reverse complement strand
CAATATTTGAATTTATGAGAAAAGGTCGAGGGCCTTGAGTATAAAAATGATGATTGATGTTGAAATGCATTTATGTAAAAATTTAATTGCATATTGTGTTGTGTTGGTTATGACACCATAACCCAGTAAAGTCAAGAGACATAATCATGTTGTAGCATTGAATGCAGACATAACTAGCCATGCATGAGACCAAGTTGGGGTTAGATATGGAAGGGTTATAACATTGTATGAGTGATTAGTGGTGTTCCCTTGTACAACCGATGTTTGGACTACAACCTCTTTGTCTAAATCGAGTAGCACTAAGGAATTATATTTTTAGTGTTGAGTATGGTTTGAAGAGGAAGGCATCCAAAGACCTGATGTCCTCAACAGACCTCTACATTTTCTCACCAAAGTCTTCCTTCTACTCACCCTCACTACAACTTACTGATTGAAGTTAAACCAAGACCTCACCTGCTTGTGCATATCAGTTCATTTTTCTAAGTTGAGACGATATTTTCTTGAGACTAAGCCCACTTGACCCTTTTATAACCAACCTGTGACATAAAACTCTGATGGGTACTGGGATTACCTCTGCAGCAATCCAGAGGTGACTTCTAGTGCTAACATTTCTAGCGTCATTGTTGGGGACAAATTGAAGATTTTCCCTAGGTAGAATGACAACGAACTTCTGATTATGAAGGTGCATCAGAATTTAGAACCTTTTGAATATTGCAACTGGCACCTGGTAACTCCACTGTCTTGGCTCTGTTGTTTCAGTGTGACTGATTCTGGCTACACCTGGTAGCCCCTGGGAGAACAAAATGATCAGAGCTAGTCTTTAATGGTGGACAAAGACCAGACACACTCATTCTGCATATCATTCACCTGGCGACTCCATGGTTAAAGGATCGATTGGCGAATCCACTAGTTCAAAATGGACAAAATCCTAGCTCGAAGGTTTGCTCCTTTTAATTTTTCTGTTGTTCCTGGTTTTCCTAATGTTGTCCCTACTGTGGATGGATGGGGTGATTATTTTACTATATTTAGAAGACACATAGATGACAATCCTACCGAGCATCTTCATGAGTTTCATGAACTATTGCATCAGTGGGAGATACATCATGAGGATGTATTAATGAAGATGTTCATGTTCTCATTAGATGGGGATGCTCGCGAGTGGTTTCTATACTTTCCCCCTGCTAGCATCCCATCCCTGAGAGAGTTTCATGCAGCTTTCAATAGACACTATCAACAATTTTATTCTTCCAAATTAATTTGTCATAATTGTTGTGAAGAATGTAAAGACTGTGTTCAAGGTATGATGGTTTCAAATGAAAGCTGTGAGGACGGAAGTCATGATAATAAAGGATATACCTCGGAGGAACTGATGGAGCTGTTAAAATCTCTTTCTGCAAGGATGGAGGGATTGGAGGAAGATTTTTCTCGCTGCTCTTACGAAAAATATGCAGAGGATATTCCGGTCCTTGAAACAAAGGTTTTTGGTAGCCCTGCTTATGACAAATGAATGATGTCGGATACCAAACAAGAACAAACAAATTTTGATGGATATCCCAGTGAGGACGAAAAAAACTAGAGCTCTTCCATGGTTCCTGATTATAGTGATTATGAAACTGATCCTGGGGAAAGACATGAAGGAGAAAAGGAGGAGCCACATCTCTCAACTATCTTGGTTCAGAAGTTTTCTCCTTTAAATTTCTCAGCCATATATGGTTATCCACATCCAATGCCGGCTATAAATGAATGAGATGATTATCTTTTGAGATTCAAAGGAAGAAAGCATGACCATCACGGTGAGCACTTATTAAAATTTCATACATACATGCTTGAACCTGGCTTCTTTCACAAGGATGTTTGGATCAAGATGTTCTGTTTTTCTCTAGAAGAAGATGCTCTTGGATGGTGTCTATCTCTCCCTACTGCTAGTATCCATTCTTTGAAGGATTTTCACGATGATTTTAATTCGTATTACGAGAAGATTTACCTAACTCATCTTATTTTTTATGCCTATTGTAAGAGGTTTGCACTCCACATTCTGCCGATGATAGAGTGCTCATCGTGTGATGAGTCTGGTAAAGATATGATTGAGAGAGAAAGCGAGGATGAAAGTGAGTATCTTGCCAATATGGATGAAAAGTTTTCTCCCTCTATTTCCCAAGAAGAAGTCCTTCCAGATGTGATTGATGATAGCACTAATGATGGCATAACTATGGATGCATTATTTTTCTCCCCTAGTACACCTGTTGTCTCAGATTTAAAAGAAGAAATGGTTGAAGAAAAGAATCAAGATATCGCTCTTTTCTCTTTGCAATATAGTAGAGTTCTGCGCTCATCTACCCCTGAAGTATATTCAGAAGCAGAAAGCATAGGCTGCCAATATTCTTATGAAAGAGAAATCTCCTACCAAGAGAAACATGATAGAGAGAAATATCCATCCATGGATATACATGAAGATACTTCTTGCTCTCGGCTAGCAGATGTTATCGGAGTAGACAAGGGAGAAATGGAGGAGATAAAGGTGCATTTTATCTTCTGTCTTGAACCTACAAATGAACAAGTATCACCTGGGATTAGCTGACCTGCATCAGTCCTCTACCCACCTGTACACTTTGGGAACATCGAACGACGGGTGAGAAACCAGGAAGCACAGGAGGTAATTTCTTTCCAGTTGAGCTTTCTTGATTATAAATTGTGTGACCCCATGGGGTTGTATATGGAGCTATGTTTTCCAAAATCACTGGAGCCTAAAAGGATGTTCATATTATCATCACTTAAGGGTATGGTTGGTGTTCCAAATCATGTTCTCGTTCTGTTGTCATACTTCCCTTACCTTTTGTGCATCATTTGCAGTGAAGAGAATAATTATATTATCGAGCAAGTTGGGTGGCTATGGTGGAAGTTTGCTTTCACCTAGCGTTTTGTAAAAAACAGTTAGCCTAGGATTGTACATAAATAAGCTCTTTTCTAGAGCCCATGTGTTTGTTTTCATTTTTAGGTAAAACAATGTACATATTTCTCTGTTTTCTTCTGTGAAAGTTTTGAGCTAGACTCCATAGCCCAACAACTAAGGGATTGGAACTACTAGTTCTTAGTAGCTCACAGGGAGCATGTCATCCCCTGTGGAACTAATGTTATCACATAATCTTGTCAAATCCTTAGGGCTTGGTGGTTTCTACCTAAGTCTGTATTTTTTCCTGTCTATCCTCCTTTCGCAGATCCATTCTTAAGTTTTTACCTTTCGGCTTGTAGTTCACTCTACATCTTCCCTCGATCATTTGAACGACCTTTTGTTCTATGTTGTCCTACCTGAGAAGTCTCAGCCCTAAGCTTTCATGTTTTCTCTAAGCTGATCACTTCTCTCTTTACCTCTGTCACTGATCATTTGTTTTTCCGAGCCCTCAGTCAGTCATCCAGGTAATTTTTCACAGAAACCACAACCATAAGCACAAGCACAACACTTAGAGTGGGATGGTATGGACTTAAATCAAGAAAAAGGCAGTTTTAACCTTTCAACAGTGGAGATCCAATCAGGATTATTGATCAACGACTCGTGTTCTTTCGGAAGGTCAAATTTGCGCAAAGGTTACCGCCATAGCGGCCCCAAAATCAAAGGTCGAGCACAAATTAAATCTGGGTCGTGGATCTCATTGGGAGAGATCAACGATGGAAAATTATCACGGGAATCGGGAGTTCGAAATGTTGCTAAAGTTTTTCGTCGAGGATCCGAACTCCCGAAACCTGAAATCAACATGATCCGTTGATCTTGAAGGGGACAGGTGTCAGTTGATCCAAGTATTCGGGGAAATGAGCTTCGATGGAATTTAAGTGAGGAATGCGCAAAAGTCCCGATGTGTCGATGTGTTGATATGTCGAAGTCACGAAACCCAAGATTTGTGGGAACCGTCCGATCCAGCGGGGACAAGTGGCAGTGGATTAAGAATTGTCACAGAACTGGGTTTCGGGGGTTTTGATTTGAGACACAAGTAAATGTTGTGAAGCCCGAAATCAATCTGGGTCGTCCAAACCAGAGGAGAATGTGGCATCTATTCAGATATTTAGCAGTTTTGTGGATCAAGAATTCTGAATTCTAGCATGTAGGAATCCCCAAAAGGAGAAATCCCGAAATGCCTTTGGAGATAAGCGCTAGGTCACAGCCCGTGGTCATGCAAAAGTAAGGTTTAGAAGAAGCATCTGGCCCACAGTCGTGTTTAAAGGACAATTTCAGAGTCCAGAGGAAGCATCACAGCCATTGGTTGAGAAGCAAATTTGACCGTTGGTCAGATAAGCGATTTCACCGATTCTGATATCGGGAAATATGAAGATGAGCCATATGAAAGCCCCCAAAATGTGAAATATCAAGATGTCATTAGCACAGGGTCATGGCCCTGGGTTACATTGAGGAGGGGCCAGAGGAAAGGAGGCTAGCTTCCGAGCCTTGGAGAGAAAGCACGTGGTTGTCCCTTGAGAATTTCGTCTCGGCCACTCTCCGGGGAAAAGAAGTTAATGTAAATTGAGCAGGTGGTTGAAACCTCGACTCAATCCATTAATGGAAGGCATGGAGGTTCTGGAGTGGTCAGTCTGTGGTACACCTGTGGACGAATTTCCCTGCCAGATCCATATCGATCTGATCTTGCGTCTGACAGAGGAGTGCAAGTGCAGTGTGACAGAAGAATATACATATGCAAAGCTTTGATTTCTATAGCCATGTCACTATAGAATTCCTGCAGAAACCTCGATAGATCTAGAATTCTAATTAAATTGAACACAAACAATTTGTTGATATTCAAGAGATGAGACAAAGTTTTTGATCCATAAATCAGAGAACTATATTAATCAAAAATGAATATACATGAGCAACCATCTTCAAAAAGAAGAGAGGAGGTGAATATATAGAATTTCCAACATAGAAATTCTAGTAAAAAAAAGTTAGAAATAGMTAAAATAGGTGTCATAAGCTAAGGGAGACCACATAGTTCGACTTAGACCACTAAATATATATGTCACACACTCATTAATGTCCACAAGAATCAAGTGATGCACATTATCTCACTTAAGCTCACTTAACTGACAAGAGAAGCAGTTCCAACTCACTTAACTGACCCGAAATAGTAGTTACTAATAATAGTAACGGMAAAAATCATTAATTAAGGAATAAATCTCTCACTCAAAGAGGAGGTGCRCATTCCCYAATAATAGATGAKTTTTTKCATGGGGGAGTTGGAATAAATCATGAATAAATCAAGAAAATCAAGAATAAATCRAGAAAATCAAGAACCGAGAGTTGAGTCTTGATCTAAAATTAGYAGTTTTCCCTAAAATCTAGGGATGAGGYGCCCTTCTTCTCTATGTSKCCAAATTAGGTGAAATAAAGTGTAAATGAATAGGAGTCTAAGCTAGGTATAAACTAATGTAAGTTAGGGTTATTCCTGYAGAAACCCCAATAGATCTAGAATTCTAGTTAAATTGAACACATGCAATTTGCTGATATTCAAGAGATGAGAGAAAGTTTTTGCTCCATAAATCAGAGAATTATATTAATAAAAAATGAATATACATGAGCAATCATCCTCAAAAAGAAGAGAGGAGGTGAATATATAGAATTTCCAACATAGAAATTCTAGTCAAAAAAGCTAGAAATAGCTAAAATAGGTGTCATAAGCTAAGGGAGACCACATAGTTCGAATTAGACCACTAAATATATATGTCACACACTCATTAATTTCCACAAGATTCAAGTGATGTGCATTAGCTCACTTAAGCTCACTTAACTGACAAGAGAAGAAGTTCCAACTCACTTAACTGACCCGAAATAGTAGTTACTAATAATAGTAACGGCAAAAATCATTAATTAAGGAATAAATATCTCACTCAAAGAGGAGGTGCGCATTCCGCAATAATAGATGTGTTTTTTCATGGGGGAGTTGGAATAAATCATGAATAAATCAAGAAAATCAAGAATAAATCGAGAAAATCAAGAACCGGGAGTTGAGTCTTGATCTAAAATTAGCAGTTTTCCCTAAAATCTAGGGATGAGGCGACCTTCTTCTCTATGTGGCCAAATTAGGTGAAATAAAGTGTAAATGAATGTATTAACCAATATCTAGGAGTCTAAGCTAGGTATAAACTAATGTAAGTTAGGGTTATTCTCCAACAGTCACACTCCTGGTGTTGGCAGGTTGTTCTGAGTATAAATACTCAGTTTTGATATTTTGTTAAGGGTCGATGGTAGAGAAAAGCCCCCGTATTGTAAAGTTTTAATGAAGCTTTTGGTTCCCTGGTTATGCATTGTAGTATGAGATTTCTTGTTTAATGACAGTCAACTTCTTAATCCCTCTTGTTTCCCTCTAATGCTGAAAGAGTTCATGATTGAATGATTCACTTGAATTATTGTGACTGCATTATGATGAAAGTTTGATTATAGTGTTGTTATAATTCCTTTTAGTTTATTTGAGATTTAAATTTGATAAGTTCTTGCGTTTAAATTGTTTCTTCCTTGGGCTGCTGAAAGACCTGAAGTCCTCAACAGACCTCTACATTTTCTCACCAATCTTCCTTTTACTCACCCTTACTACAACTTACTGATTGAAGTTAAACCAAGACCTCACCTGCTTGTGCACCTGCTTGTGCATATTGGTTCAGTTTTCTGAGTTAAGACGATATTTTCTTGATACTATGCCCATTTGACCCTTTTATAACCAACCTGTGACATAAAACTCTGATGGGTATTGGGCTTACCTCTGCAGCAATCCATAGGTGACTTCTAGTGCTAACACTAAGAATGAATCAATTTGAATTATAGCGGAAATCCACTGGCTACTAAACAATTAAAAACCAAAATAAGAGTGTGTATGGACCTGTTTAATGCCCATGGCCTACATAGGGAGAAAGTTGGCTAAATACAAGGAGATGAAATTAGTAATTGGGTTAGAAATGGAATAATGACTATGTTACCATATTCGTTGATCTCTTGGACATATTAGATGGAAAATTTAAAACTATTAGTTGTTGGGTTTCAATGTTGTGGGAAATTCCATTGAAGCGATTCTAATCCATAATTGATATCATTGCAATTTTAGCTTAGGATATCATGGGGACTGTGAGGCATTGTCCCAATCAATACACAATTGTTTGGTATTCAAATAAAGAGAAAATCAATCTCAAACCACCTTTGTTGCTTACATAGTCACCAAAACCACAAATTGAATAGAGAAATCTAAAAAAAAACATTTTTCTTGTTATATGCTAATTATTATAGAAAATATTAGGATGTTTATTTGTTGCAATTGAAAATAAAAAAAGTAGTGATTATGTATTGTCTGTGTAAACTTAGCAACAATGCCACATTATCGATGGAGTAGACCAATACCAAAACCAAGAAAAAATACAGTGTCATAGAATTAAAGCAAGCACACAATAATAAACTCACAATAAACATAGATTTTACCCTAAAAACCCAAACAAGAGAACGAGCTATGAATGGTTTCTCAATCTTTATTTCAACAATTGCAAGGTTACAATGCAACTCATCGCTCTCAAGGCTAGTCCACAATTCACATAGCAATTCCTCTTCTGCCTCCCCTCCTCACAAGAAAAAAAGACCCTTTGTGATTCATTCTCCAAGTAAATATAGGAGAAGATAGGTGTAATGGGAAGGCCAAGTATCCTTGTTCTTTCTTTTTTCATTCCCCGGATCTCTTCTATACTATTTTTCTTTTTCCTCGTTTACTTGTTTCTCTTCTTCTTTTCTTGCATTTATTTTCTTTAATGCTAACATTGTCCTTTTCTTGCTTTGACTCTCAATTATTTTTCGACTTTGTGTGTACTGAGATTTTTATCAACCATTCATCTTTGTTACAAGTCCATTTGAAATCAAGGCCATTAAAATTTTCCTAATATTTATGTGATTTAAGTGGATGGCTTAATTAATTATTTGAGAAAACTTAAATTAATTACAAATATAATACTATTTTTAATATATGTTTATTAATATTATGTATTAGTTTATTTAATTTCAACTAATACATTATTTATTTAGAAAAAATAAACAATTACAATTATTGAAACATAATATTTATATATTGGCATGAAACAAGTATAAAGTATTTATATTATAGTGAAAAATATAAATATAATTATTATAATCAAATTTATTTTGAACAAGGATGGTAGGTGCGGGGGGGATCATATCAGATCCCGAAGGGAAAATGAAGCAACATTTGTCTGGGGCCTAAGAATACCCACAAACATTGAAAGAAAGGCTTCTGCTCTTCTTCAAGGACTCACCATCACAAAGAAATCCAACATTCAATCATTGATCACCATTTGAGACTCGAGTGTCATTATAAATTCGATGGTTTCAAAATCATTTTTGGTAAACAACAAGCTCACCTTGATCTTATCCTGAATCAACAAGGAGGTTTTTAACCTAAACATGATCTCATTTTTTCAGGTGTTGAGAGAATTCAATCCTCAAGTTTATTTGTTGGCTATTGAAGCCACACCACTTAACCAAAGAATTAAAAAAAAATGGTTATCTCTTTCAACATATGATCCCCTAATCAACAATGGATTGTAAAATTAAGCCAAATCTCATTCACATTTAGTAACACATGTTTTGTCACCCCTCATATCAATTCTCAAGAGCGGGGAGAGGATTCGAAAGGAGATACACCCACCTCCTTTGCATGTGGGAATTAAACATTCTCTCGCCTATTGAACTCTTCAGTATGGCTTCTTGTGGGAGAGGTGGGACATTGATGCAACCCAAATTTGGATTTTTTAGCAGCACCCAGAGCATTATCAAATATTCTGGAACTCAAAAGGTAAGGGTTTCTCCATTCATCTGGTCTATTTTTTGGAAATTAAATCAACAAGTTACCATATTTGGGTTTTACCGGTGATAATTTCCAAAGGGTGTTGGTTTTTGGAAAATTTTGTTGGGTCCTAGGTTTTATGCAACACCTCCTTGTTCCTCTTCTCCTTTGTGGAACCCACTTAGGCTCTCTAAGTGCTTAGGATTTTTTCTTTAATGGTCTGGTCTTTCAATGCATGGGATATGCTTCTTTGGGTTTAGTTGGGACTGGATGTATTGGTAATATTAATACGGTCTTCAAAAAGTTCTAGAGGTATAATGATTTGATTATACTATGGTAGGATTGTGTAGAAAAATAATTCCCTTGGGTGTTGGAGATATCTTTATTTGGATTGGATACATTTTAGCTCAACCACCCTCTATTTTGGTTTTAGAAACAATGGACTACAAAGACCTTCAAGAGATTCATAGATCTTTGCAAAGACATCATGAGTCTATCCAATGCAATAGGTCATATTTATTCCCTGTGACCTCTAAGTTTCACAAGAATGAACACCATTGTATGACTTAGAATGCACCAAACATGATCTCTTAGTCCAACAAGGATAGAAAATCAATGTTCTGGAATCAGAGTGCAACCTGTTTAGGAACATGTTTATGAACCTTGGCAAAGAATCCCATTCCACAGCCTCGAACTAGAGGATATCAATCAACTATGTACAAGAAGTCCCGAAGGAGGAGGAAATAGTCCATTAATTGAAATATGGCATGGAAATTGACATCAAAATTCACTCCCCTCTAATGTAGGTCAAGAGGAGGCTTTCTGTGAGGCATTTTCTTCCAAGCCTTCATAATTTAACACTATTGTAATTTCTCTTATTTCTCTTATTCTAAAATAATGATTTTATGTAATAAGACTACTATTATGAATATATTTAAGTTTTTTTAAATTTCATGACAACAATTTAGTTTAAATTTTCCTTTGATGCAATTTAAACTAATGCAATATAAATTTACATTTTCAAGTAACCTCATAAAATTCAATAATAACCTCATAAATTGATAGCATAAATTAACAATTTATCCACAACACAAATTAAGTATTAGGATGGTAAAATACCTCTCCAAAATATTGTTTTAATCCCTTGATCCTTGAGTTCTCTGTTGTCTGTTGTCAAATACATGAAACTATATTTTCCCCCCTAGGTAGCTAGGAACAACCTCGACAAATTCCTAGATTTATGAACAACTTGGGTGGTTTCCTCGCCCTCCATGCCCAAATCCCTAGAAAGCACAACCCCAGTATGTCCAGATCTCAGTCCAAAGTACCCCAAAATCCAATTTTCATAACATAGTATCTCTGATTTTTCCACCAAAATGATTTCCAAAATCCCCCTTTTTTGCACCCCAAACTTCCCCCAAATCCTTCCCCTTGTCCCCCTCTCATCGCCTTCCCTCGAAACGTTCAACTGTTCCTCAAAATCCCCCATCCCTGACATCTTTTTGTCAAGCTATCCTAACTTCATAAATATAAATTAATCCATACCAACTTTTAATAAATTCCACTTAATACATATCACTTTCATAAATATCATTAACTTTATTCAATCAATTAACTTAATAATTATAGTCAGATATTATACACCTATTGCAAACAAACAAAATCCTTAATTTGATACATTATAAAAATACTAGTGTACATGCACAATGTATGTAGGCGTTGATTAGCCTCATTATTGTCCATTTTAAAGGCTCATCTTTGGCACATTTTTCCACCACAAAAGGACTTAATGTTTTTTTTTTACCATATTTAATAGTTAGTCGTGGGTATTCTGTATGTTTCTTAATGGATGTATGATTGAGGTGGATTTTTGTGTAAAATATACCTTTTTGTGGTAATTTTTTTGACAAAATACATGTGTTCCACCTACCAAGTGTAACTGTAGGAGTCAAGGGCGCCAACCTCCTATAAACAGGGGATTTTGTCTCTCCAAGTGAGCTTTCAACAAAGATCAAGGGAAATTGTCTATACCTACCCCCAAGAGCGCTCCTTGTGCATTTATGACCACTTCTGATAAAAAACAGTTCAAAAATACAAATGTAAAGGGTTCAGATCCCTCGTTTACTCATTGATCTCCTTGATTTAGGAAGGGAGGTCGAACTCTCTCTTTATATATAGGCCTCTAGCCTAGGAGAGAGATATAGAGAATTTTGGAGAAGTATTGTGTGGAGATTTTGTGAAGAATTGAATTGATAACTCAGAGATTTCTTGCTCCTGATGTATTACTGATATTTATGAAATAAAAATGGTTTTTCCTTTAGTCCATTAAAG
>ML780085.1:820192-863084 GCA_009831015.1 Picea engelmannii | reverse complement strand
TCATTACCCCTTAATTGGGGCATATTATATTAGTAATGTTATTTTATTTATGTCGGCTTTAGGCCATTAGTTGTAATTATACCTCCTAGTCTCCTATATATACCAAGGAGACATTTTCATTTTGAATCATCTTATACTTGAACTTTTAAGTGGGGTAAAAGGAGGTTTCCCCCTCGAAGAGTTTTATTATCTGAAATTATCTCTTTTTCAAGGTGTTGAGTACTTTTTCTAAGGTTTTTCTATGTTATATTGATATTTGGTTCTTAACAGGTACATACTTGGTACATGGTTGGATGCACTTCTTTATGGTATAGGATGATTACAGGTTGTTTGGTACAGGTTGGTGCATGGTTGATGCACTTGTTTATGGTATAGGTTGATTACAAGTTGAGGTACAGGTTGATGCATGGTTGATGCATGGTTAAAGTTATTGGTACAAATTGTTTGGTGCAGGTTGATTGGTATAGGTTTACAATAGTATATCTCACAGTGATAGTGTGACACTAGTTCCATCATTCTACTTATACATCAGGGCGGTTGGACGAGGCAAGGACAGGTGGTTGTAGCCACCTTCTGGTTGTAGTCGGAGAACATAGGAGGTTGTAGCCTCCTTCTGGTTGTAGTCAGAGAATTGGGGAGTTGGAACTTTCCTCAGGTTGTAGCCTAAGAAACTAGGGGGTTGGAGCCTCCTTCCAGTTGCAGCTGTAAAACAAAGGAAGTTGGTGCTTCCAATGAATGTAATTCTTCAAGACTTGTTTATGGTATAGGTTGATTACAGGTTGAGGTACAGGTTGATGCATGGTTAAATTTATTGGTACAAATTGTTTGGTGCAGGTTGATTGGTATAGGTTTACAACAGTATATCTCACAGTGATAGTGTGACACTAGTTCCATCATTCTACTTATACATCAGGGCAGTTGGACGGGGCAAGGACAAGTGGTTGTATCCACCTTCCGGTTGTAGCCGGAGAACATAGGAGGTTCTAGCCTCTTTCTGGTTGTAGCCAGAGAATTGGGGAGTTGGAACTTCCCTCAGGTTGTAGCCTAAGAAACTAGGGGGTTGGAGCTTCCTTCTAGTTGCAGCTGTAAAACAAAGGAAGTTGGTAATTCCAATGAATGTAATTCTTCAAGACATATAAGAAAAGGCGTTCTGTGGTTTTCTCCCACTTTGGGTTTCCATGTAAAAGCACTGGTGTACTGTGTATGTGTATGATTGTTCATTTGTTCATTGTCTATTTACTTTGCAAATATTGGAAGATAATGCTACAATGATATAACACTTGCATTATATAGTTAAAAAGGATTAGATTGCTCTATCACTGATTCACCCCCCCTCTCAGTAATCCAACAATTGGTATCAGAGCAGGTTCCTTCAAAAATCAGTTTAACCACTGAAAGGTAGATCATGGATATTGGAGTTACTTCACACACATCTAGGATTTATTTTTCCTAAGGTTTTTCCTTGTTTATTAGTCATAATTAATCATTATCCAGTTTCCTATATTTTAGGGGAGAATATTCCACCTGGAGAATATTCTCTTCAGTTGACACTTCAGTTTGACTAATTGAGTTGAGTCTAGATGTTGCATTGGTTTTGTCACCATGCAACATTGGGATCATCACCATGCTAATGCACACTTTTCTTGGGATCATCACCAGACTGGCACATTACCCTTGATTCCTTGATCTACTCCTCACTTCACTTTGTTTCAGTCAATTAACTGAACACTGATAGACTAGTTAACTCAGACTAGGTAGAAGTTCACTTCTGTAACTGCCTAAGAGACTAGACTAGGTGGCAGTTTACTCCCGTAATTGTTGGTGTGTGTCCAGATCACTTTAGAACACCACTATGGCTCATTAGTTACTCATGTATCCTATATCTATTGTAAATTATTCACTCTTTGAGTGTGGAATACGGTTAATGAGAATTCTTTCATTCTTTCTGTCTTGCTTCTTCTTTCTCAATTTCTCTCTGCAAATGTGTGTGGTATTTTATATCTAGATCTATTCTGTGTAGGTTCAACACATTTATATGGTATCAGAGCCGATGGACTGCTAATCAAAAGCTACACCAAATTATTTTTGCAGGTACTGAAGATTGAAGAATGCAAAAAATATGGAATATATGTTTTACATGCCTCATAAATATTTGGATTGGAAGCCAAAGATTCTACTTCTTCTCAGAAGTAGAGGCTTATACCAAATAACCATGGCAACGAAAGTAGATCTTGATTCCGCCAATGAGAAAAATGGCTTTCTCAATAGACAAGATATGGCCATAGGAAGTATCTGCACGTCTGTTTTTTTCTGAACTTTTCCATCAAGTATATGAAGAATCACAAGAATAAACTCCAAATGAATTATGGACCAGATTGGAGGTTCTATTTGGGAATAAAGATGATTGTGAATATTTCATGCATGAGGTTGAACAGATAGAGCCAGAAGAGAAGCCATCAGAAGATCAAGTTTCTTATTATGAAGAGTCTTCTACAAAAGTATTTGCACAAATTTGTATTCCATTAATTGAAGATGATGTCTACTCCATTTTAGATTTGTTTTTTCTAAAATTCATGTGGAAGATATATGGCATGCATCTCAGGAGTCACATGCAGACACTTTTCCATGCACAATGCATGCATCTCAGGAGACAAAAAGGGAGCCGCGCACATCAAACTCAATTCTGATATCTTTTGAGAAAAGTTTGCAGAAAAAATTGGATATTTGAATTCCTCTCGGGAAAACATCCAATTTAAAAAAAACAATCGTCTGAAACAGAGTCCGAGAAGTGAAGTTATGATCGTTTTAAAATCAACAAAATTTCAACATTTTTTCCGAAAACGGCAACACGATTTTCAAAGTTTCATCCAAACTTTATTTGGATATTCTTCATTACAAGAAGAGAAAGTGGATATGTGTGGACATATAAATGATTCATCTACTTCATCATATCCATGCATACATCTACATCTTCAACAAAACCTTCAACAAGCACATACTTGCACAGTTGCGAGGTCTTCTTGGAGTGAAGGACATGGTTGCTTAGCAACTGCTTTTTGTTCCTTCTCATTTTTTTATGCATTGTAATTTGAGGGGGGGGGGTTTCCATGAGGTTTCCCTCTTTCCTCATTTATTTCAGTGTATCTTTTGTATTTGGGTACCTAACATGGCCTCGTTGTCAGGACCCATTCTTTATTTTCACCATAGTGATGTTCAGGGTGGGTGTTGGAGTTACTTCACACACACCTAGGATTTATTTTTCCTAAGTTTTCTCCTTGTTTATTAGTCATAATTAGTCATTATCCAATCTCTTATATTTTAGGGGAGAATGTTCCACCTGGAGAATATTTTCTTCAGTTAACACTTCAGTTTGACTAGTTGAGTTGAGTCTAGATGCTACATTGGTTTTGTCACCATGCAACATTGGGATCATCACCATGCTAATGCACACTTTCCTTGGGATCATCACCATAATGGAACATTACCCTTGATTCCTTGATATACTCCTCACTTCACTCAGTTTCAGTTAGTTAACTGAAGACTGATAGACTAGTTAACTCAGACTAGGTGGCAGTTCACTCTTGTAACTCCCTGAGATACTAGACTAGGTGGTAGTTTACTCCCGTAATTGTTGGTGTTTGTTCAGATCACTCTAAACCACCAATATGGCTCATTAGTTACTCATGTATCCTATATCTATTGTAAATTATTCACTCTTTGAGTGTGGAATACAGTTAATGAGAAATTTTCCATTCTTTCTCTCTTGCTTCTTCTTTCTCAATTTCTCTCTGCAAATGTGTGTGGTATTTTCTAGCTAGATCTTTTCTATGCAGGTTCAACACATTTGCAATGCAGAGAAACAACATGTATAAAAATGGAATACCACATTTTGATGGACAGAAGTATGCAGTTTGGAGCATAAGGATGAAGACATATATACAGGCACATGGATTTGAAATTTGGAAATCAATTGTAGATGGATACACAGCACCAACAGTTCCGCCGACAAATGAAAAAGAAATGAAACTCGATTAGAATAATTCAAAAGCCACAAATTCACTTTTGAATGGTATTGGAGAATCGGTATTCACCAAAGTTGCACATTGTAAATCCGCTAAAGAGATTTGGGACAAACTTTGAAATATTTATGAAAGAGATTCAAAAGTCAAAGAAACAAAGCTTCAAACTTACAGAGGTCGGTTCGAAAAAATAAAGATGAAGGAAGATGAGAACATTGCATCTTAATTTTTACGAGTCGATGAAACAGTAAATGCAATCTTGGGATTGGGAGAAGAAATCAAAGAATCTGTAATTGTTCAAAAGGTACTAAGATCTCTTCCTATGAGATTTGACCCTAAGATATCAACACTATAAGAAAGAGCATATGTAAACTCAATAAGCATGGATGAACTACATGGAATCTTCACATCATATGAAATGAGAAATGAATAGGAAAATCCAGATATAAAAGTAGCAGCCTTCAAAGCATCCAAAAGGTCAAAGAAAAAAGGAAAGAAAAAAGAAAAAGAACATAGCAGCAGCAGTGACGTCTCGGAAGATGATGAATAAGAAGCCAACTTTGTCAGAAGATTGAACAAGGGAACCAACGATAGGTATAGAGGTAAGATTTCTTTGATTTGTTTTAATTGTGATTATATTGGTCATTTTTCTAACAAATATCCTCATAAGAAAAGGAGAAATGATGAAGGTTACTCAAATATCAAACAAACATATAAAGACAAAAGAACCACAAAGAATTTTTTCAAGAAAATCTTATGCACCAAAGAAGACATCTCATCATCAAATGAAGATGAAGTCAGTGACAGTGAGACATAAAGAGTTCCATTCATGGTAGTAAAAGACTCTGATAAAGAAGACTATGAATAAGAATATGAAGAGGTCGAAGAAGAATATGAAGAGGAAGAAGTTGACCACCGAGAAGAATTGTTGTGTGCCATAGAAGTTATCAGAATAGAAAAGAAGAAAAACAAGAAACTACAAGAAGAACTAGAAAAGAAAGAAGACACTCAGGAACTAGAACAAATGATCACAAATTTGAAGGTTCAAATTAAAGAAGATAAAAGAATTGAATAAAAACTCAAAGAACAGCTAGAAGGAAGAGACAAGATCATTGAAAATTTGGAAGCACAAATTGTCACATTAAGAAAGGATCTTCAAAAGAAAAATATGCAAAACAACTCAAAAGTTTTGAATGACATTATCAGCAGTCAAAAACATCATCATGACAAGTCCGGACTTGGATACAATCAGACAGAAAAAGGATCAAGCTCCAAAACAACAGAACAAGAAACATATCCAAAAAGCTATGCAGAAACAATCAAAGGGGATAGGAAGGTCTATAAAGAAAATTACAAGGACACTCCTCCATCGATAAGATTCATATTTCAAAATCAATGACCGACAGAAACAGATAGGCCTCAGGAAGAAGAACGATTCATAAGAGTACCTCCTTTCAAAATATCTTCAAATCCCAGGTATCAAACTATCTTTTTTGGTTTATGTTATGCGTGTAATAATTTTGGACATAAAGTTGTGAATTGCAGAGCTAAAAATAGGAACATAAACAAATTTGAAATCCATACACAAAAGGGTTATCCAAGAAGGCCCAGTGAAACACAGAGAAGAAGTTACAACAGGTTTGAATATTTGAGCATTGAAGTGGAATGCTACAAATGTAACAACTTTGGACACGTGGCCAAATATTGTAGAATGATAGTCCCTCCTAGAGAACCACAATAGAACAACAACAGTCACAGACAAGAACCTTAGAAAAGGACATGGATAAGAAAGCGGAATCAATATAACAATGAAGAATGCACACTCACTCTACAAGATAAGAATAAGAAACGTGGTTGGTATGCTGACAGTGGTTGTTCAAAACACATGATAGCTGATAGAGATAGGTTTCTTACATTAAGAAAGGAAAGAGATGGATCAATCTCCTTCGAAAATGATGATTCATCTAAAATCATTGGAAAAGGTACAGTCAGAATTGGGAACAAGAATACCAAGGCAGAAAATGTTCTACTAGTATAAGATATGAAACATAATCTTCTAAGTGTGAGTCAAATGTGTGACCAAGGTCATAAAGTTACTTTCGATTCACAAAAGTGCGAGATAAGAAAAGAAGGTTCAGGAAAAATGATTGCAAGAGCTATGAGAACTTCAAGCAACATATATGTATTAAGTGAAATTGGAAATGGAAAGTGTTTCCTAGGAAAGGAAGATGAAAGTTGGCTATGGCACAGAAGAATGGGTCACATACATTTTGATAACCTTGTCAAAGTCAACAAAAGGGAATCATTTAGAGAAATTCTCTAGATCACAAAACCAACCAACACTTTATGCAAGCATTGTCAACAAGGAAAGAAAACAAAGACCAGGTTTAAGTCAAAAGAATATTCAACGACAATACCACTGAAAATTGTGCATACTGATCTAGTTGGAACAACTACAACAAAGGGTTTAAAAGGTGAGAAATAATTTATGTTATTAGTTGATGATTATACAAGAATGACTGCAGTTTTCTTTCTCAGAATAAGTCAAAATCTTTTGAAAACTTCAAGGTCTACAAGGAAATGGTTGAAAATGAAATGGATTCAAAAATCAAATTCTAGATATCTGATAATGGAGGAGAGTTCACTTCAAAGGAATTTATGGACTATTGCAACAGGCATGGAATAAAAATGCAATTCTTCGTTGCTAGGACACCTCAACTTAATGGAGTTGTTGAAAGAAAGAACAGGACAATACAGGAAATGGCTCGAACAATGCTAATGGATTCCAAATTGACAGATATCCTTTGGACACAGGCAGTGCATACAACATTTCACATTCAAAACAGAGTAATGCTTAGAAACAACACTGACAAAACTCCCTATGAGCTATGGAAAGGAAGACCAAAAAATGTGAAGCACTTCAAAGTTTTTGGAAGCAAATGTTACATCAAAAGAGAAGATGGTAGACTGAGAAATTTTGACTCTTCTGTGGACAAATGAGTACTTGTTGGTTACTCAAGTACAAGGAAATAATACAAGTGTTACAACCTGAGATTGAACAAAGTTGTGGAAAGCATCAATGTAACAATTGATGAAACATGTAGACAAGAATTAAAGGAAGAAGAAAATGAATCAATGGAATAACTTTACAAAGAAGAAGCAGAAGATGAAAAAGAAGTAGAAGGGGAAGATGAAGAGGATAAAACAGAAGAAAAAGAGCAAGTTTAGCGAGTGCCTCCAAAGACACCTAGAATACGAGTACAAAAGAATCTTCCTTTAGATCAGATTATGGGAAATAAAGCTGCAGGAGTTAATACTAGAAGAAGAATCCATTCACCAGAACAAACGCACCTAGCACTCTCATCTACGATTGAACCAATTTGTTTTGAAGAGGCTATAAAGGATGCAGGTGAAGTTTGGAATAAGGCCATGGATGAAGAATTGGATCAAATAGAGAAAAATGATACTTGGGAATTGGTTCCAAGACCAAAGGATAAGAATGTAATCGACACAAAGTGGGTATACATGAATAAATTGAATGAAGATGGCCATGTTACAAGGAACAAAGATATATTGGTATGTAAAGGATATGCACAGGTTGAAGGAATTGACTTTGAAGAGACATTTTCCCTAGTTTCCAGAATGGAAGCAATCTGATTGATTTTAGCTTATGCATGCTCCAAAAATATTAAAGTGTATCAGATGGACGTAAAATCAGTTTTTCTGAATGGGGAAATTGAAGAAGAAATCTACATTGAACAACTAGAAATATTTCAGTTGTCAAAGAACAAAGATTATGTGTGTAAATTAAAGAAGGACTTGTATGGTCTAAAATAGGCTCCTAGAGCATGGTAATCTAGACTAGATAAATATCTACAGTAGGCAGGGTTCAGAAAAGAAAGTGCATACAACAACCTCTACATCAAGGTAAATCAAGATAGTATTTTATTAATTGAAGTTTATGTTGATGATATTATTTTTGGAAGTACTGATGAAAGGTTAAGCCATAAATTTGCAAAGGACATGCAGAATGAATTTGAAATGTCATTACTTGGAGAAATATCCTTCTTTTTGGGTCTTCAGATACGTCAAAGAAACCAAGGAATTTTTATTTATCAAATCAATTATTTCTGAGAAATTCTAAAGAGGTTCGGAATGGAAGATTGCAAACCAGTTATCACTCCCATGCAAACCAGTTGCAAGTTGAGCAAAGATGATGATTCAAAGCCTACAAATAAGAGGCAATACAGGTCAATGATTGATAGCCTACTATATGTGACAACATCCATACCAGATGTAATGTAGGCAGTTGGACAGGTGGCACGATTTCAAACAGCACCAAAGGAATCACATGTATTAGAAGTGAAGAGGATTTTCAGATATCTCAAAGGACATAAAAGTTTGGATTATGGTATCCAAAAGGAAAGGGTCTATCACTTATTGCCTACATAGATGCAGATTGGGCAGGTTTCATTGATGACCAACGAAGCACCAGTGGAGAAGCGTTCTACTTGGGTGAGTGTTTAGTATCATGGCTAAGAAAGAAACAATCATCAATATATTTATCTATAGCCGAGACAGAGTATATTGCAACAACAACATGTTGTACACAGGTTCTATGGATGAAAAAAACTCTGACAGATATATAGGTTGAGTATGATGAGCCCATTCCAATCTATTTTGATAATACAAGTGCCATTAGTATCTCAAAGAACCCGATGATGCACTCCAAGACGAAGCATATTCCAATCAAGTATCACTTTCTACAGGAACAGGTTGCAGAAAATAACATCAGAGTTGAATATGTGGGCACAAAAGAACAAGTGGAAAACATATTTACAAAACCTCTTCCACATGAAGCCTTTGAGTATATTGGCCAGAGACTCAGAGTTATTTCTACTCTAAAATGAATACTTTTGAATGCTTATCTTATATGTCTTAGATACACGAGGAAGCACCATAAAGAGGATAGTTCAGGTTGGGAGATCAGACGAGTTAGTTAGGGGGAGAAACCCTGAATGGAAAGATACATTTTCCATTGATTAAAAAGGGGGAGAGATTTATCAGATGGAGAGGATAGAGGCATGGTTCCAGGGGGAGCGTTGCTCATAGAGATGTAGACATGGTTCCAGGGGGAGAATGAGTGATATGATTTCAGTATTGCATCAAAGTGTTGCCATCAATGCCAAAGGGGGAGATTGTTGATTAATTGGGTTGGTTTTCATTGATGTCAACCCTTGAAGAAAGTTTGGTAGTGAATTCTGGAAGAACAAAGGTTTGGGTAATGGACCCAAGTTTGTTTGATGTATAATGGTATGAGTTTTGATATATTTGCAGGTAAGACTATTCTAGATGGATAATACATGTCATTCCATTTCTGGTGGTATGTGGAACGTCACATAACTCCTCACGGTTAGAGAGTTATGGCCATGTGATGTTGGAGAACCCTCATGAGTCATCTAGAAGCCCCAAAAGGTCAAAGTAGTCAAAGTGGTTGCAAATAAGAAATTGTTTAAATAATAAAGTGAAGTTATGAGTGTACTATAAGTCAAAGTGGATACAAAAGAAATTATTTAAATAATAAATTTAATGGAGAAATTACTAAGTTGGCAAGTGGTTAGCCCTAAAATAAGGAAATTGGGTTAAGATGGTTAAAAGGTAACCCCTTGAGGAAGCTACATGAAAGTATAAATAAGAGGCAAGGTTCTCTCATTTTAAACACACTTGAGCATATTGAATATCTACATGTGAATGAGGTAACCAAAGGATATCTAAGCCGAATTTCAGAGGGAAGGTGAAGTAAAGAAGGTCGAAATTCAAGGGAGGATAAATTATTTTGATGATGCTTTCTAAGGTATGTTATTTACAGGTCATCTCACCATTTTCGCAATAAGATTTTTTCTAGAATGATTCAAACCGTGAAATTGGGAGGCCATTGAGGAAACATATCCAAGTAGCTATGGTACGAATTTCAGTTTGTTGGTCATTTTATTTTTGGAGTTACACTCCATGGAAAATATGGTTTTTTGCTAGTCCTGAAACTAATCTAAAACAATTGTTTCGGGTAAAAATGTTATAACTGCTTCATAACATATCCAAATTACATAAGACCAAATGTGTTGGTTAGAGTACAATCTGTAGTATTTTTTGTACTATTTTCAGATCTTTATTCATTACAGGTACATAGTTATGATTATTTCAAGTTAGGATTGTTGACTAATCCAAAAATAGTCATGTGAGACTAAAGTTAAGTTTGATGAAAATGCTAGTCTCTTGTTGTTAAAGTTAAGGAAGGTTTGCAAATATGTGATCATATGCACTAGGTCTATTACAGAGTTACAAATCATATTTGGATGATGAAATTGATGAGGGCTTTTGGTTGAGGCACATGTTGGATACATGGTTGAGACAAGTAGTTGATGAGTTGGCACATATATGAGGTGTATAGTTGATGATGTTGGTACATCTTGATGAGTCATATTTTATGAGTAGTTGATACATGATTGCTACATACTTGGTACATGGTTGGATGCACTTTTTTATGGTACAAGATGATTAGTACAGGTTGTTTGGTACAGGTTGGTGCATGGGTGATGCACTTGTTTATGGTACAGGTTGAGGTACAGGTTGATGCATGGTTGATCCATGGTTCAGGTTATTGGTATAGGTTTTTTGGTACAGGTTGATTGGTACAGGTTTACAACAGTATATATCACAGTGATAGTGTGACAGTGGTTCCATCATTCTACTTATATGTCAGGGTGGTTGGACAGGGAAAGGACATGTGGTTGTAGCCACCTTCTGGTTGTAGCCGGAGAACATAGGGGGTTGTAGCCTCCTTTTGGTTGTAACCAGAGAATTGGGGAGTTGGAGCTTCCCTCAGGTTGTAGCCTGAGAAACTAGGGGGTTGGAGCCTCCTTCCAGTTGCAGCTGGAAAACAAAGGAAGTTGGTGCTTCCAATGAATGTAATTCTTCAAGATATATAAGAAAAATCATTCTGTGGTTTTCTTCCACTTTAGGTTTCCACGTAAAAACATTGGTGTACTGTGTATGTGTATGATTGTTCATTTGTTCATTTTTTATTTACTCTGCAAATATTGGATGATAATGCTACATTGATATAACACTTGAATTATATGGTTAAAAAGGATTAGATTGTTGTATTACTGATTCACCCCCCTCTCAATCTCAAACAATTGGTATCAGATCAGGTTCCTTCAAAAATCAGTTTAACCACTGAAAGGTAGATCATGGAGAGAAATAACATGCATAAAAATGGAATACCAGAGTTTTATGGGCAGAAGTATGCATTTTGGAGCATAAGGATGAAGACATATATACAGGCACAGGGATTTGAAATTTGGCAATCAATTATAGATGGATACACATCACCAACAGTTCTGCCAAAAAATGACAAAGCAATGCAACTCATTCAGAATAATTCCAAAGCCACAAATGCACTTCTGAATGGTCTTGGAGAATCGATATTCACCAAAGTTGCACATTGTAAATACACTAAAGAGATTTGGGGAAAACTTCAAAATATTTATGAAGGAGACTCAAAAGTCAAAGAAGCAAAGCTTCAAACTTACAGAGGTCAGTTCGAACAACTAAATATGAAGTAAGATTATAACATTGCATCTTACTTTTTACGAGTCGATGAAACAGTAAATGCAATCTTGGGATTGGGAGAAGAAATCAAAGAATCTATAATTGTTCAAAAGGTACTAAGATCTCTTCCTATGAGATTTGACCCTAAGATATCAGCACTAGAAGAAAGAGCATATCTAAACTCAATAAGCATGGATGAACTACATGGAATCTTCACAGCATATGAAATGAGAACTAAACAGAAAAATCCAGATACAAAAGAAGCAGCCTTCAAAGAATCCAAAAGGTCAAATAAAAAAGGAAAGCAAAAAGAAAAATAACATAGCAGCAACAGTGATGTCTTGGAAGATGATGAAGAAGGGGACAACTTTGTCAAAAGATTGAACAAGGGAACCAACGACAGGTATAGAGGTAATCTTCCTTTGATTTGTTTTAATTGTGATGGTATTGGTCATTTTGCTAAAAAATTTCCTCATAAGAAAAATATAAATGATGAATGTTACTCAAATAGAAAACAAACATATAAAGGCAAAAGAACCACAAAGAAAGTTTTCAAGAAAATCTTATGCACCAAAGAAGACATATCATCATCAGATGAAGATGAATTCAGTGACAGTGAGATAGAAAGAGTTATATTCATGGTAGTAGAAGACTCTGATAAAGAAGACTCTGAAGAATAATATGAAGACGCTAAAGAAGAATATGAAGAGGCGGAAGTTGACTACCAAGAAGAATTGTTGTGTGCCATAGAAGAAAAAACAAGAAAAAACAAGAAAAACAAGAAACTACAAGTGGAACTAAACAAGAAAGAAGACACTTAGGAAATAGAACAAATGATCACAAATTTGAAAGTTCAAATTGAAGAAGATAAAATAATTGAAGAAGCGCTCAAAGAACAACTAGAAGGAAGAGACATGATCATTGGAAATTTGGAAGCAGAAATTGTCACATTAAGAAAGAATCTTCAAAATAAAAATATGCAGAACGACTCAAAAGTTTTGAATGACATTATCAACAGTCAAAAACCTCATCATGACAAGTTTGGACTTGGATACAATCAAACATAAAAGGGATCAAGCTCCAAAACAACAGAACAAGAAACATATCCAAAAAGCTATGCAGAAACAATCAAAGGGGATAGGAAGGTCTACAAAGAAAATTACAGGGACACTCCTCCACCGAGAAGATTCATATTTCATAATCAATGACCGATAGAAACAGGTAGGCCTTAGGAATAAAAAGGATTCATAAGAATGCCTCATTTCAGAAGATCTTCAACTCCTAGGTATCAAACTATCTTTTTTGGTTTATGTTATGCGTGTAATAATTTTGGACATAAAGATGTGAATTGCAGAGCTAACAACAGGAACATAAACAACTTTGAAAGTCATACACAAAAGGGTTATCCAAGAAGGCCTAGTGAAACACAGAGAAGATGTTACAACAAGTTTGAATCTTTGAGCACTGAAGTGGAATGCTACAAATGTAACAACTTTGGACACATGGCCAAATATTGCAGAATGATAGTCCCTCCTAGAGAACCACAACAAAACAACAAAATTCACAGACAGGAACCTCAGAAAAGGAAATGGATAAGAAAGAATAATCAATATAGCAATGAAGAATGCACACTCGCTCTACAAGCTAAGTAGAATAAATTTCATTGGTATGTTGACAGTGGCTGTTCAAAACACATGACAGGTAATAGAGACATGTTTCTTACATTGATCCGGATTATTTTCAGCATGAAATGCGAGCGGAGATATAATAAAGAAATGCACAGAGATATCGCATATATTCAATAAGATAACATAAATGTATCAGAGATGCAACCATAAACACAGATATACAGTAATACACAATTTCTATTAATGAAATAAATGCACAGAGATTGTAAAAATATAGAGTGAAAGACTCACTAGAATGGTGGCAGCTTATCTTTGAGAAGAGATGTGACGGCTACTCGCATTCGCAAGAAGATGATTACAATGAGGCTCTGAAGGCCTTTTTACAATAAACAGGAATTCCAAAAGTCCTAGACATCCAAAAACCTAACCCTAGGAGATGAAGCGCCAAAAGTCATGTGGGCCCCGTTTGGGTAAGTTAGTACATCAACTTCCTAGGGTCATAACTTTTGCATACGATCTCAATTTTAGGCGTATGATAGCTTGTTGGAAAAGTATCGTCAAGTAGATTCATTTTGGGGGCTCAATCATGCCTTTGGCTATCATTGAGAACCTCTATCTCGAAAAACCTTCATTTGGGCCCTCAAAATGGCCCCGGAAGTTAAAAAGTGTTAAAAATATTAAATTGCCAAATTTGCCAGAAAACTATTTTGAGCCAGTAGGAAAAGGTGGGTGGCCACCGATATCCACCTGGATCAATCCCCCCTCCTTAGGAATCAATGGTCTCCATTGCGTTGATTTCCCAGGGGAGAGGGAAAATCGTTTGTTGAATCTGCATCTTCGTGAGTTGCTTGCCTTGTTGGAGACGTCACACTGCTCAGTTTGTGGAAGTCTGTCACGAACCTATTGAGGCTAAGGACATTCAACAAGTTGGGCTACATGAGAAGACGGTGTGCAGAAGGAATATTTTCTCTTTGTTGCAACCTTGTCGACCTACTTCTGTTGGATAGAAGGTGCTTGGGGCGAAGCTGTAGTGGTTGCAGTGTCCTTCTGTTCCCCTTTTGAACAGATTGTGAAGTAGCTGAATTTTGCAGTATGAGATACTACCTTGTGGCACTTTTTAGGTGGAACAGTAGTCGAAAATACCTCTAGTATTTTGTAAAGATGACCCCCCAGAGAAACAATGACACTGTAGGGTCGAGACTCATAAACAGCGTGGTGCTTCCACATATATGGTTGGCCCAAGAGAACATCACAGAGATATAGTAGGAGAACATCACATAATACCTCATCCTTGAAGGGTTGGATGCCATATGACAATTGACACTGTTGGCTGACACGGAGATCTCGTCCTTGCCGAAGCCACCCGATGTTGTATGGTTGCGGGTGTGGTGTTGTCGACAATCCCAACTGTTTGATGACCTCTGCTAAGATGAGGTTTTTTTGGCTTCCACTATCAACAATAAAATGCAGTGGGGTCCCCTTCACCTACATCTTTGAATGAAAAAGGTGCTCCCCCTCTTCAGGATCTATTGGTTCTTCTGGTTGAATTGATGCGGTCGTGACAATAGCAGTGGGGTCTGCATCAATGATCTGTCCTTTACCAGTGTTTTCATAATCAGATTCAGAATCAGGATTCGGCTCCTTATCTTTGATCTCGGCCACCAACGACTATTTTGAGCGACATTCATCGGTGTTGTGCCAGGGGATTTTGTGGAAATCACACCATTTTTCGGTGTCCTTCTTTGTCTTCCCGTGCCCCTTCTTTTCCTATGTCTTGCACTGGTTTTCGGGAGACTGTTTGTTAGGGCCATTTTTTTCATACTTCGGTTGTTGAGGATTTGCAGACCCAAACTCTCGTTTGTTCTGATTCTTAAATTTCTACTCGATTTTAACAACATATCGATGAGATGTCCAGAAAATCCATTTCAGTCTGGATGTATCTGTGTAGAGCCCCACAATATTCCAGAACCAAATTTCGCTCAGAGTCTTTGATACCCAACTTTGTACGCAAGGTATGGAAGGCATTGGTGAACTCCAAAACTTCTTGGCCCCTCTCTTGCCACAGTGTGGTCCATCTCATATACTGGTCCTCATAGTTTCCAACAGGGTAATACTGTTCCTTTACCGCATCCACAAAAACATCCCAACTGGGATCGACCCCGTATATTCCAGACTCCTCTGTGGAAATTTTCTCCCAGTAAGTTTCCCACCAATTTTTGACATGAGGGAGATCTTTAAGGAGTACGAAGGTGATTTTTTCTTTGTCGAAAAAATTGTGAATAGAGAAATAACCTTCTAACTGAGTTAACCATTTTTCTAGGGCTTTTGCATCTATCTGTCCTTCAAATACAGGAATATCAAAATTAACTTGTACCTTGAAAGGCGAGGTGCCTCCAAAGTGTCTTCTTGATGAAGATGAACCTACTTTTATCGACAGGCGTTGAAGGATGTGGGCAAAATTCCCCATCATTTTGTCCCTCTGTCGTGTGAGAGCTTGCTCAAGCAACATATTGATAGGATCGTCTGCTCCGTCGTTTTTCTTTTCTTCCACCATTGAGGGTTTCTTGGGTGTGTAAGAGAGATTTTCTTCAAGAGAGACAAGCTTGAGACCCAAATTTCTATACTTGGACCTCGTCGGGGACATGCATTGAAAAAATGATCAAGAGAAGCCTGCTCTGATACCATTGATCCGGATTATTTTCGGCACCAAATGCGAGCGGAGATATAATAAATAAATGCACAGAGATATCGCAGATATTCAATAAGATAACATAAATGTATCAGATATGCAACCATAAACACAGATATACAGTAATACACGATTTCTAATAATGAAAGAAATGTACAGAGACTGTAAAAATACAGAGTGAAAGACTCGCTAGAATGGTGGCAGCTTATCTCTGAGAAGAGATGTGACAGCTACTCGCATTCACAATAAGATGATTACAATGAGGATTTGAAGGAATTTTTACAATAAACAGGAATGCCAAAATTCCTATACATCCAAAAACCTAACCCTAGGATATGAAGCGCCAAAAGTCATGTGGGCCCCGTTTGGGTAAGTTAGTACATCAACTTCCCGGGGTCGTAACTTTTGCATACGATCTCCGTTTTAGGTGTATGATAGCTCGTTGGAAAGGTATCGTCGAGGATATTAATTTTGGGGGCTCAAATATGCCTTTGGACATTATTGAGAACCTCTATCTCGAAAATCCTTCATTTGGGCCCTCAAAATGGCCCCGGAAGTTAAAAACTGCTAAAAATAGTAAATTGCCAAATTTGCCAGAAAACTGTTTTGAGCCAATCGGAAAAGGTGGGTAGCCACCGATATCCACCTGGATCATACATTAATAAAGGAAATATATGGATCAGTCTCCTTCGAAAATGATGATTCAGCTAAAATCATTGGAAAAGGCACAGTCAAAATTGGGAACAAGAATACCAAGTCAGAAAATGTTCTACTAGTAGAAGATATGAAACATAATATTATAAGTGTGATTCAAATATGTGACCAAGTTCATAAAGTTACTTTCGATTCACAAAAGTGCGAGATAAGAAAAGAAAGTTCAGGAAAATTGATTGCAACAGTTGCGGGAACTTAAAGCAACATATATGTATTAAGTGAAATTGGAAATGAAAAGTGTTTCCTAGGAAAGGAAGATGAAAGTTGGCTATGTCACGGAATAATGGGTCACATACATGTTGATAACCTTGTCAAAGTCAGCAAAATGGAAGCAATTAGAGAAATGCCTCAAATCACGAAACCAACCAACACTTTGTTGAGGAAAATATATGAAATGATCTTACTCAAGCATTTTCAGATCCTGCTTGTCTAAAGAAAGATAGACAAGAATATCACCCTATGTTTATAGCCATCAAAATTAGTATCATAACTCACAAGTATTGATTACAAGTGCTTAGGCTAGTTTTTTATGAATAAAAGCTTGTTGGAAAATTCATTATTTATGTGATTTTCTAAACATAACAGATGTTGAAATAAATATAGAGACAGAAGTAAAGATACCAAGTCATTAGTCAAAACATATGAGACATAAAGAAATCCTTCATTTCATTCCAATTCATCAAAATAATCGTTCTCTTTACAAAATTTCCTGAGGAAGTTTTGGACCAAAGTCAAACTTAGAGGTCCCCGATGAAACATATAAAAGGACTTCTAACAGAAAGTAAAATACTGAACTTTAAAAGCTGGATCAGCTTGCAACAGATTGTTTCCGACTCGACTCTGCACAATATCCTTTGTCAGTCATGAAATTTAATTCACAAATAGACAAGTCTACACAGACTATCAAAGATAGATCAACACCTCTGAGAAACAAGTGTATGAATGATGTAATTCAACCCTGAATATTGTTGTCTACAATAGGACCCTGCTAACATAAAAATGAATTAGGCTTCTAATGAATTAAGAAATGAATGAAAACTAAATTATCTCAACAAAACTCAAAGAGAAAACCTTAGTATGCTTCTCCTTCTATTCTCCTCATGTTCCTCCCTTTCCTTTTGCCTTTAAGAAAATTAGAATTGGTTGAAGTAGTTGATCTACTTCCTTAGTTAAGTTAACTAAAACTCAACCAACATTTTAGTTAAGGGGGAAAAATAATAAATCATAATAAGGGTTTTTAAATAAATAATAACTAGTTGGTGGGACCCCTTGTGACTCCCTTTAGCTTTTAACAATCATAACACAACTAGTTAATCAAACAAAACATCCCTCCTTGTGATTCTCATCAATGCATTCATATTTGACAATTTATATCAATGATAATTGAAATTATTTCCAAAAATATATTACCCATATATCCAAAATAGTGTGTTGTCCGAAATTTCAGAAGTCAATTGTTCTCAACAATGAATAAATAAAAACTTAAAATACATATTTTCCACTCTGGGAGGAAATCTCTTGCCATTCTTCATTTTCGGGGACTTCAAGTTGCAGTGAGACATGAGGAGGCATTGGGATACCAGGGACCTGTGGGGCTTGGAAGGGAGGCCTTTCAGGCCTAGGTTGGACCACTTCTTGTCCAATCCAATTAAAAAACTGAGCTTGAAATAGATGGCCTAACTCTTGTGAGTCTACATTAAAGTGTATAGAGAATCTTGGCCTTCTAGGGCCCCTGTTTCGATTACCTCTTTCTAGGTTACCCCTTCCATGGCTACCTCTACTGAAAAAGCTCATTCCTGTATGCATAATTGATTAGAAATTAGTTTCTTTAACAACCATACATGACAACTATTTTAAATATGAAATAAATTTTGGCTCAGCAACATATCACACTCATGCAATCCAATCCATACAATTTTTTAATAGTCGTTAATGAGCAGGGGGTGAATAAGGGCTCTGGGATATGCGAGGGGTTGTAATGAGAGAAAAAATGTTAAAATGAGGGGAGGAAATATCATGATTACTGCTCACAGACATAAACAATCAACTGTATCATAAACCAAAAGAATACATCACTCTAATTCATCCTTGCACGATTTTTAAACTTTCATAATACATAGTTTCTCTTAACTGTAATTAAATTTAGGAATAGGGGGTGGATAATGAATATGGGAAGGTGAGGGGATTGTAATGTGCAAAAATTGAAATAATGTTAGGGAGAAGACGAATATTGTTCGTAAAATTAATTAAGTAATCCATAAAACAATTATGTATTTAATGCAAACAATCCAACACCAACTAAACAATTATTGTGTGTTAACCTTGTTCACTGTCCACATTTAAATATTCAACACTTTTTATTAACACAACGTCATCATACTCAGAATCAATATGCTTTTCAAACATCTTGTAAAAGAATTCTATTCCTTTCATTTCTTCCATTTTATATTTAAAACAAAATCCCGAGGAACAGACATTCCTATGCTTCAATTCTGTTCAGAATATAAAAATATATCAACCACTTCCCATATATTTAATTTTTCAAATCAAATATAAATGCAGGTCTTTCCTGAGTCGAACAGACTCCTTTTAAACATGCTCGATCCCATTCCTTTGACAAATTCAACAATTAAATTTGCAATGAAACCATACTACCAAAACCCTGTGCTCATCTTCGGTGGTGCAATAAAACAAATTTGTACATGATGTCTATAATTATACACAGTAGACAGCTAGGCCAAATTTATCGATACTTCAAATCGCAATAACCCCGATCGGGAAATTTAAACACACAGCAACATCAACCATCACTTCAATTTATACCACACTGTAGGAAACACACAGGCCTACGCATAAAGCAAATAAGGACCTATGTGACTGTACATATCCAATTACTCCCAATCAAACCATTCATAACAATGATGAGTTATCAATCCAACTATTACAACAAAAGGAGGCAATCAATGTATGCCCATTACCATTTCCAATTACAACTCTCTAATCAAACTGATCAACAGAGTCGAGCCAACAATCAAAGCCACTATCAATATTATTCAAACAAATTTATGACAGTCAACAGGATGCCCGAGAGGGTGCGACTGATTTAGTTTACCAAAAATAGGCTTTGTAACTAATGAATAAAATAACCAAGGGTTCGCTCGGTGGAACCAACATAGGGAGGCCAGAGATCAACTATATCAATAGTAGGTGGGAGCATTCGAGACAAGGACGGTGGAACCATAAGCTTTATTGCAAGACAAGGTGACAGTTCGACACCAGGTAGGGTAGACCATGAGGCCGAGGAGCATAGGTTCCTTACTGGCCAGTAACCAACACCAAGAACACGCAGGGGCATAACCCTTGTGTTTTCCCCAATAGCTGAATAATGTTGATAGAAATGCAGAGCCCAAGTAATAACATCCAACCCTAAAGAAAGCTTCTTGGAATAATATCCACCCATAACCAACTGTGTGGATACCAATAACGTAAAATGAACTTACAACCAGGTGGAAAAAATGATAAGCAGTGCCCAAAAGGTGGTTCAATCATACACAACAACCCTATAACACCAAATACAACTGGGTGTGGTTACAATGACTATGAAAAGATGTCCAACCAATCCAAATAGAATGAAACCCTCCAATAAAAACCCATAAATATAATAGAGAGCCATCACGACTTCCACCACACATAACAACCAATGAAATCGCGACTTCAACCATCAATTTTTCCATTGCAATGAATAACACAAACAACCATTCCAGATAAAACACCACGTGTTTACATAGTTGTCAGCCTCAAGAAAACACAGACCAATACATCACTGAGCCAACGTTCATTACATAAACAAAGCGAGTTCAAGGATGGGAAAAAAAAACATACATGTAACCAAATGGCCTTAAAAATGCGAGATTGATCAAGAAGTTCCTTCCACGCCTGAATCCCAGAGCTTAACCACAACAAAAATCAAATGAACAATAACCAAGCTAGGGTTACGGGTAGTGGGAGAAGTATGAAGTGACGTGCATTTATTGCACACCACTTCCATCCTCCACTCATTTAATTACGTAGTACACGACAACCAGCCAAACCATTAATCCATGCATCGAAACTTGCATACATTTATTGCCAATTGTGCCACCCGATCCATATTAACCATTGCAAAAAACCATAATATAACATATATCACATGTTCCACATATAACTCAATAAAATCGTACAACCACTAACATTGCTAGTTAGGACTAACATCCATTTCTTTATTTTCAAATGCATATAGTATAACATTGTATAGCATAATATAGCATAGTCCTCTTTTCTTGGATTTATTCCATATTGCCTTTGTCTCTTGTTATAACTAACATGTGTCTTGTGCAGGTGTAACAGGTAATAAATCATGGCGCCAATAGCAATGTAACAACAATGAATATAATCCATTCATACATGGGATTTAGAGTTTAGAGAAACCGAACCAAGACGTAAAATGCATTATCCATTTGTCATGATGTCACAAACAAAATCAATACTTCATCATCAATCATGTAGAACCATGTAAGCAGTTTCGAACAACAACATAAATGTGTAATAAGACTATCTCTGATCCTCCAATCTACAAGGGGGTCCCACCTACTAGTATTATATATCATTGGCATAGTTTAAATAATAGGCTTAGAAATACTTTATGGGCGAAATCCTCGTTGCGATTTTAATCATCAACAAACTGGCGAATCCACAGGGAAATCTGTTTCCAACAGATTAAGAACTCAAAACACATGGTTTTGAAGACCAAGAACAACGGATAAAGAAGATATAACCAGAATGATTATGCAACTGGGGAAAGTGAGCAGATTTAATGGAGAAATGATCGGGAATTCAGGAATAACTCATGGAAAATGTTAAGTATGAGGGGGTTTATCCCTGTATGCATAATCATTCAACCAGAACTTTCTCTTTACTTCAAGGAGAAAAAATTATGTACTTGCTCTTTTAAATTCTCAAATGGATGAAGAAATGGAAAGCAAAAGCGGGAAATAACCAATTTATTTATAAGACAACAGTGAAAGAAGATAACAAATTCAATTATGCTTTCAGGGGAACATCATAACAGTTGTGTAAGGTTGATTTTTATTGACTAACAATACCTTGCAGGAGTGTCACTGTGGAAGAACTGATCCAACACTTTATTCTTGACCAAAAATAAACTAAAAGATGAAAAGCCATAAAATTCATGACAGAAATGGGACTACAAAATTTAAAACAACAGAAATAAAATGACAGAATTGTAAAAACAACAGGAAAGCTATAAAAAAAAGGAAAGCATAAATCAAACTATTGTAAAAGAAGAAACGAAAAACAGTGGAAGAATGAAAGCAGAGCTAGTCTACTAATATATAGAAAATCCAAACAGCGTTAAATTTTTTCAAGTTGGTTCCATGTAGTGCTTTAAATGAGAACTGTTAGTGTTGTAGGAAAACAATCGCTCCTGTAAGTCTTTTAGAATGTAAGAATTAGTACCCAAGACAAAAATGATCTTAAAAGGACCCAGCCATAATTTTTGAAATTTTGAATGTCTTCTCCTATCAGCGTGTGTTGAATCCCACAGCAATACCTTCTCATTGACTTTAAATTTAACAGTTTTGACACTCTTATTGAAATACTTATTGACAGTTTGTTGTCTCTTTTTTATATTATCCAAGGAAAACATCCTTTGTTCCTCTAAAGATAGGAGTGCATTTATCCTTTGTGAAACATTAGAAGAATTTAATTCTTCGATCTGTAACATCAGTCTTAAGGAAGAGAGTTCCAACTCAGTATGCAGGATGGCTTCTTGACTGTAAACAAGCTGGAAGGGAGTGCAACTAGTGATTACCTTAGTGGTAGTTTGATCTACCCAAAGGGCATAAGTGAGTAGAGAGTGTCATTGACAAGGATTATATTCAATGAGCCTTTTGATGATTCTCACCAGATTTTTGTTGGTAGACTCAGCCTGCCCATTCCCTTGGGAATAATAAGCTGATGAGGTGACATGTTTAACCCCCAATTTAGCTAAAAACTAGGTCAACTTAGAAGAAATTAAATCGGGACCATTGTCTGTAATAATTTCCAATGGAATACCAAATCTGGAAAAGATGTTATTTTCAAGGAAAGAAATTACCTGATCATATGTTGAATGATTAAGTGGGACAACTTCAGCCCATTGTGTAAAATAGTTTGTAGCTGTCAAAATAAAAACTTGTCCTGCTAAAGATGGAGGATTAATAGGACCAATGAAATCTAATCCCCACTTTGAAAAGGGAAAGTCTGGGAGGACAGGTTGTAATGGCATGGCTGAAAGGCGTTATTTCCCAGCAAATTTTTGGCACTTGTCACAAGATATCGAAAAAACATAAGATTCATGAAAGATTGAAGGCCAATAGTACCCTTTTCTAATAATCTTGAAAGCAGTGGTTTTAGCAGAAAAATGACCTCCTACATGAATGACAAAATTTGAAGAACCATGAGTTTCTTGCAACAACTTATGTGTGTCTTCATCATTTACACAGCGAAGCAACACACCATCAATAGATATTTGAAACAAGAAGTCTCCTATAATGATGTATCTTGCGGATTCAAGGCAGAGTCTTCTTCTTTGATGAGTTTCTAAGTTGTTTGGCCATCTTTGGTTTTGTAAGTAGTAAACTAGATTCTTATACCAAGGATGTTCAGACACAGAAAGCATCTGATTTTCAATGTAGAATATTGTTGATAAGGAACTATCATGTTCATCAATTTCTTCACTATTCTCATCATGTTGAGCTAAGTGAAGGGCTAAGTCACGTCCCTTGATAGTGGTAGAAGTCACGATATTCAAATCATGCTCTTGGATCTTGGCAAGCCAATGTGCAAGCTTCCCTGAAAGATAAGTTTGTGAGAGAAAAAACTTGACAGCAGGTAAATGGACTTTTACCAATGTATGCTTACCTAAGATGAAGTGGAGAAACTTCTCAACAACTTTAACAAGAGGGAAAGCATGTTTCTCAATAAAAGAATATTTAAATTCACCATTAGACAAACTTTGACTCATGTAAGCCACAGGTTTTTCATTACCTTGGTCATCATTTTGCATGAGGACAACAGATACTGCTTCCTCGGTGTCATTAGTATATATTGTGAATTCCTTCTCAAAATATGGCTTCGCCAAAACCGATGCGGAACTGATTGCTTTCATGATCCCTACAAAATAATTTTCGACATCATCTATCCAAGAAAAAGAACGATCTTTCTTAAGAAGATTATGAATTGGTTTGACCCTCACAGCAAAATCTGGAACAAACCTATGGATGAAATTAATAACCCCCATAAAATATTAAACCTCCTTCTTGGAAGTGGGAGCAGGAAGATTAAGGATAACAACAATCCTTTCCGGATCAATGCTTATTCCTGAATTAGAAACAATGTGTCCAAGGAGCTTGCCCTCGGTAACACTGAAAATGGACTTAGAAGGATTTAGAGAGATGCCAAATTTCCTACATCGCATGAGAACTCTTTTCATATGACCAAAGTGATCTGATCGGGTTTTAGAGTAAACAGTTAAATCGTCAAGGTAGATCTGAATTATCTTGCCGATCAAATCGTTGAAAGTTATTTGCACAGCTCTTTTAAAAGTGGTAATCACATCAGATAATCCAGGAGGCATATGTTCGTAAGTCAAGGTACCCCAATGAGTAATAAAGGTGGTTTTGAATTTATCTGCCTCTTTTATCTTGATTTGATTGTAACCAGAAAAATCGTCAAGTAAAGGCATCATTTGTGACTTTTCCACTTGTTGCAGCATAATTTCCATGTTAGGGAGAGGAAAATAGCCTTTCATAATAGCCCTCTTAACTACGTGAAAATCAACGCAAAATTTGATATGCTCTGTGGCTTTTGGAAAAGGAACCAAATTTGAAACCCATTCAGAACACTTGACTGGAAAGATGATACTGGCCTTCAAGTTTTTTTCCAATCCTTTTCGAATAGTTTCTTCCATTGCAGGGTTGGTAGGTCTTTGTTTTTTCCTAACTGGTTTTATGCATTTCTGAATGGAAATGGCATGTCATATAAGAGTAGGATCAAAACTATGAATATCCTCATAAGACCAAGCAAACACATCTTGAAAATCACCAAGTAGCTTGGCAAACTTCATTTTCTCTTCATCAGAACATTGGACACCTATTTTAACATTCTTTGGAGAATCAGGTGTCCCGATGTTCAAGGAGATGGTTTCAACCATCTTCCTTTTCGACTCCTCTTCTTTCTATTTCTCTTTATTTCCTACATCACTCGACAAAAACGAACTCTCTAGAGGAGTCAATCCCTTAGGAATATTGTTATCTTCTATGGATATAATTTCCTTGTGCTTATAAGGTTCATTTTGAATGAAAGCACAGATTCTCTCGTCTCTAGGGAAGACCTACCAAGATTATATATTGTCAGGGATATGTGGACGCTATAGAGATTGAAAGATACAATCAGGTCTGTGTGGCATAAGTTGTTGATTAGGAGAGGCTACAAAAACAGCTAACCAATCAGCCATTGAGTTTAACTCCCTCTTAACATGAGTAATGTTGAAAGATAATAGGTTTGAGATAAGTGCCCAAATAGTTTGGGTGTATTGTTTCATCAACTTGTCGCTAGGAGAGTATATATTACGTACAAGGTTCACAACAAGCTCAGAATCTCCAAAAACTGAAAGGTGACCACAACCAAGATTATAGGTGTTTTCAATGCCTAATAATAAAGCTTTGAATTCATTGACATTGTTCGTGCAAGAAAACTCCAACCTATAAGAAACGTTATGGATTTTCCCTATAGGAGAAATCAAGATAATGCCAGTTATGTTACTTTCATTAGAGCATGAACCATCAAAGTGCATGTGACACATACCATCATCTAAATCAACTTGTTCCAAGGGAATGTTATCCTCCTCAGCAAAGATGGAATACACTCCTAGGTCCTCTTCGATATAGTTCACATTAGGTTGTGGGACACTCTCTATGTAAGGTGAAATCCTTCCCTCTCTAAGGACTATAATGTTTTTACCATTTTGAGGATAGGATAAGTGTGTCCCATCGAGTGAGAGGTATCCACTCGTAAAATCTTGCCAATCTCTTCCCAAGATGATTAAATAATTGCTTACTGGCATATAAATTACCTGAGTACTAAGGTTTGTCCTTATTTTAGGATGTGCACACAAAACTAAGGTCACGTCTTTAATATCACCTATGGTCATTTGTTGTAGATTGTTATAAGAGAGCATGCTTCTAGTGTTTTCATTTGTACAAGACAAGCCTATCTCTTCCATAATAATATTCGACATCACACTTGGGCCCGAATCGCCATCAATGAGGAAACAATGGGCGATCTTATCCATAATATTTACAGAAATATAAAAAGGGGGGTTTTTTACAAGGTGTATAAAGTTATGTACACATAATTTATTTACAGACAAATCCTCTTTGTTTACATCTTCAGAGAGGTTGGCTACAAAAAAATCTTTTCCTTCCATGAATTGTTTCATATACCTTTGTTGTTCAGGGATGACAACCATGTCCAGAAGGGTTACATCTGCTTTGATGTTGGCCAACTGATTTAGGATATTGTATTTGGAAGAGGGGAGAGGGGAGGTAGTTCCTTGACTACCAGGAACTTTAGGAACCTGAACAGTAGCAACGGGTGAGGATGAGCTCGGGTTAGAAGAATTGCGGGGAGGATCATATTTGCCTTTGGGAGCATAGGATTTGTTCCTAGTATTGATAATCATGACATCTTCTGGCTCTGCAAAATCTAAGAAAATGATGGTAGTTTCCAGTCTTTTACCAACTATCTTATCTTTGGCACTCTTCTTTACCTCACATGTGGTCTCCTCGTGGTGTTCCTCGAAAAAGTTACACCAACCTCGAGGCATGATAGCTTTAGGCTGAAAATTATTTTCGATTGTATTTCTAAAGGGGGGTGCAGAAGAGGATGAGGCTCTAGGGGCGAGAGGTGAGACATTCCCCTTTCACTCATATGTTATCATACGATTAGTCATGTCTTGCACAAGTTGTAAGAGGGTGGAAATGTCTGTCTGTTTAACTGATTCTCCCTGAGGAAGACCTGTTCTTTAAAGATGTTCTTCATACTCTAAACAAGTATGTAAAGTGGAACTGATGTTATCAATGGATTTTCCTCAAGCTTGTGATGATAGGGGGAAGGTAATGCATTGTAGTAATGCATGAAAGCGGCTTGGTTCTAAGGTCGAATGAATTCAGGTATTTTATTATATAACTTAGTGAAACACAAGTGGAAGGACTTGATGGTCTCACCATCCTTATAGGAAATGTTATTGTATTCCCGTAACTACTCAGCTGGGCTTTTTAGATTGCCCATAAGTGGATCTGAACCAATAGATTAACTCCTCCCAAGTAGACAGAATCTTAGGAGGAAGGTCAAATAAATTGGTCGCGGCATTTCCTTCCAAGGAATTGACAAATAAGTGCATGCAAGTATCATTGTCATTTGCCCCTATGTTGTGACATGAATTAGAAAATTCCACCAGGTGTTCGTTTGTAGTGATAGTGTTATTCCCTGAAAACTTGGGAAGATGTTCTTTGAATTTAGGAAGTGGACGAGTAGTAGGTGCTAGGTTAAGAGGAGAGGAAACATGCCATGGTGTGGTTGTAACGTCTTCTTCAAACTGAAAAAGCCCATACTTTTTTATGACTTTGGTGGGGTTTGTGGTAGATTGGTCAGGGATATGGTGGCTATATAAGCTACCAATCACTATGTTGAAATGGATACTTGACACTAAGAGAGGGGGGGGGGTGAATCAGTGTCATAGACATTAGACAATTTTCCACTTTTCACAAATTAACTGAGCAACAAATATTTATTTCATTTTCTCAATCAATATATATAAAAGAATAAATACTTTATTTGTTTATTTTAACTTGGATGAATACATAAGATCAATCTTTGAATATCATCTTCAAACAATTATGAGAGACCCAGCTCTCTGTTACAAGACCCAGCTTGTACTTCTCATATCCAACTGAGAAATGAGGAATCCAACCCTCATAACAAGTCCCAACTTGTTGATCTTATATCCAACTGAGATGTGAGGAATTCAATCCTCATACAAGACCCATCTTGTAAACATGCACCAACCTGATAGAATGAATCTTCATTCAATCCATTATATATAAATATATATACTTCAACAAATTCAACTACTCGTCTTCTCACCATTCCTTCTTGTTTATATAGTCTTCCAACTGGTGTGAATTTGAATCATTGTGTCTTTTGATATTTAAACCATTGTACCTTTTCATTTAAAATGATAATATTAATCTTTAATTAATATCATTTTTCCTTTTATCCTTTATTCATAATGCTCATGAATTAACTCTCTTTTAATCATGATTGTGTGTCGGTTCTTTTGTCTTCATGAGTTGATCACAGACATGGATCGACTCATCATATCATTCTCATGCTTCTAATACATTCTCTATTCACAAATATATCATATTTGATATCTTATCGATTCTTTGTAATGTTCTAGTGTTAACTCTCTGTCGAATTAATCTGTATGAGGCGCTTCCTTAAAACCATTTTCATATGATCACAGGTGTAGAACCACAGGCTTATCAATTTAAGTGTTGCCTCATTTTACCCTTATTTATCTATTCCATATGACCAACGGTGATGACCAGACACTAGGCCAAACGAGCGCTTCAGCGCTTATCAAAATCAACGGTCATGATTTAATCTTCCGATGATATGGATGACTGTTGGGATTTCGGGACTTCTCCCTTCGGGACTTCAAGACTTTAAACTTGTCAAATATTCCGAATAATATTTCACCAAACAGATCGGATGGTTCACATTTATTTCGTGGAACTAGATCAATGGTCAAATTCGATCCTTACACTTATCCTTTCACTGTTTAATCTGACGGCTGGGACTTAATCAAGCATTGAGATGGATGGCCACCATTTACTTCGGGACTTTGACTATTATAATTATGCTATTCTTCCACCATATTTTGATCAATGGTTCAGAATGTACCCAAAGTGTTCTTCAGATTGGACGAATCATGTCCACTTCGAAACTTTGGCCTTAGGGTCTTCGAGACTTAGCTCATTTGTTGGTGGTGAAACTCCCGAAGTAAAACTCCCAAAATGACGTAACTTGCTGACGTCACTTTATGAAATGGCATGGGCTGAGTGGCTGTCATGTGTCACTTGCTGACATGGTCTTCCACATGTCCTTGTTGACGTGGTCTGCCACATGTCATTGCTAGCGTGGTCTACCACATGTCCTTGCTAACGTCGTCTGCCACATGTCCTTACTGACATGGTCTTCTGATATAGATCTCTCGATGTGGCACATATTCATATCCTTGATCTAACGATCAAAATACTATCTGAAATGTATCTCAGATCGACGACTGAGAGTGACTTCGGAATTTCATCTTTAGAGACTTCGAGTAATTCGACTTCTCCAGTTTCCAATTCTTTCGAAGTGAGATTCCCAAACTATAACCACCTCACAACTTTTAACCCGAAACGAATGTTGTCCATTGATCATGTTTTTAGATCAACGGCTTGATCTATCTATGATACTGCTTTTCCTTGGATTAAATCCAACGACTCTTCTTCTAGCTTATCGTGTCCTTCCACTTTAGAATGATCCAATGGTTGTCGGGTATTCAGATATTCCAATTCTCAGCCCTTTTTCCTCGCTTATCCTATCCTTCCACTTAATGTGATCCGACGACTGACGGAAATTCAGATGATCGATATCTCAGATCTCATCCCTTGCTTATCCTATCCACTTAAAGTGATCTGACGGCTGACGAAAATTCAGGTAATCGAGATCTCAGATCTCAGCCCTTGCTTATCCTATCCTTCACTCAAAAGTGATCCGACGGCTGACTAAAATTTAGGTAATCGAGATCTCATATCTCAGCCCTTACTTATCCTATCCACTTAAAGTGATCCGACGGTCGAGAAGACTCTCGAAGTAGATCAATGATCAAGGATGATTGCAGGGTCTTCAACTAGCACGAATTTTAAGACTATCATCGAGTTCCGCAATGGAAACTGTTCGTTGGTAGTGGAATAGATTCCAACTGTAGATCTATTTTCGAGTGACCATCGACGGTCAATGTGGATTGTGGAACCACAACTTGCAATTGGTTTAATTCGTCACCCAAGATTTGCAATCTATCCCTGTGGTTGATCTAAAGCTTGCGTATCCGATGGTCATGTCTTAATCCGACTTAAACTGATCGTTTGGTGGATCAAGCACAGTCGTTGATCTTTGAGTTGATGAGATCTGAAGATCTAGACTAATTGCGGGTTTGTAACTAGTGAGTCGTTTAATTCTCCTTTCACTCTCTGCAATCTATCCATGTCGTTGATCTGGTGCTTTCATATCCGACAGTTACAAATTGATCTAATCGTTGACCAATACTCCAATGGTCCTTAAGCCTACGGTCACTCATATGACCGATGTCCATTACATGAGACGATCAACACCGTCAATTTCTTGATCGGACGGTTTCTGAGGCTTCTCAACTTTTCCTGTGCATCAATCAAATTCCCAGTCTTTCCATCGATCCCAATGACATTTCTACAATGCGCTCTTCCTTCTGATCTTTGATCTTTGGCATATTGTCATATTGTTTGACATTCTCATCCTTTGCATACTTTCAATGCGCTTTTCCTTTTGAGCTTTGATCTCTGCATACTGTTTGACATTCTCTGCTAACTGATATACTGTTGACATCAATGAAAATTTCATCTATGATAAATCAACAATGACAATTCATCATAACAACTTATCATCACATCATAATGACATCAATTGTTGACATCAATGACAATATGTCCAACAATATCCCCCTTTTCATTGAGGGCAACACACTAACTTCATACACAAACTCCCCTTGTGATGATGCTTTCCTCCTATTAAGTTACTCTCCCCCTTTGACATCAATGGAAAAGGGTTGCTCCCCTTATAATCAACATCTGTTTGTCTGCATGTTGTTTACTAGAATATGAACTTGGGTAAATCCCCCTACAATCATGCTCTGCCTGCCATAACTAAATGACTCCCCCTGTCAATATTCTCTCTCTGCTTCTGACTACTCTCCCCCTTTGTTTCTTAAAGGGTATCTCTTCCTGACAAGGTCGCTTCCCCTGTTAATTTACTAACTTCTTATCTCAGTTTATTGGGATTTTTGTGATCAAATAAGTAGTCTTCTTGATACCAATTTTGTAGTGATCAAGTCTTTCAAAACTTAATCTAATTAATTTCTTATTTAATAACAAAAATACTCCTCCTGAGTTTTTACTGACTTTCCTTTTGTCAAATAGAACAAGAGTATGAATCTTATTGATATTTTTGATCTGCTTCTTATTCATCTTTGATATTTCATAGGAATATCAATTGAGGAATTATACCAATTGATTTAAATACCAATTTTGTTATCAATTGATCTTTGTTGAATGATACTCCTTGAACTTCTATGCTACCTTTTTTTTTTTTTCTTCTTGTATTCTACAACTAACCCTACCAATGATTTTTCTTTTGACCACTAATCTATAGATAATAAATATTTTCCATATGTTAATTTAGAAACTCTTTGGCATAATCATTTGATTTTGTAAAAACCAATTTAAACTTCTTTTTTTATTTTCTTTCTTTTGCTAACAACTTATGACATCATCAGAATTTGATATTGTCCCATATTCTTCTATAGGTACTTCATTTTCTTGAGCTTGATTTATTTCATATTGAATTTCACATTCTTTATTAGGACCTTCATCCATCATTTTCTTATTATTAATTTCTTCATTTTCAGGTGTAATAACATCTTTCTTGCTTTCTCCTTCAGATTTTCTTCTCTATTTCTTTCTATGAGATATTCTTCTTTTTGGATCTTCTCTTTCTAATTGTGTTTTAGAAGATTTGTCATCTCCTTTCTTCTTCCAAATTTTATTAGGTTTTGTCACTGACTTGAATGACTTATTCAAATATTGACTTTTTGTATTCTTGCAATTTTGGGATTTGTGCCCAAACCTATCATAGTTGTAACATATCATTGTATGACAAAATTTTGCTATGTGCCCAACAAAATTACATCTCCAACATCTAATTGATTTATTGGATTTTCTTGTATATCCTTCCTCTAGTTTCTTGCAGCCCATTGCTTTATGGCCAAAGCTATGACAAGAAAAACAATATCCATTGAAGGTGTTTCCATTCTTGATTTTATTTTGGCTTGGGAAATTTTTCATTTGATTTTCTTCTTCCTTTTTACTTCTATAGCTTCCTTCCTTAACAAAGTTCATGACTTGTAATTGCTTTGTAATTGMACCTTTTCCTTTTGAGAAGGATGATCCTTTCTCATTTTTGTAAATGGTGCTCCATTTGTCATTGTCTTCTTTCTTAATGTACCCAAGACCAGTTTTGTCAACAGTTAATCTTTGGCTCTTCCAAATATTATCTAGGATAGATGAGCTATTCTGGAAATTGATGATCTTATTTGTATTTTCATTCATCTCTTTGAAATTGACTATTTCTAACTTCAATATTTGACAAAATTATTCATTTTTAGTCAACTGAATCTTCAGGGCTTCTTCCACTTCTTTAGCATGTTCAAGATGAGTCTTTAGATTGATGACTATTTCTTCTATCTCATTCGAGACTTATTTTCATTTAATAGTTTTGTCATATGTCTTCAATTCTTCCATATCTTTTGTTAGATCAAAAACTTTAGTTTTCAATTTTTTGATTTCTTCCTCGTATTCTAGTTGAATCCTCTTAAGGTTGATGGCTTATAATTCAAACATTTGGCATGATTCTTCCTTTTTAGTTATTTGGATCTTCTAGGATTCTTCCTTTTTCTTATATTCTTCAATTTGAGTCATTAGATCTACATTATTACTTTCATTTATCTCTTTGAAATTGATGATTTCCAATTCCAACATGTGGTAAGAATTTTTTTTCCTTGTTAACTGGATCTTTAGGTATTCTTTACTTTCTTTAATTTTCTCAAGTTGAGTGTTTAGACTGTTAAATAATTCTTCTGTTTCTTTTAGTACTTCTTTTCTTTTACTCTCATGCGTCTTTAATTCTTCCATCTCTTCTGTTAGATTAATAACTTCGGTTTTCAAACTTTTGATCTCTTCTTCTTTGTTTTCTAGCTGAAACTTCTGTTCATGCTCTTCATGGTTAGATTGATCTAACTGTTGAAGTAGAAACATATCCTTTTGTTGGAGTTTCTCCAACTCTTCTAGACTGCACATAGTTGTGGACTCAAGATGATCAAGAACATCCTTAGTAACTTCAATATATAGACCATTTCTTGGTTCCATACTAATCACTTCAAATGTAGTTATAACATCAGTCTTAAAATCTAATATGTTTTCTTTAGTGAATATTGAGGTATTCCTCAATTCCTTGATGAGGTTGTCTTCCTCACTATTGACTAATATTTGCATCAAATCCCGTCATATGCTTCAATTATGTTCAGCATATAAAAAGATATCAACCATTGCCCATAAATTTAATTTTTCAAATCAAATATAGACGCAGGTCTTTCCTGAGTTGAACAGACTCCTTTTAAACATGCTCGATCCCGTTCCTTTGACAAATTCAACAATTAAATTTCCAATGAAACCATACTACCAAAACCCTATTCTCATCTTTGGTGGTTCAATAAAACAAAATGATGCACAATGTCTATAATTATACATAGTAGACAACTAGGCCATAGTTATTGATACTTCAAATCACAATAACCTCGATCGGGAAATTTAAACACATAGCAACAACAACCATTACTTCAATTTATACCACATTGTAGGAAACACATAGGCCTACGCATAAATCAAAGAAGGACCTCTGTGATTGTACATATCCAATTACTCCCAATCAAACCATTCATAACAATGTTGAGTTATCAATCCAACTGTTACAAAAAAAGGAGGCAGCGACTGTATACTCATTACCATTTCCAATTACAACTCTCTAATCAACCCGATCAACATAGTTGAGCCAGCAATTAAATCCACTGTCAATACTATTCAAACAAATTTATGACAGTCAATAGGATCCTGAGAGGGTGCAACTGATTTAGTTTACCAAAAACGGGTTTTGTAACTAATGACTAAAATAACCAAGGGTTCTCTCGGTGGAACCAACACAGGGAGGTCGGAGGTCAACTATATCAATAGTAGGTGGGAGCCTTCGAGACAAGCACAGTGGAACCATAAACCTTATAACCTTTAGCTTGCAAGACAGGGTGACATTTCAACACCAGGTAGGGTATACCTTGAGGTCGAAGAGCAGAGGTTCCTTACTGGCCGGTAACCAACACCAAGAACACGTAGGGGAATAACCCTCATGTTTTCCCCAATAGCTGAATAATGCTGATAGAAATGCAAAGCCCGGGTAATAACAACCAACCCTAAAGAAAGATTCTTGGCATAATAACCACCCATAACCAACGGTGTGGATACCAATAACGTATAATGAGCTTACGACCAGGTGAAAAAACAATATGCAATGCCCAAAAGGTGGTTCAATCATACACAACCCTATAACACCAAATACAACTGGGTGTGGTTACAATGACTATGAGAAGACAGCCAGCCAGGCCAAACAAAATGAAACCATCCAATAAAAACCCATAAAGACATCACAGAGCCATCATGGCTTCCACCACATAGAACAGCCAATGAAATCGTGACTTCAACCATCAATTTTTCCATTGTAACGAATAACACAAACAACCATTCCAGAGAAAACACCGCGAGTTTACACAGTTGTTAGCCTCAAGAAATCACAGACCAATACATCATCGAGCCAACGTTTATTTCATAAATAGAGTGAGTTCATGGATGGGCAAAAAAAACATACATGTAACCAAATGGCCTTAAAAATGCAAGCTTGGTCGAGCAATTCCTTCCATGCATGAATCCTGGAGCTTAACCACAGCAAAAATTGAATGAACAATAACCAAGCTAGGGTGACGGCCAGTGGAAGAAGTATGGAGTGACGTGCATTTACTGCACATTGCTTCCATCCTCCACTCATTCAATTACGTAGTACACGACAGCCAGCCAAACCATTAATCCATGCATCGAAACTTGCATACATGTCTTGCCAATTGTGCCACCTGATCCATATTAACCATTGCAAAAAAACATACTATAACATATATCACATGCACCACATAGAACTCAATAAAATCGTATAGCCACTAACATTGCTAGTTAGGACTAACATCCATTTCTTTAATTTGAAATGCATAGAGTATAGCATAGTATATCATAATATAGCATAGTCCTTTTTTCTTGGATTTATTCCATATTGCCTTTGTCTCTTGTTATAACTAACATGTGTCTTGTGCAGGTGTAACAGGTAATAAATCATGGCGCCAATATCAATGTAACAACAGTGAATATAATCCATTCATACATGGAATTTAGAGTTTAGAGAAACCAAACCAAGACATAAAATGCATTATCCATCTACCATGATGTCGCAAACAAAATCAATACTTCATCATCAATCATGTAGAACCCTGTAAGCAGTGTCGAACAACATCATAAATGTGTAATAAGACTATCTCTGATCCTCCAATCTATGAGGGGTCCCACCTACTAGTATTATATATCATTGGCATAGTTTAAATAATAGGCTTAGCAATACTTTGCGGGCAAAATCCTCGTTGTGATTTTAATCGTCAACACACTTTATGCAAGCATTGTCAACAAGGAAAGCAAGCAAAGACCGGGTTTAAATCAAAAGAATATTCAACGAAAAGACCACTTGAAATTGTGCATACTAATCTAGTTGGAACAACTACAACAAAGGGTTTAAAAGGTGAGAAATACTTTATGTTATTGTTGATGATTATACAAGAATGACCGCAATTTTCTTTCTCAGGAATAAGTCAGAAGCTTTTGAAAACTTCAAGGTCTACAAGGAAATGGTTGAAAATGAAATGGATTCAAAAATCAAATCCTTGAGACATGATAATGGAGGAGAGTTAACTTCAAAGGAATTTATGGATTACTGCAACAGGCATGGAATAAAAAGGAAATTCTTTGTTGCTAGGAGACCTCAACAGAATGGAGTTGTTGAAAGAAAGAACAGGAAAGTATAGGAAATGGCTTGAACAATGCTAATGGATTCCAAATTGACAGATATCCTTTGGACACGGGCAGTGCATACAATAGTTCACATTCAAAACAGAGTAATGCTTAGAAACAACACTGACAACACTCCCTACGAGCTATGGAAAGGAATATTGTTGGCACAGGGGCAGACCCAGGGTTCAACGCTACAACAGCGCAAAACAAAATCCCTAACTACCGGCCCTTTCGGCAACACCTCCGAAGCAGATGAAGTCTCACCTGAGGTAGAGGCAGGGGTTGTTGTAGGACTCAAGTGTCTACAACCTTAGCTGGGACACAGATCTGTGATTGTGCTACTTAATAAATCACTTAGCATCATCAATTCCTTAATATGTAATCACTATTCACTTCACTAATACAACAGAGTTTCGCAGTGTTCACACTAATCTACAACATTCAAGCACTTTAGCATATACAAATGGATCAGATTGAGTATATCAAGCACTAAGCATGAATATCTAGATCAGATCTAACATCCTCACATATAATAAGAACCAAGCATGAATATATCTATCTAAAAATATCATAACACTTAATATGTAACATGTAAACACATCAAGACAAAGCAAAAATCACATCACACAGTATTTACGTGGTTCACCCCCACCCTGGGGCTACGTCCACCAACTCTTCTTCCTTATTGTCTTCGGTCAATCGGTTACAAGAACAGAGCCTCAAAACCCTTACTCCGCACAGGACGAAAGATATGTGCAACTCGCTAGATCCTTCTTCCTTGTGTTACATCACAAAGCCTTCTACAGTCTCTCCCAGGGACTTGCACTCATCTCTGTAAGTCTTACACTGAATGCACAAAGCCTTGATCAAATAGATTCAATTCTTGGCACTTATCCTACATCACATAGATATATCATCCACTACTTCTCTATATGGCCTAGACATCTATATATACATACAAAATAGGCCTAAACATGGGTAAACCCATGGGACAACATCCCATTAACATTACATATTCCCAAAAACCCAAAAAGGGGCCCAAAAGGGGGCCAAGATCCYGTGATCTCCGCTTCGTCTTGCACTCCTTATTTGACAGGCTGTCGAAGTTCTAAAATAGGTCATTATGACCAAGAAATTCCCAAAACTTGGTCAAGGGCCAACAGGCCCCCAACACTCACCTRTGACTCGTCCCGAGTCRCTCCAGTCTGAGCAATTCTGACTCGAACGACTCRAGCTGCTTCGACTTGCTTCTTTGTTGTGGCCTCTTGTTCGGTGAACTCTTGGATCACTGTGTCATTCACGGGTCCTTCTAGGCGTTGTTCTGCTGTGAGGATGACCTGTTCTAGCTCTGCTCTTTGGCTCTCGACCTCTRTAAACAACAGACATGCCTTATCTTGCATAGGTTGAAGTCGTTGAGTGACTTCCATCACTTTTCTTTGAAGCATATGGATCTGTTTTTGAGYTGTACGTTGTTCATGAGACCTCTTCATTCTATCTACAACTGATAGGTCCTTCAGCTRCGCTTGTAGTGTATCTGCGTTCTGCTTTGCTTCTTGAAGCTACGACTCCAGTTTATGCAATTCCATATTTTCAGTGAGATTTTCATAGGTCTGGGTGTTGCGGTTACTGAGCTACTTTCACTCCAAGGAAAGATATTTTAGTCTGTCAACTACGTTGCAGGCAGTTGTTCCTCTTCGGTTCTTTATCTCCTGTGGTGTTTCAGGTACTGCACGGAGCTCTAAGTCAGCGATGTGTTGTTTTATCTTCTGGATTACCTATTCCAGTTGTGCCACCTGCTATGGAACTTGTTCCTCGGTATGTACTTCGATGACTGTCATAGAGAGAAGTGCTCTATTGACCCTTTCCTTAACTTCAAGTTGTTCGGCGAGCAACTGTTCCTTGCTTTGTTGTAACTCTGCTTTTTCTTCATCCCATTTCTCTTGTAGAGAAAGATTTTCCTTTTCTGCAGCACTGCTTTTCTCCTCAAGGTCTTTCTGTACTTGCGCTAAAGCCTGGGTGTCTTGTGTTGTCTCTCCCTTAGCTCGTCGAAGGCGAGCTTCAACTGTATTAGCAATGCGGTGTAATTGAGCAGGCTCATCACCTATTTTTGGTGTTCCAACTATTAGGGGTGCAGTGGATACTGCGCGGCTGGACTGTAGTGCCTGCTGCACTCCTTGGAGTTCATCCTTAATCCAAATGAACACCTCCTCCTGCTTAACTTCTTGCTTCTCTACTATCTCTAGCGAAGCATCATTCAGTGTTGCGACAATGAAGTCGAAGTCGTTTGAGGTGTGGGTGGTCTCGAATTTGGTTTTGGTTTCTTTCATTTTCTTCCTTGAAGAAGGTTTCGGAGGGGAAACCTTCCTTTTCTTTGAGGGGTCCTCCTCATCTCGAGGTGGTGTAACCTTGCCTTTCTTCTGTTCCACTTTTGTTCCATCACCTCCTTGCTCTACTGAGATGGAATTGTTCTTCATGGATGCGTTGTCTAAATCATGGACCTCTTCAGTATTCTTTATCTTTCTAGGTCCGGTTGTATCCAACGTAGTTTTGGGGCTGTCAACATTGGACATCTCCGCAAGGTCCGCTGGAACAAGGAGGTCCGTATACCATTCCTTGGTAATCTCCTCCAAGTCATCATTCGTTAACTTGTAGTATGACTGCAGTTGTTTTTTATGCTCGTCAGCGCGCGTAGTGATATAGATGAAATGGTGGTCCGTGTTGAATTTCATTAAGGGCCTGAATCTGTGGAGAGTGTTTGGGGTGATGCGAGGCGTGGACTGTATGGTTACCTTCAATTGGTTATAATACGTGTGGAAGACGACATTCGACTACCATTGTTTGTTCATGTCACTAGAGTACCATAGTGTACTGAACTTCACGGCCAGAGGTTCAAAGGGCTCAGTGTTCGGGAAGGTCGCACCTTTCTGCATCTGCCATCTAATGAAAGCGATCAGTATGAGAAGCCAACTCAGGTGGAACTCATATCCTTGGTCTTGTGCTTCCCTGCAATCTAGTTCCAGTTGGTTTACAAGGTACTTCACCCAATTCATTTGTAGCCCCTTCGCGCACTTCCCTGCGAGGTCGACTATGAATCCAGTTACTTGGGTCAGTTGGTTCTTATGAAATAGCTTGTCTGCGATCAGCTGACAGGCAAGGCGCACTGCGTCGCTCTGGATAGAAGATACATTGTAGCCTCATGTGCCCTTCTCTACATCCCCGTAAGTATCATTTATCCTCTAGGCAAGAGCGTGATCCACGGTCTTTCTGGGGTATAAAGCATGTGGGTCAGGGCCTTGCATGCTAAGCCCTATGATCTGATTGATCAAATTTGGATCCACTCTAATGCGGCGGTTCAACCATAAGTATCCTCCATGATAGCAGGACAACAGCAACTGGATGCACGTGTTCACTTCTTGATGCCTCCCAAATTGAGGAATCTTCATTACATTAAGTAGTGTGGATTGTGCGAGGTTCATGGTCCACTGTTGGGGAACGACCTTTGAATTATTTCCCTTGGTTCTAGTCAGATATTTATATGGGGCTAGCATATTGTACACTTTCTTGTCGCTGAGGTTGAAGTCACTAAACTTCAATGCTGCAATATTATCCTAATCTGCACGCACTGTGCATATCCCCTTCGAAAGGTATGCAGTGACCAATTCATAATCAAAATCTCAGGGCACACTGTCTCGGTTTATTGCACCGCTCAGGGGTGGTAGATAAGCAGGTAGAATGCTCAGAATCAGCTTAGCATTTGCGATATCATCTTTGTGCTTCGTTTGTTTCTCATCAGCTGGTCGGGATGGTCTGGATCGCGCAGTGGACAGAGAGGCCTGCAGTCCTCTCGTCGAAGATGCTTGTACACCTGTAGACACTCCTCTCTCTGACATGAATCTCTTTGCATCAATTTGATAAAAACTTCCTCAGCGGCTTTCTCTACAATGCTCAATGCTTCCGACATACGCACTCGGGGTAAACAATTCGCGGGATCGGGGAACAACTCAGACACAGTAATGAGATAGAGAACAAGAGCACAATGATCACTGTATAAACTTGGCTTAGTCTGTGGTCTCGAATTCTCGATTGGCAAAAGTGTTCTCGGTGCATGGCGTGACGACCTAAATAGGTAATTTGACAATGGTTGGCTTGCAATGGGTATGAGCCTCCATTAACTCATGTTCAATCCGTTATGGCACAGTCCAACGGTCTGATGACGAACCTTTATTGCTTTCCTACTCGTTCAAAGCGTCGATCAAACAGTTATAATATCCCCAACAGCTATATTGCTTCGTCATGGCGAAGTGCCATGTGTTGTTGTTCTTATATCTCGACGAAGCTCCAATTCTGCAATTTTTCTTTCTACGAGGTCTCCTCTAGAACCTCCTGTAACTTTTCATTATTATCCCTCTTCTTTCTTAACTTTCTAGCCTTCTTTCCAGTGAGCTTCGTCTCGGTAGTGTTTTTCTCATTCTGATTCTTATCTTCTTTGGTCTTAGTTACTTCGCACTGTTAAAATTCTTTCCTAGGGTTCCTGGATAATACTTCTTCTTTGTCTGGGATAGGTAATTCAATCTTCTGTGGATCCTCTAGCATTCTTTTAGCTTTTACATCCGGGTTGCTAGCATTAAATATCTGCGATCTTATCTCTTGTTCGTTAATCGAGTGCGCGATTCTTCTAGTCATAAAATCTTTTATCTCTTGCTTCTTCTGTTCCAAAACTTCTTCTTCTTCCTTTCATCTGTCTTGATCTCTATCAATCCAAGGTTTTCTTATTAGCATGGTAAACGGGGCGCTGTCTTCAACAAATTTAATAATCTCAAAGTCTTCTTCTGTCAAATTTCCATTAACAATCATAGGTATCTGAGCGAGCCTTCCACATAGGTTTACTATCTTTTCTCTGAATAAACCTATTCCTCCTAGTGAAGGGATCATAGCAGGCCTTCCTATAGCTTCCCAGGTTCTCTCTGGCATAATATTCATCTGTTTTTCCTCATCCAGAACACAGTCAATTTCGAAGTCTCCTATTCTTGCTTCAATGCATTCCTTCTCTTTGAAGATCTCTGATAAGTTGACATGTCGGTGGTCATTCAGGGTTTCTTTCATCTGTAGCAATGCTTTCTCTGATTCTTTCTGAGGTTCATCGTAGGTTCTGGATCTTCCTTAGGGTTTTCTTGATTCAGATTCATTCTTTCAAGATTAGCAATCATTCTAGGGCATTCTAATACTTCATGGTCTAGAGATTTACAACAAAGGCAACTAGGTCTTCCACCAGGGCATTCCTTAGCAAGATGTCCTGACCTTCTGCAATTGTAATAGAGGGTTAATCCTCTCTTCCTTTTAAATGATCCCCAACCTCTTTTGTAATGCGCGCTAGGATCGTATGAGCTAACCTGCAACAATTTCTTTCTAGGATCCTGCATCCATTCATTAGTCCAATCATTCTTTCTATGTATAGGTATAATATATCTTTCACTATTTTTATTAGATCTACTTATATCAAACCTTCTTTCATCTATTAATGCCCTAGCTTTCAAACTAGGACAGACTCTATTAAACATACCTAGATCCATACTCTAGAAACAAAAATTTCCACTTATCTTACTTCTACAAAGCACAAATCTTTCAGATCTAAAACTTTTAACTATTCTTACCTTTATCATAGCACAGAGCTTGTAGATCTTACCTCTTTTGATAAGAAATTCTTACTTTTATCTTTCTTAGAGTGCCAAGCATTCATATCTTTCTTCTTTCCTTCATATATGATATTCTTTTCTTCAGATCGGGATTATTTATTTCATATATGATCTTCTTTCTTTAGCACAAAGCTTTATAAGTCAAGTGGAATACTGCGCACTAGGGCATAGATCTACACACAGAGCTTTCACAATTTCAGGATGAATCTTTGTACAAAGCTTCTTCTTTCTCAGTTCCCAACGATCACAGTTTTAGTCCCAGCAACAAAACCACTCTTTGGCACAGGGTCAGACCCAAGGTTCAATGCTACAACAACACACCAACAAAGCCCTAACTATCGGCCCTTTCGGCAACACCTGCGAAGCAGATGAAGTCTCACCCGAGGTAGAGGCAGGGGTGGTTGCAGGACTCAAGTGTCTGCAACCTTATTTGGGACATAGATCTGTGATTGTGCTACTTAATAAATCACTTAGCACTGTCAGTTCCTTAATATGTAATCACTATTCACTTTGTTGATACAACAGAGCTTCGCAGTGTTCACACTAATCTAAAGTATTCAAGAACTTTAGCATATACAAATGGAACAGACTAAGCATATTAAGCACTAAGCATGAATATCTAGATCAGATCTAACATTCTCACATACAATAAGCACCAAGCATGAATAGATCTATCTAAACATATCAAAACACTTAGTATGTAACATGTAAACACATCAAGACAAATCACAAAGCACATCACACAGTATTTACGTGGTTCACCCCCACCCTGGGGCTACGTCCACCAACTCTTCTTCCTTATTGTCTTCGTTCAATCGGTTACAAGAAAAAAGCCTCAAAACCCTTACTCCGCACAGGACAGAAGAACTAAGCAACTCGCTAGATCCTTCTTCCTTGTGTTACAACACAAAGCCTTCTACAGTCTCTCCTAGGGACTTGCACTCAACTCTGCAAGTCTTACATCGAATGCACAAATCCTTGATCACACAAATTCAATTCTTGGCACTTAGCCTACATCACATAGATATATCATCCATTACTTCTCTATATGGCATAGACATCTATATATACATACAAAATAGGCCTAAACATGGGTAAACTCTGTAGAAATTTCGATACATTTAATGTATTCTTGCGATTCTCCTGATCTAACAATTTCCTCCACTTGTTAAATACATAATCGCTTCTACTATTATTCTTGCGGAAGCAATTAAACCATTACCACAACCATGAGCACAAAGTGAAATATCAATAACACACAACACAGAAGTTTTACCGGAAAAGCGTAAAGCTAAAAACCCCACTATCATATATTATGTATATCATGAATCATGAAACAATCTCATACAAAAGTCTAATCCAAGAGCTC
>ML780085.1:785923-815004 GCA_009831015.1 Picea engelmannii | reverse complement strand
CTCACTCAGTTATGAATGAAATAATAGATTAATATTTATTGTCTAATTTAATTAAGGGAAAAGTAAATTAGACACATGTTTCTTGTTGACTTTTCAACAATGGGCCAACATCCCATTCTCGTTACATATTCCCAAGAAACCAAAAAGGGGCCCAAAAGGGGGCCGAGATCCTGTGATCTCTGCTTCTTCTTGCGCTCCTTCTTCGACAGGCTGTCGAAGTTCCAAAATAGGTCATTATGACCAATAAATTCCCAAAACTTGGTCAAGGGCCAACAAAGACCAACAAATGTGAAGCACTTCAAAGTTTTTAGAAGCAAATGTTACATCAAAAGAGAAGATGGTAGAATGGGAAAGTTTGACTCTCATGTGGAAAAATGAGTACTTGTTGGTTACTCAAGTACAAGGAAAGCATACAAGTGTTACAACCTGATATTGAACAAAGTTGTGGAAAGCATCAACGTAACAATTGATGAAACATGTAGACAAGAATTAAAGGAAGAAGAAAATGAATCAATGGAACAACTTTATGAAGAAGAAGCAGAAGATGAAAAAGAAGTAGAAGGGGAAGATGAAGAGGATCTGACATAAGTAGAAGAAAAAGTTTAGCAAGTGCCTCCAAAGACACCTAGTAGACGAGTACAGAAGAATCATCCTTCAGATCAGATTATAAGAAACAAAGATGCAGGAGTTGAGACTAGAAGAAGAATTCGTTCACCAGAACAAATGCACCTAACACTCTCATTTATGATTGAACCAGATTGTTTTGAAGAGGCCAACAAGGATGAATTTTGGAATAAGGCCATGGATGAATAATTGGATCAAATAGAGAAAAATGACACTTGGGAATTGGTTCCAAGACCAAAGAATAAGAATGTGATCGGCACAAAGTGGGTGTACAGGAATAAATTGAATGAATATGGACAGGTTACAAGGAACAAAGCTAGATTTGTATGTAAAGGATATGCACAGGTTGAAGGAATCAACTTTGAAGGGACATTTTCCCCAGGTGTCAGAATGGAAGAAATCTGATTGCTTTTAGCTTATGCATGCTCCAAACATATTAAAGTGTATCAGATGGACGTAAAATCATCTTTTATGAATGGGGAACTTGAAGAAGAAGTCTACATTGAACAACCAGAAGGATTTTAGTTGTCAGAGAACGTAGATTATGTGTGTAAATTAAAGAAGGCATTGTATGGTCTAAAACAAGCTCCTAGAGCATAATACTCTAGACTGGATAATTATCTACATCAAGTAGGGTTCATAAAAGGAAGTGCAGACAACAACCTCTACATCAAGGTAACTCAAGATAGTATTTTATTAATTGAAGTTTATGTTGATGATATTATTTTTGGAAGTATTAATGACAGGTTAAGCCAAAAAATTTCAAAGGACATGCAGAATGAATTTGAAATGTCATTACTTGGAGAACTATCCTTATTTTTAGGTCTTCAAATACGTCAAAGAAACCAAGGAATTTTTATTTCTCAAACCAAGTATATCAGAGAAATGCTAAAGAGGTTCGGAATGGAAGATTGCAAACCAGTTATCACTCCCATGCAAACCACTTTCAAGTTGAGAAAAGATGATGATTCAAAGTCTACAGATAAGAGGCAATACAGGTCAATGATTGGCAGCCTACTATATGTGATAGCATCCAGACCAGATGTAATGCAGCTAGTTCGACAGGTGGCATGATTTCAAGTAGCACCAAAGGAATCACATGTATTAGTAGTAAAGAGGATTTTCAGATATCTCAAAGGAACAAAAGAGTTTGGATTATGGTATCCGAAAGGAAAGGATCTATCACTTATTTCCTACACAGATGCAGATTGGGAAGGTTGCATTGATGACCGACAAAGCACCAGTGGAGCAACATTCTACTTGGGTGAGTGTTTAGTATCATGGATAAGAAAGAAACAATCATCAATATCTTTCTCTACAGCCGAGACAGAGTATATTGCAGCAACAACATGTCGTATACAGGTTCTATGGAAGAAACAAACTCTGATAGATATACAGGTTGAGTATGATGATCCCATTACAATCTATTGTGATAATATAAGCACCATCAGTATCTCAAAGAACTCAGTGATGCACTCCAAGACGAAACACATTCCAATCAAGTATCACTTTCTACGGGAACAGGTTGCAGAAAATAACATCAGAGTTGAATATGTGGGCACAAAAGAACAAGTGGCAGACATCTTTACAAAACTGCTTCCACGGGAAGCCTTTAAGTATCTTCACCAAATATTCATAGTTATTTCTGCTCCAAAATAAATTATTTTGAATGCTTATCTTATATGTCTTAGATGTACATGAGGAAGCACCATAAAGAGGACAATTCAGGTTGGGAGATCATATGATTCAGTTAGGGGGAGCAACCCCGAATGGAAAGATACATTTTCCATTGATGACAAAGGGGGAGAGATTTATCAGATGCAGAGGACAAAGGCATGGTTCCATGGGGAGATTTGGTCACAGAGATAAAGGCATGGTTCCAAGCGGAGCATGAGTGATATGATTTCAGTATTGCATCAAAGTGTTTCCATCAATGCCAAAGTGGCAGATTGTTGATTAATTGGGTTGGTTTTCATTGATGTCAACCCTTGAAGAAAGTCCGGTAGTGAATTTTGGTAGCACAAAGGTTTGGGTAATGGACCCAAGTTTGTTTGATGTATAATGGTATGAGTTTTGATATATTTGCAGGTAAGACTATTCTAGATGGATAGTACATGTCATGCCATTTATGGTGGTGTGTGGAACTTCACATAACTCCTCACAGTTAGAGAGTTATGGCCATGTGAAGTTGGAGAACCCTCATGAGTCATCTAGAAGCCCCAAAAGGTCAAATTAGTCAAAGTGGTTGCAAAGAAGAAATTGTTTAAATAATAAAGTGAAGTGATGAGTGTACTATAAGTCAAAGTGGATACAAAAGAAATTATTTAAATAATAAATTTAATGGAGAAATTAATAAGTTGACAAGTGGTTAGAAGTGGGTTATCTCTAAAATAAGGAAATTGGGTTAAGATGGTTAAAAGGTAACCCCTTGAGGAAGCTACATGAAAGTATAAATAAGAGGCAAGGCTCTCTCATTTTAAACACACTTGAGCATATTGAATATCTACAGGTGACTGAGGTAACCAAAGGATATCTAAGCATAATTTCAGAGGGAAGGTGAAGTAAAGAAGGCCGAAATTCAAGGGAGGATAAATTATTTTGATGATGCTTTCTAAGCTATGTTATTTACAGGTCATCTCACCATTTTCACAATAAATTATTTTCTAGAATGATTCAAACCGTGAAATTGGGAGGCCATTGAGGAAACATATCCAAGTAGTTGTGGTACAAATTTCAGCTTGTGGATCGTTGTATTTTTGGAGTTACACTCTATGGAAATTAGGGTTTGTGGCTAGTCCTGAAACTAGTCTAAAACAAGTGTTTCGAGTAAAAACGTCATAAATTCTTCATAACAGATCCAAATTCCATAAGACTAAATGTGTTGGTTAGAATACAGTATGTAGTATTTTTTGTACTATTTTCAAATCTTTATTCATTACAGGTACATAGTTATGATTATTTCAAGTTAGGGTTGTTGACTAATCCAAAACTATTCATGTGAGACTAAAGTCATGTTTGATGAAAAATATAGTCTCTTGTTAAAGTTAAGGAAGGTTTGCATATATGTGATCATATACACCAGATCTATTATAGATTTACAAATCAGATTTGGATGATGAAATTGATGAGGGATTTTGGTTGAGGCACATATTGGGTACATAATTGAGACAAGTAGTTGATGAGTTGGCACATATATGAGGTGTATAGTTGATAATGCTGGTACATATTGATGAGTCATAGTTGATGAGTAGTTGATACATGATTGGTACATATTTGGTACATGGTTGGATGCACTTGTTTATGGTACATGCTGATTACAAGTTGTTTGGTACAGGTTGGTGCATGGTTGGTGCACTTTTTTATGGTACAAGTTCATTACAGGTTGAGGTATAGGTTGATGCATGGTTGATGCATGGTTTAGGTTATTGGTACAGGTTGTTTGGTGCAGGTTGATTGGTACAGGTTTACAACAGTATATCTCACAGTGATAGTGTGAGAGTGGTTCCATCATTATACTTATACGTCAGGGCGGTTGGACGGGGCAACAATAGGTGGTTGTAGCCACCTTGTGGTTGTAGCCGGAGAACATAGGGGGTTGTAGCATCCTTCTGGTTGTAGCCAGAGAATTGGCAAGCTGGAGCTTCCCTTGGGTTGTAGCCTTAGAAACTAGGGAGTTGGAGCCTCCTTCCAGTTGCAGTTGGAAAACAAAGGAAGTTGGTGCTTCCAATGAATGTAATTCTTCAAGACATATAAGAAAAAAAAAATTGTGGTTTTCTCCCGCTTTGGGTTTCCACGTAAAAACATTGGTGTATTGTGTATGTGTATGATTGTTCATTTGTTCATTGTTTATTTACTCTGCAAATACTGGATGATAATGCTACATTGATATAACACTTGCATTATATGGTTAAAAAGGATTAGATTGATCTATTACTGATTCACCCCCTCTCTCAGTAATCTAACACAGGAATATTTAGTAGAGCTAGAAGGGCCTACCTAGAATCAATGTAGTAACCAGGTAGAGACCGACATAATCCCGTGACACTTTGCAGGATGCAAATCCATATAGCATTGATGGGCCATATCAAAGGGAGAAGATGGATCCGAAGATTATATAGACTTAGAGGGAGTCAAGCCTCAAAGGGAGCATGGAGACTCAGAGTGAGTCTGATCTTAGAGAGGATCATATGAGAAAAGAGATGTCTTCCAGGACTAACAGACAGATTCCATGATTTGAGAAGACTAGATCATAGCTTCAGAGACTTCTAGGAGACGTGAACTCTCCTAGGAATATTCCCTTGTTTTAGTGACAGAGGAGGAAGCCAGTCAGAAGGATTGGGATATGGATTTTTCCTTGAGACCTGTTATATCACAAGTTGTAGGTTGGGAAAATCCTGACCCAACCATAAAATAAAGTGAGACAACTTGGGAATCCTACACCCAATGTCACCTCGATGTAGGTCCCACATTTCAAGGGTGACTAGGTCACTCTAGGGAGGCGATCATGATGACCCTAGTGGGAATGAGATGGGCATGGATAGAGATGGAAGTGGATCCCCTAGAGGTCAAATCTAAGTGGATTGAAATGTGGAAAGATATTCCTTGTAAGTCAATTGATTGTTTCCCCAAAGGTATAGTACTTCTCTGGATGTTTGTACCTGCTCGAGACATAAGAAAATCCAACTTGCATTGATATATGTTAGTATGGATAAGAGGTTTAATATTGTTGTCCCTGATTTTCAGTAGTATATGACATTTATATCAGCAAAAAAATCATCTAAATCAACATACAAATATCTAAACTAGTTAATCAAATCAGCATCAAGATTAGCAAATGAATATAGGATGAAAAATGGCACTCAACAGGAAAGAGAAAATGGTTGTTGTAAACATGTATTTTCTACAGAAAATTGCAGCCTTATGGATGTATCTTTCAGTCACTTATATCAGAAAATTACACCATCAAAATATGTCAACAGTTAGCCCAAAATATGTGCCCTAGTTAGTAGAGTAAATGAGCAAAATTTAAGAGTTAGTCTAGGGCTAGTTTATGAGTGAGGAGTAGTTATCTATCTAGGTTAGATCAGCCCTAATGGATGTAGGATAGGGTTTGTAACAAGTAAAGTAGTGGGAGAGATGGGACACCCTAGTAGGGGAAGACTCCTCTCAATGTAACAAACCAACTTCAAGCAAGAGATCTTTCAAAAGATGAAAATTCATGTTTCCCAACGCAATGATTTTATATATCCAATGCAAAAAATAGATTACTAGTGCCTTTACTGTTGGGTTAATGGAGTCAAATAAATGAAGTAGAAATGTTACTTCCTTGGGGTTGTAAATCCTCTTACTTCCCAAGGCAATTATCTCTAGTTAGGGTTTGATAATGAGGGGTGTTGTTGGCCCTTGACCAAGTTTTGGGAATTTCTTGGTCATGTTGACCTATTTTGGAACTTCGACAGCCTGTCGAAGGAGGAGCGCAAGACGAAGCGGAGATCATGGGATCTCGGCCCCCTTTTGGGCCCCTTTTTGGGTTTTTGGGAATATGTAACAGGATCGAGATGTCGACCCATGGGTTTACCCATGTTTAGGCCCATTTTGTATGTATATATAGATGTCTAGGCCATATAGAGGAAAAGTAGTGAAATCGGCATCTATGTGACGTAGGCTAAGTGCCAAGTGTTGGATCTGTGTGATTAGGGCTTTGTGCATTCAGTATAAGACTTGCAGAACTGAGTGCAAGTCCCTGGGAGAGACTGTAGAAGGATTTGTGTTGTAACGCAAGGAAGAAGGATCTAGCGAGCTGTGTAGATCTTTTGTCCCTTGCGGAGTAAGGGCTTTGAGGCTCTGTTCTTGTAACCGATTGACTGAACACAATAAAGAAGAAGAGTTGGTGGACGTAGCCCCAGGGTGGGGGTGAACCACGTAGACATTGTGTTATGTGCTTTGTGCTTTATCTTGATGTGTTCACATGATATTTGCTAAGTGCTTTGATATATTCAGATAGATCTACTTCTGCTTTGTGCTTATGATATGCATGGTTATTAGATCTGATCCATATGAATGTGTTGAGTGCTTGGTCTTCCAGATCTGACCTATTTACTTATGAGAAGTGCTTAAATACATTAGATCAGTTTTAATGCTGCGAAGTTCTGTCTTATAAGCGAAGTTGTTATTGACTGTATATTGAGGAACTAATGGTTCTAAGTGGTTTATTAAGTAGTACAATCATAGATCTGTGTCCCAACTAAGGTTGCAGACACATGAGTCTTGCAACCACCCCTGCGTCTACCTCGAGTGAGACTTCATCTGTTTCACAGGTTTTGCCTAAAGGGATGGTAGTTAGGGATTTTTTGGTGCGTTGTTATAGCGTTGAACCCTGGGTCTGCCCTTGTGCCAACAAATGGTTCCATTGCCAGGACCTGAAACTATGTTTGCTGGGAACTGAGAAAGAGGAAGCTCTGTGCAAAAATTCATCCTGAAATTGTGAAAGCTCTGTGCCCTAGTGCATAGTATTCTACTTGATTTATAAATCTCTGTGCTAAAGAAAGAAGGTCAGATCTGAAAGAAAGAAGCTCGATCTGAAGAAAAGAAGATCAGATATGAAGGAAAGAAGCAAGATTTGAACGCTTGGTTCTCTAAGAAAGGTAAAAGTAATAATTTTTTATTAAAAGAGGTAAGATCTGCAAGCTTTGTGCTCTGATAAAGGTGAAAATAGCGAAAAAAAAATTAGATCTGGAAGCTTTGTGCTCTGTAGAAGTAAGATAAGTGGAAATTTTTGTTTCTAGAGTATGGATCTAGGTATGTTTAATAGATTTTGTCCTAGTTTGAAATCTAGGGAATTAATAGATGAAAGAAGGTTTGATATGAGTAGATCTGATAAGAATAGTGAAAGATATATTATACCTATGCATAGAAAGAATGTTTGGACTAACGAATGGATGCAGGATCCTAGAAATAATTTGTTGCAGGTTAGCTACCATGATCCTAGCACGCAGTACAAGAGAGGTTGGGGATCATTTAAAATAAATAGAGGATTGACCCTCTATTATAGTTGCAGAAGACCAGGACACCTTGCTAAGGAATGCCCTGGAAGAAGACCTAGTTGTCTTTGTTGTAAGGCTATGGACCATGAAGTGTTGGATTTCCCTAGAATGATCGCTAAGCTTGAAAGAATGACTCTGAACCAAGAGGCAGATCCAGAAACTAAGACTATATCAGAATCCCAAAAAGAATCAAAGTATTGTTGCAAATAAATGAAACCCTGAATGATCACCGGCATATTAGACTATCAGATATCTTTAAAGAAAAAGAATTCATTGAATCAAGAATAGGGGACTTCGACATTGACTGTGTTCTAGATGAGGAAACACAGGTGAATATCATGACAGAAAGAACGTGGGAAGCTATAGGGAGGCCTGCTATGATCCCTTCATTAGGAGGAATAGGGTTATTCGGAGGAAAACTAGTAAACCTGTGTGGAAGGCTCGCTCAGATACCTATGACCGTCAATGGAACTTCAACAGAGGAAGATGTTGAAATTATTAAATTTGTTGACAACAGTGCCCCGTTTACCATGTTAATATGAAAACCTTAGATTGATAGAGATCAAGCCATACGAAAGAAAGAAGAAGAAGTCTTGGAGCAGAAGAAACAAGAGTTAAAATATTTCATGACCATAAGGATCACATATTTGATTGAAGAATAGGATAACAGATCGAAGATATTTGACACTAGAGACCTTGATGTTGAAGTTGTAGGAACACTAGCAGACCCACAAAATACTGAAGTACCTATCTTGGATAAAGAAGAGGTATTACCCCTGAATCCTAGGAAAGAATCTCAACAACGCACAGTGACTATGTTAAAAGAAGATAAGAATCAGAATGGAAAATGAACCACCGAGATGAAGCTCACTAGAAAGAAGGTTAGGAAGCAAAGTAAGAAGAGATCTAAGTTGCAAAAGGTTCCAGGGGGAAATTCACAGAAATAAAATTTGAAAAATTGGAGCTTCATCGAGATATCAGAACAGCGACATAAGGCACTTTGCCATGATGAAGCAATATAACCATTGGGGCCGATATATCTGTTCAACTACCACTCCGAATGGATTGAAAATCATTTATAGCTCCACACCAGACCATTAGACTGCACCATAATGGATCGAATAAGTGGTAATGGAGGCTCATAACTGTTGCAAGTGAATCGTTTCCAAGTTGCCTACTTATCCCGTCATGCCATGCACTGAGAACACTTTTGCTAACTCATGGACCATGAACCTTGCGCAGTCCACACTGCTCAATGTCATGAAGATTCCTCACTTCGGTAGGCACCAAGAAGTAAACACATGTGTCAAGTTACTGTTGTCCTGCTACCATGGAGGATATTTATGGTTGAATCGTCGTATAACAGTGGATTCGACGTCGATCAACCGGATCATAGGGCTGAGCATGCAAAGCACTGACCCACAATATTTCTACCCCGGAAAGACTGCAGATCACGCCCTGGCACAGAATATTAAAGAAACCTATGGAGACGTTGAGAAGGGAACACGAGGATACAAGGTAGCTTCTATCCAGAGTAGTGTAGTGTGCCTCACCTTCCAATTGATCGCAGGGAAGTCGGTGCGAAAGAATCAACCCACCCAAGTCACGGGGTTTGTCGTTGACCTCGCATGAAACTGCACAGAAGGACTTCAAATGAATTGGTCGAAGTACATCATAAACCAACTAGAACTGGACTGCAGGGAAGCAAAGAACCAAGGATATGAGTTCCACTTCAGTTGGTTATTCATCTTGATCACTTTTATTGCATGGGAGATGCCGGAAGGTGGGACCTTCCCTGACATCGAGCCCTTTGAACCGTTGGTCGTGAAGCTCAGTACATTGTGGTACTCCAGTGACATGAACAAGCAGTGGAAATCAAATGTTGTCTTCCACACCTATTACAACCATATGAAGATTGTTTTCCAGTCTGAACCTCGCATAACCCCGAACACTCTCCACAGGTTCAGGCCCTTGATGAAATTTAGCATAGACCGCCATTTCATCTATATCACAACGTGCGCTGATGAGCATAAACAACAGTTGCAGTCATACTACAAGTTGACAGAGGAGGATTTAGAGGAAATCACTAAGGAATGGTCGACAGACCTCCTCATCCTAGCAGACCCGCGGAGCTATCTGATATTGACATTCCAGAAGCAGTGCATGATACACCTGGACAGAGCAAGACCAAGAAGAATGAAGAAGCTCAAGATGTAAGAAATACCTCATCAAAGACTACTTATATCTCACCTGATCAAGGAGGAGATGGTGGAGAGATAGATGGAACAGAAGAAAGGTGAGTTTACACCGCCTAGATATGAGGAGGAACCCTCAAAGAAAAGGAAGGTTTCCCCTCCAAAACCTTCTTCAAGGAAGAAAATGAAAGCAACCAGGACCAAATTCGAGACCACCCTCACCTCAGATGACTTCGACTTTATTGGCATAGCACTGAACGATGATTCACTGGAGATAGAAGAGAAGCAAGAAGCTAAGCAAGAGGAGCTATTCAATCGGCTCAAGGTTGAACTTCAAGGAGTTCAGCAGGAACTACATCCTTGCCGCGCAATTTCCACTATGCCTCTGTCAACAGGAACATCAGAACTAGGTGATGAGCTAGCTCAATTACATCGCATTGTTGATACAGTCGAATCTCACCTTCGACGAGCTCAGGAAGAGATAGCACAAGCCACCCAGGCTCTAGCGCAAGTACAGAGAGAACTTGAGGACCAACGCAGTGTTGCAAAATGGGAGAAGCTTGATCTGCAAGAGAAGTTCGATGAAGAAAAAGACCAGCTACATAAAGAAAAGGAGCAGTTTCTCATAGAGAAACTCAAAGTAAAGGAACTGGTTCACGGAGAACTTCGCTATGTGACAATCATCGAAGTAAAGACTGTAGAGTGATTTCCACAACAGGTGGCACAACTTGAAGAAGTAATCCAACAACTCCAATAGCGCATAGCATATTTGGAGCTCTGCACTGTGCCTGAAACTCCTCAAGATGTAAGATACCTCAGGGAAGCAACTTCCCACAGCGTAGTTGACAGATTAACATATCTTGCCTTGGAGTGCAAGAAGTTGAGTAACTGTAGCGCTCAGACCTATGAAAACCTCACTGAGAACCCAGAGTTATAGGCGCTGGAGTCGCATCTCCAGGAAGTGAAGCAGCACGCAAATGCACTATAGGTGAAGCTGAAGGCCCTGTCAGTTGTAGACAGAATGAAGAGGTCTCATGAACAATGTACAACTCAGCAGCAGATCCACATGCTTCAAAGAAAAGTGATGGAAGTCACTCAACGACTTCAACCTGTGCAAGATAAGGCATGCATGTTGTTTACAAAGGTTGAGAGCTAAGGAGAAAAGCTACAACAACTCGTCGTCACAGCAGAACAACGCCTAGAAGGGCCAGTGAACGATGCAGTAATACAATATTTCACTGAACAAGAGGCCACAACAAAGAAGCAAGTTGAAGAAACTTGGGCCAAGCTCGAGTCATTCGAAGCTAAACTGATCAGACCAGAGTGACTTGGGATGAGTCACAGGTGAGTGTTGGGGGCTTGTTGGCCCTTGACCAAGTTTGGGAATTTATTGGTCATGTTGACCTATTTTGGAACTTCGATAGAATGTCGAAGGAGGAGCGCAAGACGAAGCGGAGATCACGAGATCTCGACCCCCTTTTGGGTCCCTTTTTGGGTTTTGGGGAATATGTAATGGGAATGGGATGTCGTCCCATGGGTTTACCCATGTTTAGGCCCATTTTGTATGTATATATAGATGTCTAGGCCATATAGAGGAAAAGTAGTGAAATCAACATCTATGTGTTGTAGGCTAAGTGTCAAGGGTTGGATCTGTGTGATCAAGGCTTTGTGCATTCAGTATAATACTTGCAGATCTGAGTGCAAGTCCCTGGGAGAGACTGTAGAAGGATTTGTATTGTAACGCAAGGAAGAAGGATCTAGTGAGTTGCGCATATCTTATGTCCCTTGCGGAGTAAGGGTTTTGAGGCTATGTTCTTGTAACCGATTGACTGAAGACAATAAAGAACAAGAGTTTGTGGACGTAGCCCCAGGGTGGGGGTGAACCACGTAAACACTGTGTTATTTTCTTTGTTCTTTATCTTGATGTGTTCACATGATATTTGCTAAGTGCTTTGATATATTCAGATAGATCTACTTCTGATTTGTGCTTATGATATGCATGGTTATTAGATCTGATCCATATGAATGTGTTGAGTGCTTAGTCTGCCAGATCTGACCTATTTACTTATGAAAAGTGCCTAAATACATTAGATCAGTGTTAATGCTGCGAAGTTCTGTCTTATAAGCGAAGTGGTTATTGACTGTATATTGAGGAACTAACGGTGCTAAGTTCTTTATTAAGTAGTACAATCACAGATCTGTGTCCCGGCTAAGGTTGCAGACACCTGAGTCTTGCAACCACCCCTGCCTCTACCTCGGGTGAGACTTCATCTGCTTCGCAGGTGTTTCTGAAAGGGTCGGTAGTTAGGGCTTTGTTGGTGCATTGTTGTAGCGTTGAACCCTGGGTCTGCCCCTATGCCAACAGGTGTAAATCTTCTTACTTCCTCAAAAAAACCCTTGCAATATCAATGAATTTTAAGCAATAAATGATGGATACTAGAGTGGGGGTGTAAATACTCTTACTTCCCACTTAGTTCCTAGCACAATAATCCTTGACTTGAAAATAAATGATAGCATAAGAGTAAAATACCATACCAAAATCAAGAAATATGCTAAGATAATCCACCATAAAAGATAAAAAGCATTCCTCCAAGGTTAGCGCCTCACTCCTCCATCAACCATTCACAAGAGATACCATAAAAAATTGCACAAGAGACAAATATAGCTAAGTGTAGCAAAAATTTCAGATCCAAGTCCTCTCACAAGAGGGAGAGTTGTGTCAAAATGAGATCTTATGATCTCTTATTTATACAAAATGTCACTAAGGTGACTTTTCCATATATTAAGGGTAAACCACAAGACTGGGGGTCAAAAACCCTAATATTTCCCCCTTTAACAAAGTAATATTAAAAAATTCATTTAAAGTTTCACTTTTGCACAAATAAAACCCTAATTTTACATGGATGTCACCCCTTTAGGGGACGTTTTGCCACTTGGGACAAGTTGTTGGTATTGGAGAAGCTATGGTAGGTCTCCAAATGCCACATGTCAATCATCTATGAAATATCTTCATGGTCAAGGCCTCATCCTCCTCAAAACCTCCATGTGTCAATGTGTGGCAACATCACCACCAAACCCTAGCCCCCAAGTGTGACGTCAAGCTAAAAAAGAAGAAGTGTTTCCCCTCCTGGGAAAATCGTTTGGCATGTGAGGGTTGGGCTAGGTCTTCCACATCATATTCTAAGTATTCAATTCATCTCTGTGATCCAACATGTGGACCCTTGGCATACAACCCGTGGGCTTCCAGCCCCATGGAAGCCCAAGCTAGGCTTGTTCTCCCAAAATTGCCCACCAACTAGGTCCTACAAAGACAAATGAGAATGCCCTCCAAGGATCTCAAGTCATAAAATCATGATAAGTGAATCCAATAAATAAATGATCCATCTAAGCATGTGCATCAAAGATCACTATATCAAACAATTAATTTCTCAAAGACACTATGCAACTTGTGAAGCTTGAATATGGGAGGGTTGACAAGGTGTTCTATTGGGTAGATATTTCCCTAGGTCAAGGAAAGTTTCCAAAATATCCCTTGCTAAGCCATGTAAAGTGGATGAAGTGTTTGGGGTGAAGACTCAATGGGAATAGGGCTCGTGATACAAAAGGGGTTGTAGTGTCTCATTCATGGGTGTCTTTGTAGAGGGTGTGTAGTACCTTCATCTGCAATGAACTTTTTCCAAGCCCATCAATTGCCTTTTATCTTCCTTTCTTTGTATTTTCTTTCAATATATCACAGGGAGAGATTTAAGGTCACTGCTCTGGCGTGGTGACCAGATGATGGAAATTTCAACCTTAATTTCCATTCTTTCATAATTTTAAGGAGAGGTTGAAGGTCACTTACCTAGCGCGGTGACTAGATAATGGAAATGCCACCCACAAACACCTAGTGGAAATGAGAAGGTTGGCTCATGATGAAACCCCCTTTCTCTCAGCCATGCAACTGAGAGACATTAAAATGGTTTGGTGACCAAATGATGGCAATGTCATACCATTAGATATTCATGGACGTGATAGGTGGCTCGTGATGAGACCTCTTCTCCTTAAACTAACCTTTTAAGCATTATTTATTATATTGTGGGTCCCCTTTACTCAAAGATAAGTGTTTCACTGCTTTCTTGGGTGATCCCTGGGAAAAGCATATGGGAGGTTCATACAAGGCTTTTAACTTTTACCCAACATCAATCCCTCTGGGCCTTCAACCCCTTCTTCCCATAGAATGAGGGACAACCTCTTCTTGGGTCAATACACCCTAAAATCCCAAGATATAAGGAAATTGAGGGGAATAATGATGGAAAGTGGTAAGTATGGGAGGGATCGGTATGATGGCTCTTCAAGGGATTTCCTAGTAGAAAACCCATCCTTAAGGAAGACCACTTACTAGGGAACAATGTCAACCACCAAGGTGAAGCAGGGAAAAAGGCATAATGTCCAAGAATATATCATGAAATCTAGAGCAATCTAAGATACAACATACTCAAATGGATTAAATATTGAAATGATTCTTACCATAATATTGACTTGTACCTCATGGAGAAAGGCCCACTACCTTCCAGAAGCCAGCTGATGTGGTAGAAGTCATCTGGAAATATGTGACCTATGTGGTGGTGAGAAGGGTCTCCATCTGTGCAAAAGGATATTGTTGGTCATGTAGTCTCTTAGTACTCCATATATGAAACTTGAGGGCCTCGAGAAATAATCTCCTTAGTTATCCACAAAATGGGGATAATAATACTAGAAGGGAAGTTAGTGGTGATTTCCAAGATTGATCTAACAGATCAAGCATGATGCAGATAACATATAAAGATGTACAAAGCATGATTTGTGTTTAGAGGATTCCCCCAGCAAGAGGGAGAAGACTATGATGAGACACTTTCTCCAATAATCAGAAGAAGTATATATAGAACAAACATGATTCATTAAAAGAAGCTGACACGGTATGAGATTCAGAGGGAGAAGGTATGACAATCCATGTATTTGAGATTGAGTTATCTCCAGTACCAGTTGGTGTAGTACATGAGTCGGGCCATGAAGACATGACTACAATAGAAGATTGAGTTGCCTCCATGAAAAAAAAAAATCTACCTTCGGTATCAGCCACTCTCCATTTCAGATGAAGTTGTTTCCATGATATAATAGAGGAGTTATTCTTAGAGTTCAGCAACTATAATGAGAATAGAGCAGGCATTCTCATCTTCATAAATAGTAGTTGCAGGTACATAGTCTCGGTTCCAAAAGGAACAATTACAGAAAAAGTAGAGGACATACTCTCAGGAAGTGAGACAAATAGTGCTTTGCAGAAATCACATAGAACCAACACATGATTATGCATATTGATTTGTAGTTGAGCAAGTGTACCAGGTTGGTACAATGTGATGTGAAAATTTGGTTTCTAAGTATAAGACAGGAAGAATCATGTCTACTTTGAAGAAATATCCAAGAGCTTGGTATGGCAGGATTCATAGTTTTCTGATGAGCTTGGGATTTACCAAGAGTAAAGTTGATCCCAACCTTTACTTCAATATTGAGAATGATGGACTAGTTAAATTGTTTCTATATGTGGATGAATTATTCTTGATAGATGAAGAAAATTCCATCACAAATTGTAAGAAGAATCTTGTCATTGAATTCAAAATGAAAGACCTAGGCCTGATGCACTATTTCAGAGGTCTTGAAGTATGGCAGAGCCCAGAAGAGATTTTCCTTAATCAAGGAAAGTGTGTTGTGGAAATTTTGAAGAGATTCGACATGATGGACTATAAATCCATGTCCACTCCTATGGAGATGAATCTGAAGTTATTGTTTGATACTTTGTTAGAAATAGTTGATTTTACTCTATATAGACATGTGATTGGTTCTTTGACGTATCTAAGGAATACCAGACTAGGTATATTCTTTGTTGTGAACACCTTGAGTCAGTATTTGGTAGAGCCCAGACATGTTCACCTTGTAGTTGCAAAGAATGTGATGAGATACCTTAAGGGTAAATTGGACTATGGCCTCTATTATACTGGAGATTGTGACTTCATATTGTATGGCTATATTGATTCAGATTGGGCTGGAAGGGATTCAAAAAATAATAATAAAATTGAATTTAAAAAAAAAAAACTTCAAGATGTTGTTTCAGTTTGGGGTCAGCCATGAATTCATGGCAAAGCACGAAGAAATCCATTATTGCTCTCAGTACGGCAGAATCAAAGTACATTGCAACATGCTCCACCAGTTGTGAATCCATATGGATTCAAAAGTTGTTGACATGTCTATTTTGACCCAGAGATGGATGCTACTGTGATCTTTTTTGATAACCAAAGTTGCATAAATATGGCATTTAACCTAGTGTTCCACGATAAGATGAAGCACGTTGAGATATGGTACCACTGCATTATTGATATGGTACAGAAGGGAGTTGTGAAGCTCCGATAAGTTGGCACAAATGAGCAGGTAGCAGATGTGTTGACTAAGCCTATGTCTCGTGTGAAGTTTGAGTACTTCTAAGACAATCTTGGTGTAGTCCGAAAGGACTTCCCTCGAAAGGGTGAGTGACGCTAATGATACTATGGTATCCTAACCACCAGCAGGGCATGTTGTTAGGATTTATATGCTAGGGGATTGATAATCCCTAGACAGATCCTGTAAGGTCCGGATGGGCAGCCTGTCAGAGTTCCCATGTATGTATATACTTGTTGTGGTCAATAGTCTGGTATCTCATTAGGATTTATATCCTAGGGGATTTTACTATCCCTGGATAGATCCCGTAAGGTCCAGATGGACGGTTAGTCAGAGTGTCCACTGTTGTTAATGTTATTTCTTTTGTTGTTGATGCTCCTATCTCATTCGGTTTCCATTGATGTTGTTGTTCCAACCTCATGTTGTTTATGTTTATGTTCTAGCTTCATGTTGTTGATAATGATTATGTTACTCCAGCTCTGTGTTGCAGATGATGGCGATGCTTAGTTTCTACTAATTTTGATGATAAGAAAAACTTTTGATGATTTATAGATATGACAGATAGTGTTCCAAATGTTGATGACAATGTCTCCTCCTCTTGATGTTGTATTGAGTCCAGTCAGTTGTTATTGATGTTGTCAGTAGAATACCCTTGTTGTTAAGGGGGAGTGTTGAAATATTGTAACTTAGAAGAATATTCTACCTAAGAAGGAGTGTCGAATAATATTGTTAATTAGGCCCTATTTTTCCTTTGTAAAATTCATCCCTATTGTCCCTTGACAATTTAAATATAAATTAAGAGGGTAAAGTGACAAGTCGGACTAGACCTAATTTTAGGCTGGCCAGACCACTATTTATAAGGGAGGCTAGCACCTCATTTGTACACACACTCATGTGCTCTACAACAAGAGGAAAAAATGTGTAAGTCTTAGAGGAGCAGTTGTTGAAACTGGGGGTGACATGAAGGAGGGTTTTGGTCTATATCTTGGTATCTCTTGGTTAAGTGGTGCGCTACTCTTTCCTAGTGAAGGAGTAGAGGAGGATCTTCTGCTTTGTTTTTGGTCTATCTATATTGAGGAAGTTTTTTATGGGTTTTCTTCCCTGTGAGGATTTCCCAGGATAATATGTGTGTCTCTACTGTTTCTGTGATTGCCTCTCTTTCAGTGATCTTATTTATGCAGCTAATGTGCTAAATGATTATAATAATAAAAAGAACTATAACTATTAGTTGTATAAGTAAAACATCAACAGGTTTCACCCCCTCATGTGGAGAAGACTCATATGAATAAGAGGAGCCTCATTTTTCATTTGGATCACACCAATTCAACCTATCCAAGGAAGAGGAGAGAATTTCATCCTAGATGAGGGAATTTCATCCTAGATGAAGGGAAGAAGAAGTCTTGTGATGATTTTTCTAGGGTTTTCTTTAAAGGTCATCTTGGAATTTTTTATATAACTTTTTTATAGAATAATTCAGATAGTGAAACTTTTAGGTTCTTTAGAAAAGATAGTGAAGAATCTTGGGTATGATTTTTAGGCCTTTAATCATTACATGTTTGGAGTTATACTCAGTGTAACTTAAGGTTTTTTAAACTAGGTTTTTCTTCTTCAAAACGAGTCATATTTCCATTTTCTCTATAATGTTTTCTTCAGGGACAAGTCAAGGATCAAAAAGTGGATTAATTTCATAGAATATATTGAAGAATATTGCATATATGTTTTAGATCTTGATTCATTACAGGTACATAGTTATACTTGTTGTAAGTTAGGGTTTGTGACTAATCCATAAACTACTCCCAAACATGTGTTTGAGATAACACAGTTATATCTGAAGTTTGGTAGGTCCAAATTGAATTCCACTTGTTTCATTAGAAGGAGAATAGATCTCGATATCTAAGGTCCAAGTTTCAAAATAAAAAAATGGAAAATTGAGCTCGTGGTGAATCTTACACGTTTGCATATTTGAGGTACAGTTTTGAGTAGTTTTGTATGTAGATTTAAGAAGTGATTTTGGGATTGTATTTGAAGGTTGATTTGATCCTGTATCATCATTTAAAATATTCGAAGGGGATTTGTGTATCCTTCCAGTATTTGTTGTAAAACTCAGCGAGTGGGTGCTTCCTTCAAGTTGGTGTTTGTAAAATCTTGAAACTACTTAAGAAAAGTTTTTGTGGTTTTCTCCCAGTTGGGTTTCCACGTAAAAATATGTGTGCAATGTGTATGAGTTTATGTGATGATTAATGACATGATTAATGGTTAATTTTTATGTAGTGCTTGAAGGTTAAAATTGTTGAAATAACTTTATATTGATTCACTCCCCTCCCCTCTCAGTATTCTTGAATATTATAACAATTGGTATCAGAGCAGGTTCTTTCAGGAACAGTCTAATGACTGGAAGGGAGATCATGGATAAGAAAGGAGAATTTACCAAAAATGGAACATCATAGTTTGATGGGAAATTTTATGATTTTTTTATCATAAGAATGAGAGCAGTTTTGCAAGAACATGGATTTGATGTTTGGCAAGTTGTAGTAAATGGATACATTGCACCAGCTTCTCCCCCAATAGATAATTCTAGGAAAAATATCAGTGAATACAATTCAAAGGCTATAAATACCATTCTAATTGGTCTAAAAGGTTTATAATTTGTTAAGGTTATGTATTTTAATTCTGCAAAGGAAATATGGGACAGGCTCAAGAATGTTTATGAAGGAGATGCTAAAATCAAAGGGGTAAGATTCTGACTTACAGAGGACAATTTGAAGATTTGAGAATGAGGGAATATGAATATATTGCAGCATATTTTCTCCGAGTTGGTGAAATTGTGAATATTATAATAGGATTCAGAGAAAAGATTGAAAATTCAATTATTGTGCAAAAGATATTGAGATCTCTCCCAATGAGATTTGACCCTAAAATCTCAGCCATAGAAGAAAGACAAGATATGGGTACGTTGAGCATGGATGAATTATGTGGAATACTTATAGCATATGAAATGAGAACAAAATAGTAAAATTCATCCAAAAGGGAAGCATCTTTCAAATCCTCCAAGAAGACAAGAAAGAACAAGCCAAGGTCAAAACCTTGTTCCAGTAATAGTGATGATTCGGACAATGAAGAAGAAGATAACTTTGTGATAAAGTTGAAAAGAGGAACCGGCAAGTACAAAGGTAAGATTTCTTTCAAATGCTTTTAATTGTGGTAAAGTTGACCATTTTTCTTCCAAATTTTCTTATGTAAGGGGTTCAGATAGTGATGAAGAAGAAGTTCCTAAGAAATAAACTAAATATCAGAAAAGAGACAAGGAAAGAAACAAAGGAATATTTTTTAAAAAGAAAAGTCTCTATTCAAAAGATGATAGTTCCTCGTCCAATAAAGATGATGATAGTGACAGTGACTCAAGAAGAGTACTCCTCATGGCATTAGAGACTCAAGAGGAAACTAATAAAAATAATGAAGGAGACTATGAAGAAGAAGGAGAAGTGAATCTTGAGGCAGAAGTGAGTAGTTCCTTAAGTGATCTAAGAATAGAAAATAAGAAAAACAAGTCCCTCAAAGAAGAGTTAAGTAAACTGAAGGAAGGATTTCAAAACCCTAGAAAAAATTCTAAAGAAGCCAAGAAGAATATCATAGATCTAAGGATTCAGTTGGGAGAAGCCAAAGTGATTGAAGAAACACTCAAGAGACAACTGGAAGAAAATAAGAAAATAATAGAGAATCTGGAAGATGAAATAGTCTCACTAAGAAAGGAACTAAATAAGGACATCCAACTAAATTTTGGCAGTAGCACCAAAATACTAGATGAAATCATATACAATAAAAAACCATTTTATGACAAGTCTGGACTTGGATACGAAAAAAAATAATATTGATGAGGGTTCAATATCTATGATGACAAGAAATGAAGTAGAGAAAAGAAGTTATGCATACACTATCAAAGGTTCGCCAAGAAAGAAGAATGCAAGCCTCTAAAGGAGGACATATAGAAACCATAAATAAAGAAGAATCAAGAAGAAGATTGTGCATTCAAATGAACATGGAATCAACAACCAACAATGAACAATACCCAAGAAGAATATCATGATTTCAGAAGAACAACACCAACTAGAAGACCACCCACACCCAGGTACCAAAATATCTTTCTTGGCTTGTGTTATTCTTGTAACAATTTTGGGCATAAATCCATAAATTGTAGAGCCTATGAAAAGGGTAAAAACACCTGTAACAGAAGTATCTATGAAAATCCCATGAATCATTATTAAGGAAATTATCCCAGAAAGAATCATGAGGCGTTTGACAGAAATTATAACAATTTTGGTGCTCTGGGTTATGAAATTGAATGCTACAAATGTAACAATTTTGGACACATATCTAGAAATTGCAAAAGTGATTTTATAGTTTCTTCAAAGGAAACTAGGCATGCTCCTTTCAATCATATAGGGGAACAATGGAGAATTTGGAAAAGGAAGAAAGAATATTTGAAGGTTGAGGAATGTGGGTTTTCCTTACAAGCCCAAAATAGAAGAAGCCATTAGTATATTGATAGTGGATGATCAAAGCATATGACTGGAGAAAAAAATAGATTCGTAACATTAAAGAAATAAAAAGAGGGGTATATCACGTTTGGAAATGATAACTCAACCAAAATTACAGGAAAAGGCACAGTCATTCTTGGAAACAAAGATGTTGTGGCAGAAAATGTCCTACTTGTTGAAAATATGAAGCATAATTTACTAAGTGTGAGCCAAATGTGTGATCAGGGACACACACTTATATTCAATTCAAAATAATGTGAAATGAGGAAAGAAGGATCAGGTAAAATTGTCTTGTGGCAACAACGACAAGGACTCCAAAAAACATATGCATCTTGAATGAGATCAAAGAAGAAAGATGTTGTTTGGGAAAAGAATATTAAAGTTGGATTTGACATAGGAGAATGGGCTATATACACTTTTATAACCCTTTCAAGATCAGAAAGAAGCAAGTTGTAAGAGAAATGACAGAAATTACAAAGCCAAGGAGTACTATGTGCAAGCATTGTCAGCATGGAAAACAAACAAAAGTTGAATTTAAGACAAAGGAATACTCTATGAAAAAACCATTGGAGATTGTACACACTAATTTATGTGGACCCACAAGAAAAAAAGGATTGTATGGTGAACAATAACCCATGCTACTCATTGATGACTACACCAGAAATACCTGGGTTTTCTTCCTTGGGAAAAATTCATAAGCTTTCGAATGTTTCAGGGTATTCAAGGAAATGGTTGAAAATGAATCTGATTTGAAAATAAAATGCTTAAGATCATACAATGGAGGTGATTCTACTTCAAATTAATTCAGGGATTTCTTTGAAGAACAAGGAATAAAAAGACAATTCTCAAAGACTAGAACACCTCAGCAAAATGGAGTTGATGAAAGGAAAAATAGAACTGTACAAGAAATGGCCATAACCATGTTGAATGACTCCAATCTAAGTGATATCTTTTGAGGAAAAGCAGTGCACAGATTCGTTCATATATTGAACAAAGGATTGATCAGAAATAATAGTGATAAGACTCCATATGATTTATGGAAAGGAATATCGGCCAATGTCAAGCACTTTAGATTGTTTGGAAGAAAGTGTTACATAAAAAGGGAAGACAAGAAGATTGGAAAATTTGAATCCAGAGTGGATGAAGGCATATTTGTTGGGTACTCATGCAAAATCAAAGAATATAAGTGTTGCAATCTAAGACTCAATAAGATATTCGAAAGAATCAATGTAAAATTTGATGAAACAAACTTTCTGAAGACTAGGAAGGAAAGTAGAAATTCAAACATCTTTGAAGAATAGGAAAATGAAGAACTAAGGAAAGAAGAAGAGGAAGGAGAAGAACAACAACAAGAAGAGAAGAAACCAGAAGTAGAACAAGAAGAAAAATACCAACAACATTTTCAAACACCTTCTAGGACACCTAATCATCGGATTCAAAAGAATCATCTATGAGAACAAATCATTGGAGATAGAAGTGCCAGAGTAGAAACCAGAAGAAGAAGGAAAGCATAAACACTTGAACAAGGAATTTTTCATTATTGTCCATAGTTAAACCAAGTAACAATTTGAGGAAGCGAGAAATGATGAACATTGGATCAAAGCTATGGAAGAATAACTAAATCAAATAAAGAAGAATGATACATGGGAACTAGTTCCAAGACCAAAGGAAAAAAATATGATTGATACAAAATGGGTCTTCAGAAAAAAGCTAAATAAAGATGGGCGGGTAACTAGAAATAAAGAAATACTAGTGTGCAAAGGATATGCTCAAGTTGAAGGAATAGATTTTGAAGAAACCTTTGTTCCCATGGGAAAAATGGAAGAAATCATAATGTTCTTGGCTTATGCATGCTCTAAAAGGATCAAAGTGTATTAGATGGACGTAAAATCAAATTTTCTAAATGGATAATTATAAGAATAAGTCTACATAAAACAGTCAGAAGGGTCTCTACTATCAAAAAAGGAAGACTATTTTTGTAGATTGAAGAAAGATCTGTATGGAATTAAGCAAGCTCTGAGAGATTGGTACTCAAGATTGGATAGCTACTTAAAATAGCAAGGATGCAAAAGAGGAAATGCAGATAATAACATATACATAAAAGTGGATCAAGGAAGTATGATTATTATTGAAGTGTATGTTGATGACATCATCTTTGGAAGTGGTGATGATAGATTGAGTTAAAAATTTTCCAAGGATATGCATAATGAATTTGAAATTTCCCTAATTGGGGAGTTGACTTTCTTCTTGGGACTCCAGATATCTCGGCTAGATGAAGGAATTTTCATTTCCCAAACCAAGTACATCAAGGAAATGTTAAAGAAGTTCAAAATGGAATATTGTAAACCTGTGAGTACTCCTATGGTTATCGATTTCAAGTTGAGAAAAGATGATGAATCTAAATAAGTAGATCAAAGACTCTACAGATAAATGATTGGTAGTCTACTCTATGTGATAACTTCAAGACCAGATGTAATGAAAGAAGTTGGACAGGTCACAATATTTCAAGTGGCACCAAAGGAAACCCATGTTCTAGCAGTGAAAAGGATCTTCAGATATCTTAAAAGAATAAAATATTTTGGGCGTATCCGAAAGGAAATGAGTTAACTATGATTGCCTACACGGATGCAGATTGGGAAAGAAGTATTGATGACAGAATAAGTAAAAGTGAAGCAACTTTCTACTTAGGTGACTGCTTAGTTTCCTAGTTGAACAAGAAGAAATCTTCAGTATCCTTATCCATAGAAAAATCAGAATATATCACAGCAACATCATGTTGTACTCAGATTCTATGGATGAAACAAACCCTGCAAGAAATACAAGTGATATATGATGAACCTACACCGATACTCTGTGACAACACTGGTTCTATAAGCATCTCCAAGAATCCAATGATGCATTCCAAGACCAAAAATATTCTTATTAAGTTTCACTTTCTACGGGAACAAGTCACCTAAAATAATATCAAGTTGGAGTACATTGGTACAAAATAACAGATTGCAAACATCTTCATAAAGCCTCTTCCTAGGGATACCTTTGAGTATCTTCGACAAAAACTGGGAGTAATTTATGCCCATATTCTTCGACAAGAAAAAAAGGGGGAATATTGTCCGGGGGAGTTACCCTTTTCCATTGATCTCGAGAGAAAAATAGTAAAACTAGAAGCATTAAGATAGGGGGATTCAACATGAAGACAAGAGGACAATACATTCATTGGGATCAGAGCACAGAGAAAAGGGGAGCACAGTTTTTTTACTAAGTTTCCATCAATGCCAAAGGGGTGGATTGTTGGAAAATTGGTTTTCATTTATGACAAACTTAGAAGAAGCTCTAAATCAAATATCAGAATCCCCTAAAAGTGATGATGATGTTTCTACTTGAAGAAGCCTTGACGATCCTTGAAGAATCCCTTAAAACCAAGAGAAGAAGCCCATAAATCCAAGTGAATAATCCCCTAAAGTTGAGAGAAGAATCCCCTAAATCCAAGTAAATAATCCCCTAAATCCAAGAGAAGAATCCCCTAAAGTAAAGTGAATAAGCCCCTAAGGTCGGTCATCCTTAAGGAAGAGGTGTGACCCAAAAGTTGTGACCCTTGGTCGCACCCCCTCATGTGGAGAAGACTCATATAAATAAGAGGAGCCTCATTTGGAATTTAGATCACACTAATTTTACCTATCCAATGACGAGGAGTGAATTTCAACCTATAGGATAGAATTTCCAAGGGAAGATGAAGTCTTGTGATGATTTGTTCTAGGGTTTTCTTTGAAGGTCATCTTCGAATTTTCAATATAACTTTTTTTATAGAAAGATTCAGATAGTGAAACTTGAAGGTTTTTCATAAGATATAGCGAATAATATTGGGTACGAATTTCAGATCTTGACTCATTACAAGTTTGGATTTATACTCAGTGTAAGTTGAGGTTTTTAAAACTAGGGTTTTCTTCTTCAAAATGAGTCATCTTGTCATTTTCGCTAAAAAAAAATTTGGGGGACAGTTAAAAGAGTGAAACTTGGAAAAATTTCAGATAAGATAAAAAATAATATTGGATACAAGTTTCAGATCTTGATTCATTATAGGTACGGATTTATACTTGTTGGAAGCTAGGGTTTGTGACTAATCCAGAAACTAGTACCAAACAGGTGTTCGACATAAAATGATTATATATGATGCTTGGTAGGTCCAAATTGAATTCCACTTATTGAATTAAAAGGATAATATATTCTAATATCTGAGGTCCAAGTTTCATAATCAGAAACGGAAAACTGAGCTTGTGGCGAATCTTACAAGTTTGCAAATTTGAGGTACAGTTTTGAGAAAAAAAATTATGTAGATTTAAGAAGTGATTTTGGGATTGTATTTGAAGGTTGATTTGATCATGTATAATCATTTAAAATATTCCAAGGGATTGGTGTATCCTTCCAGTAGGTTCTATAAAGCTCATGGATTGGGTACTTCCTTCAATTTGGTGCTTGTAAAATCTTGAAACTACTTAAGAAAACTTTATGTGGTTTTCTCCCAGTCAGGTTTCTACATAAAAATATGTTTGTAATGTGTATGAGTTTATGTGATGATAAATTACATGATTAATGGTTAATGTTTATGTAGTGCTTGAAGGTTAAAATTTTTGAAATAACTCTATATTGATTCACCTACCACCCTCTCAATATTATTGAATATTCTAACAGTTCCTAACATACGAGGGTTTGTATTGTCTGATTTATGGGTGCCTTTGTGGAGGGTGTGTTTCCTTTCATCCACGATGCAACATTTTTCCAATCCCTTTTATTTTCATTAATTTATTATGGTTCAAATCATTGATTACTATGTGAAATGGAAAGTAAGGAGTACCACAATTCCACTTGGAGTTAGAAACACACAAAATTCCATATGCAATGGAAAGTAAAAGACACCGCAAAATGCATTTCCATAAAAAGTGGAACATTTATTAATTATGTGTTGAGACAGTCCTTGATTTTTATGGAGAAGCATTTCATTTTTCTCGAGACCTTAGGGAGGGAATCTGGAAGGAAAATGATTTGATTTTAAGTTTTTCCATCTACAACACCTATGGGACTTTAGTTCTTCCCATGAAATGAGGTACAATCCCTTATTGGGGTCAATGAACCCAAAAACCCAAAAGATGAGGAAACAGAGGGGAAGAAGTGTGGAAAGTAGTAAATATTAATGGGAATGGTATGATGACCCCTCAAGGAACTACCCAATATCAATCCATTTCCCGAGGGTGACCAACTTACTAGGATACAATGACAACCACCGAGGTGAAATTAGGCAAAAGGTATAATTTCCAAGAAAACATTCCATAATCAAGAAAGGATTATTTGCAACATGATTAAATGATTCTAATATTAAAGTGACACTTACCATGACACTAGACTTGTTACATCGTGAAGCAAGACTCATTGTCTTCTAGAAACAAGCCGATGTAGTGGATGTTGCTCTGCTGCTAGTGATAATCGGTGATCAATCATGAGTAGGAGGGACCATGTGGGCTCTGTTGGTCAATATGACTCTGGGCACTCCATGTTTTCTACCTGTGGTCCTAGAGACATGATCTCCTTAGTTACCCCTAGACAGAGGGGGTAACATTGATCGTATGTGTAGATTTCAACCACATTTTTTTAGAGACTTGTTGAAAACTATAGAAATAGTCATCTTGAACTTTTAAATATTCACAAATCATATATCTAGTAGTTCTTTCACATTTTATTTTCTTGCAATATTGTAATAAATTTTATGAATGAACATAAGAGTCAATTTTCGTGCTTAGCCAAACAAATCCATCAATTATGTTCTCTATTGCAATGTACAATTCTATTTTATCCATGTACTCAATGGTTCTAAAAAGATATCCATGTTATTTTGTCTTATTCTGAACAAAGTCATCTTTCTTGATGCTCTTAGGAGAGCATGCCAATGAACCATTGTTATAAATTTCAAACATTGTCCACCATTTTATTTCCATAAATCATCTTACATCAAGACAATAGTCATCTTATCTTTCAAACTATATTTTCTCCAAACATCAAAAACAACTATACATTCATTTTCGAAATTTTGTAAAATACAATTGAAAAGTAAGAAACAAATTAAAATTATACATCAAATTAGATAATGGTGGAGAATGGCTCTAGAAAATAAGATGTATAAAAGTCACTCTTATGAGCTAATGTGTCCCTTCCCTAGGTGGCTTGGACTATTATTATATATCCATTTATCCCTTGCTTTCATGACTTTACCAATGAAGGGAGTGTCAACATATTCCTTGTTAGAAAGATTTTTTTATTTCTATAATTTAGTAATAATGTTTTATGGAACACTAGTTCAAAGAAAAAGAACTTTATAGTAATCAAATCTAGAATGGTCGATTCATATTTTTAATTTTTATTATTTATTTTTGATAAAAAAAAATAGTATGTTTCTCATCCAAGATATAGAAATGTAAGGTTCTATTTCAACTTCATCTTCAAATTTAGGTACAATAGGTTCTTCAGTAACTTTGTTGAAAGGCATTAAGAAAGTATCTTTTGAGTGTTGATGTAAAGTTTGTGGCAAGTGACAAAAAAATATTTTCCATTTCTTCCTCATTTACTTTCCCATATTGCAAATTCAGAGGTGTTATAAAACATCTAAAATGAGGAAAACAAAATCATTGAATAAAAAATATTTATCTATTCCTTTTGACTACATTTTGATTTCTCATAGATTCTAATGGCCTCCTGCATCATCACCTTTGAAGGACTTTATTCCAAGGACTTGAAATCATATTTACTAATATCCTTTTCTAAAAAAATTATACAATATCTTCTAATAAATGTCAGATTATTTTCATGATGAGTATTTGTGAACTTATTCAACATATTCATAAGATGTAATATAGAATGACTTTTTCTTAGCACAAACCTTGTTTTAAAAAGTTTTTAGAATACCATTTTTCAAATAACTTTCATTTTTTTCTCTAACCAATTTAATCATACATATGATAGTAAACTAGATCGCACTATATATTATCTCATAAATTAAGAGGTTATTCTTATGATCGAGGTGTTGATTTTTCAATATTTCTGAAAAATGATAATTACATTTAATGATGTTGTTTTTCACTTTTCAAATTATCATCAAGCAATTATACTTCGAAAATTCAACCATATAAATGTTGTAGAATAATAGTAGAGATCACAAAGAGAACACAAGATTTACTAGGAGATGTGAATTTCTTGAGTTAGAAATAAGCTAAATTGGTTCCTTATTTATACTAAACTAGCCTCCCCAATAGACACGAATTTTCACTTTTCACATTATGAAGACTGACCATAGTTACAAAATTCAACACTTCCTCTTAACTAGGGAGGTATTCATAATGGAAATTTTGACTTGTCTTCTTGACACTTCTTCTGAGAATGTCTACCTAATGCATCAAACGTCAACACTCCCTCTCAAGTAGGGAAGACATACCTGGCCATCATATCTTCATTGGAAATTATTTTTTCATATAAAGGTTGTATCAAAGAATCATCAACATCAACAACCTTCCACAACCTAGTCGGTATCTTGAGACATGGCATATCATTTATATAGCATCAATTTTCTCGTCCATACTCCATATGAATAATCATGCATGATGTTGAATAATTCAGGTGTTGAAACCTACGCACTCAATTGGGTATCCCATAGTTTTCATGCACTCAATGGAGTGTCTCGTGACTACAAATGCCATTCTTCCTAATCAAGTCACTATATGTGACACAGGAAGAATGTCAGTCCCAGACCATTTTCCCTAATTAGGTCATCATATGTGCCATAGGGAAAATGACAATTCTCTCAGATGTTGAAAGCCATGCCATGGGATACAAGGACCATTCTTCTAATCAGGTCATTACATGTTCCATAGAATAATGTTAGTCCAGGACCATTTTCTCTAATCAAATCACCATATGTGTCATAGAGAAAATGTCATTCCTTGACCATTTTCCGTCAAAAATGTCAGTCCATATTAAGAACCAAATATAAATATAGCATAGAAAAACTTCAGAATAAGTACTCAACGCCTTGAAAAAGAGAGAATTTCAGATAATAAGCCTCTTAGAGGGGGAAACCTCCTTTTACCCCACATAAATTTTCAAGTACAAGATGATTCCAAATGAAAATGTCTCCTTGGTATATATAGGAGACTAGGAGGAATAATTACAACTAATGGAATAAATCCGACATAAATAAAATA
>ML780085.1:718166-763098 GCA_009831015.1 Picea engelmannii | reverse complement strand
TAGCACCTGTATATAGCAATAGTAAAACATCATGTCATCAATCATGATGCATCATCATCAAGGTTAAGTGGTTCATCATCATAAAAATCTAGATCACTTGCGAGCAAGTGTCCTCAAAGAATAAGTTTTGTCAGTGCGCCAGATCGGGATGTTACACTCTCGTACCAGGGAAAATGGCCTTTCTGCAAGAAAATAAGGAATTTGGGCTCCCATAACATGGATAATGGTCCTTCAAAGAAATAAGGGTCCCCATATCAGGGATAATGACCCTTTTTTCTAGTTATCTTGCTACCCAATGCCTGCTACAGTCACTGTTGTCATCTTCAAGTCTTGATTGTTGTCAAAAATATGTTGTATTCCAATGCTTGAAATCAGTCTTGTGCATAGCCCATAAAAATACCACCGTCATTAATGCAAGGTATGTTCCCAAAACAACCCTAGTTGCAAAAATTTCCTTCAATTTCCAGCTATCAAGCTGAAGGGATGGCTTGACGTGATCCTTAGAAATGGTCATAATTATACTGTCATTCAAAATATCTATGATCAAAAAAATGAATGGAGAAAAGTAAAATCTCCATATCAAAACAATAAGCATTAAGCTCAGCACAATGTGAATAGTGATTGACACAACATATATCGTGTAATTATTCGTTCTCTGAAAGACAACACGACTTTTTAGAACAACACTAATAATAACACTCATCCTTGGCTCAGTGAACACAATATCAGATACACTTTTAGCTGCATCTATTGCATCTGCCACTACAATTCCAATATCTTTGTTTTTCAAGGATGGAGCATCATTAACACCATCTCCCTTCATTCCACATATATGCTTATTTTTCTGAAGTCATCTCATTATCTCATACTTGTTTTCTGGAAACACCCCAGCAAAACCATCAGCCTTTTCAATCAATTCATCCATAGGAAGAGATGCAATTGATGCATCATTATCATTACTAAGAAACAAATACAAAGGGTACATGTTTGTACCCATTCCAAGCCTTCACCCTGTCTCTTTGGAAATGGAAACTCCACCAATATTTATACATGTACATTTGACTCCAATCCCTTGGTTTTTGTGAAATTAAAGATTGTGACATTGCATGGACTAGTGCTCTTGTTGGCTTCCTTGCTTCCAATCATTCTTTTGATTGATCCCATCAGATTTAATTGAGATTACCTCTAATATATTCCATCTCTCCCTCAATCACCGGGTGCATCTATCCAACTATATTTAGAAAGAGCATTGAAAGTGATATGCTTTTGATCACTAGCGGTAGTGATTTATCAAGAATTTCTTGATAATATGTTTAAATTTAACCATGTGTCTTGCTACAATAGTCTCCATGATGTCGAGAAGAGGAATTTTTCCTCATGTAATCATGTGGTTGTAATATGATTCAGTTCTCTATGATGTACTAAGAGAATAGTCAAGCATGCAATTTCAGATCGAAGCAAATGCCAAGCAGTTTTATCATCTCTGATTTCATCCTTGGTGCTCGCATTGGTTACGTAATAACTTGTAATATGATCACAGGTGATTATATTCACATTGACACCCAGATTAAGAGCTCGATAGATTGTTTCCACACTATCATGGAAAGGAAGATCAAATAGAGGCAACAATCCAACAAATTTCCATGGGGATCCCTTACTCCCTTTGGTCCTTTCAGGGACTTCCTCTCTAGGTACAACAAGAGAACGAAGTCAACGCTCAAAAATTTAGTCAATTATTGAATGCAATTTATTTCTCACATATTATTTGCAATGACAGAGGTCACGAATCTGCTCTAGCTCTCCTTTACTAGCACGATGCCACTTTCCATGAGCATCAACATATGTAAGTGATGTACGTTTGTCGATGGCCATAAGAACTGATCAACAGAACCAGAAGGTTTTTTATTCCATCCTTGTATTTCCTATGTTGAATGGGATGCATAATAAATGATCCCTATTACCATTCCAATTTAAATGGAGCAAATACAGAAGTTTCCAAGCTCTAATACCATGTTGATTTTTCTAGTGCAATATATAATAGCACAATATTTTTGAAAACTAATAATTACTTCTAATGATGTTGTTTTTCACTTTTCAATTTATCATTAAGCAATTATACTTTAGAAATTAAACCATATAAATGTTGTAGAATAATAGTAGACATCACAAAGAGAACACAATATTTACTAGGAGATATGAATTGCTTGAGTTACAAATGAGCCAAATTGCCTCCTTATTTATACTAAACTGGCCTCCCCAACAGACACAACTTTTCAGTTTTTCAGTTTTCACATTATGAAGACTGACCATAGTTACAAAATTCAACACAAGGGTTGTAGATTAGGTTTGAAAATAGATGATTTCCATAGATATGAAAAGGAAGATATCTCTTGGAAACAGTTCTTTTAATATCCACTCTTTTTTCAAGAAGATATTTACACAACTTCTCATGGGCATTATTTGGATGGATCAAGTTCCTCCAAACCAATGGAACATTTAAGTTCCAATGATCAATTCAGTTTTATAACTGTAAAATGTTTGATTGGTCAAATTCATAAATAGAATCATTCAATTGTTTTCAAATAAGAAATTAGCACACCCAAAATGTATCTTATTTAAGAAGAAAAAAAGGAAACTTTTTGCATTTTTTCCATATTATTTTATCCCAAACTCCTTTTTGGGGACTCTTAATACTAGAAAAAATTTCTTGAAAAGATATACAACTTTGTTGTTATAAGCAATTTCTAATTCCTCACAGATTTTCTATGGTGTGCATTTTACTGCTACAAGTGGAAAATAATCTTTCAAAAGATGTTTTTCCATGTGGCACTATAAAATGCATGCCATGGAAAACCCATGAGGAATCATGAAAAACATATAACAAAGAAGTTGTAGATATTTTCAAGATATTTCTTCTAGTATAAAGATTCCCAAAAACAAAGTTCAAGATCAAAAGTCATGGAAAAAATATCGAAAGATCCATTTTTTCTTAAATAGGGTATATTTTAGGTGTGGTAATTTCTTAAGTTATTCATGAATTGTGATCCAAATAACCCATCCTTGTTTTTCACAATATATATTGTCATTAACGAGATCACTTTTCATTAGATCTAGATGATAATTACTAACAAGAAGTTTAGTTTGCAATATAAAAAAAGTGGTGTTCTCAACTATCTTGATTTGGGTCAAATCTTGTCAGCGTGATTGATTTCGATGGACCTCACTCTGTATGGCGACCCAGGTTTGAACCCATCGGGAGGAGACACCAAAAAATCCATCCAGTTAAGGGTTGGTGTGGCCCGGGTTGAGTCTGATCCCCGAGTGATTTTGATGGCTCAAATTCCCATGGGTCATGGTTTCTCAACCACAGGCTAGTCCCGCAGGTCACGGACACGCTAGCAAACAAAAAAAAACTATCTTGATTTGGGCATGCAATATTTTCATCGATCACATATGTAGACATTACCATGCCAACAGAAATAATAATTCTTCCATCCACTTCCTAAATATATAAACTTGTGTGGGAGTTGAATGCCTTGTCTAACTCAACATACCATTCATTTGCAAATTCTCCAATTCTATGATCAACTGTTACTTGAAGAAATGAAATATCCTTGAATCGGTTTTGACTAACAAGCCTTGAAATTTATTAGTTGTAGTTAATTGAACAATTTTTTTTAGTGAATTAAACTATATAAAAGCATTTTCAAGTTAAACATAACATCTCATATATAAATAAAATGAAAATGTATAATATGCAATTGAAACATTGTGTGACATCGGGAAGGAAGACCCTTTCTCGAGCTCCTCTAGATGAGAATACTAAGTTAGAGGAAAGGTTATATGACCCTTTTTCAAGCTCCCCTTGACTTAATAATATGTTTGAGGAAATCTTGATTGACCCTTCCCCAAGCTCCCATTCAACAAATACACTAATATTAATGAAAAATTAATTAAACCTTCCCCAGGTTCCCCCTAGAGGTGAATTTTATGCTCGAGGAATGATCAATTGATCCTTCTCTAAGATCCTATAATTGTAAATATATGCTTAATGAAGGTTTGGATAAAAAATTCCCAGTCTCCCTTGCAACAATATTAGTATGCTTGAGGAAGTTTCAATTGATTCATCCTTATGCTCCCACTCAAGGAAATTACTAGGAATGATGAAATATTGATCAACCCTTTCCTTTTTCTCCCAATAGATTCAAATACTATTCTTGAGGAGGTGACAAGATACTATGGATGATATTATTGTTCATGTGGAAATATCAAATGACACTCCCTAGTGCTCCCACTAGATTTGAATAATACGCTTAAGAAAAGGGTGGCCAACCCTCCCCAAGACCCCCTAGACTTAAATATCATTCATGAAGAAGGGTCGGTCAACGATTCAATGGACACACCTCTTGTAAATAATATTCTTAAGGGTCACTCTATCCTTCCTCAATCTATTCCTTGACACAAATAATAATTTCAAGGAAGTATCAGTCAATCCTTCCAAGGGATCCTTACAACAAGAATACTTTTTTTAAGAAGGGTTCAAGTGATCCTTCTCCATGCTCCCCCTATACTATAATATTATGCTATAGGAAGATTCATGTGACCCTTCCACAAGATCACCTGGAGATAGTTGGTTGACATTTCTCTATGCTCTTGAATCCCCCTTTATCCAAATATAATGCTTGTGGAAGTGTTGGTTGACCCTTCCCCATGCGCCCCCTAGACAACAATGTTTTGTTGGAGGAAGGGTTTGTTGACCCTTCCTTGGGATTCCATAAATGAGATTGATATTCCCAAGGAAGGGTCAGTCAAATTTTCCTCAGGATCCCCCTCAACATGAAAAATATTCTTGAGGAATAATTCGCTAGCCCTTCCACTTGATACCTCACGAAATGAATACCATGCTTGAGGAAGGGTTGATCAACCCTTCTCCATCCCCCCCGCCCCTCCCCACCGAGAATACTATGTTGGAGGAAGGGTTGGTTGACCCTTCCCTGTTCTCTCCTAGATTAGAACACTATGATCAAGAAAGGATCGGTCAACCCTTTCTTATGAACCTAGTTATAAGAATATTGTATTTTAGGAAGGGTTGTCCAACCCTTCCCCTTGTACCCATTTGATGGGAATATTATGTTGGAAGAAGAGTTGGTTGAACCTTCCATTAATAGCTCACAATGTGGATACCACACTTGAGGAAGGGTCGAGTGACCCTTCTCCATGCTCCCCCTTAACAAGAATATTATGTTGGATAAAGGGTTAGTCAACCCTTCCCTATGCTACCCTAGATGAGAATATCATGCTCAAGAAAGGATTAGTTGATCCTTCCCTAGGATCACAGTTACAAGAATACTATGTTTGAGGAAGGGTTTATCAACCCTTCCTCGTGCACCCCCTTGAAGAGAATATTATGTTGAAGAAAGGGTCAACTAACCATTCCATTAGCTCCCTTAGATCATATTACTATGCTTGAGGAAGGTTCAGTCAACCCTTCCTTAAGATCCCCCTAGACTTATAAGTATACTTAAGGAAGGGTCAACAAACCCTTCCACTAGATACCATGCAATGTGAATACATGCTTGAGGAAGGGATGACTAACCCTTCTCCATGTTCCCACTTGATAAGAGTATTATGCTAGAGGAAGGGTTCGGTGAACCTTCCCCCTTGTTGACACCCAAAAGCCCAACATGGAATCCTTGCATGAAAATGGGTTGCAATGCCTTACTACTTATATATATTTAATGATATACTGAATAGGTGAGACCCAGTTATGTGAATAGTTATGAAAGACGCTTTTATTTGATTGCGCTCATGACTACCCTGCAAATATGATTCTACAGTTTGAAATTCAAAATCACTTCCGTGTGAAATAAATGAATGATGGTGTATTGGCGATTTAATTTAATTTTAAAGGGAAAGGGGGAAAATGTTGTTTTAATGAGCATATTGGTTTGTTGTTGCTACACAAATATTTTGACTTGTTTATTCAAACTCCAAGCATGGGCCATATATAGTTATGGCATATTGCTCTTATGATATTCTTGTTATTATCACAGACAATTGTTAAAGTTTTATAAGGTGGAATCCTTCCCTAGCAAAGAATGTGGGACATTACATGTTTTGTGCTAAGTGTTAAGTATGCATATAAACTTATGAGTTAATGGAAGGTGGAAAATTCAATTTTTGGATTGAAATGTTATGTGGCACACATAGTGGACTATGCGCTGGAGGTATTGGGTGTTCTCGTACTTGGATATAGTTGATGAAGTTAATGTGAGAAACGATGTGAAATTATTGCACGTCTCTCTAACCCTACCTCGAGGTCACCACCCTCACTTGGTTCGCATTTTTGTTGGTTGCTTTGGTTGGTGTTGCCTCTTTTTTGCTCAGCCTTGGAAAGAATAGTCGATCTTGTTGGTTTTCTGACATTCTCCATACAAGTATGATGGCTCTTACCTATCTAGTCATGAAATATAGCTCCGCTCATAATAAATTCATGATGTTGGCTCTTAGATTTTCTTGCAGACGATGTTTTCTTCCAAATTTTAAATGAATGTATGTGGGTATTGACTGTGAAATTTGCATTTAAGTGGAGGTTCTCCCTATTGGCATTTAAATGTTTCAAGTTGGTTAATGGTCGAAATTCCTTTTTGTTGAGTTATGTGATTGTGTTACGCCTAAAATGAGTGTTTCTTCTATGTTATGATTGTTGGCAAATAATTATGGAATTTTTTGGGGGGTTTCACTCGTCTCTGGTGATTAAAATTCAAGGGTTTATTTTTCTCTGTGGAACAAAAGAACAGTTGTTTAAATGCCATTACTCAGTCTTTGGAAGACTTGTAGCTCCTTCAAATTATTTTTCAACTGTTTGGGAATACATTTTCCTTACGGTCACCATGAGAGGTCTGTGGAAAGTTTGTTGTTATAAGAGATGGTTAATTTTTTTTTTACAAGCCCCTTGTGAAGATTTATCCTTTGTGTTCGCCCAGACCTCAGTTATTTTATTAATGTATGGAAAATAAGAGATTCAAACTTTGGTATTGATGTATGTTATAAGTGATTAACCCGACAGTGGGAAGATTGGTTATTTGCATTAATTCTAGGCTCGTTTGTTGATTATCCATGGGGGTTTGGTCGATTTTGAAAACTATATAATGTGAAAATAAATAGAACCAGGTTCACATGGGGTTTCGAACTCAGTCTATTTACGCAACAAGTATCAAAGGTTGTGATACCAACGTTGTATAGTGAAAGGTTGGTGGCTTATTTTCTGCTCTCAGTCTCCCATGTGCACTTGATGTAGTGTGTTCTTAATTATTGTGTTACTCTGTTAATAATCTTATATAAAATATCTTTGAATGAAAGAAAAGGAAAAGGAAATTAAAGTTGTATAGTTTGACAGTCTCGGATGTTCCTAGGGTTTTATATTGGGTGCTTTAAAAAGTATTGTGCCATGGATTTGAATTCTTAACAGAGAAAATTTTGGCAATTGATGGTGGTGACTATTTTCAATAGACACTATTGCATATAATAGAACAGTAATTGTCTTGTTCCCCTTTCATTATCCTGCTTTTCGCTCATTATATGCCCCTCGCCTTCCCAAATACATTTTAAACATTCCATGTTCTATTATTATGAATTAAATTATTTTTGAAAAGAGAAAAGGCTAGTTGATGACTAGTGTTTGAAAGTTGGATATGGATACAGTTTATGTTACTTCTGCATTTTTTTGAACAGTATTCGTGGATCTCTTCCCATCCATGCTACCATTTTTCATTCATTATAATCCCCTCATATTCCCAATATCCCTACCACTCCCTTTTCAAATGGAAATTGATTGTTGAGTTTTAAGACGTTGATGGATGGATTGCATGTGCTTCTGTGGTGAATGATAGAGCCAACCTTTTGATTTTATTTAGGAAGAGTATCGATGCATAGATTGTTAAGAGATTTTTATAACGTGTTTGGAATACTACTTCAGGATGAGTTTCTTTAGAAGAGGCAGTAATGGAAGAGGTGTTAATAGAGGCAGAGGAAATTGGAAAAGAGGCCATAGAAGGCCATGGTTTTCCATACATTTTGATGCGAATCCACAGGAATTAAATCAGCTTTTTCAAGCTGGGTTATTCAACCTAGTTGGCCATGGGATTCTCCAGCCCTTATTTATATATATTATTATTTATTTGTCTCAACTAATTAGTTAAGCTAATTAAGATTAACCCAAATAGGTAGTTGAACTACCATAAATTATTGAGAAATATAAAATCTCAATCAAATGAAGAGACAAAGAGGGAGAGAATACAAGGAGAACTCCAGCCATAAGGTTTGCTATATACTAGTGAGATGATTTCATTTTTCATTCATTCTGAGTATACTAGAAAGCTTAACCATTTTGACAACAACAAGGTCTTATTGAAGGAAACATGATTCAAAATTGAATCATATACTTCAGCAACTTGTTTTAAAGGTGTATGATTTATCTTTGATAGTCTGTGTGTTCTTGTTTGTTTATAAATTAAATTTTATGGCTGATAAAGAATATTTTGCAGAGGCAGTGTAAAAATTTTATGGCAAGCTAATCCAGATCTTTAGCTTCAGTTTTCTTTTGTTGTCAGATTCTTTTTGTATGGTGCCCATCAGAGGATTCTAAATCTGAATTTGGTCCCTGCCCTCGTAGGGGTTTGTAAAGAGAATTCAACTTTGTATCTTAGAATGAAATCAATACAAAAATCAAACTTCTGATTTCAATCTCACATATATGTTTTTGATGATTTGGGTCATATTTCGCTTTTATCTCCATGTACAAACTCATGTAATTTATTTTTAGTTTATTTATTTGCACAGTTACAGACAATACATAAAAAAAAAAGCCTTGATCCCTTGTAATTAATACCCGTGGATTAAGTGATTGTTTCTTTTATTCTAAGGCTATAAACCTCAAGTAACATTCCCAGCTATATTTCCTTAACCCAGCAAGATCTGAAAATGCTTGAGTAAGGTTCATCATACCTTTTCCTCAACATTTATTTGGCGACCATACTAGGGAGATCTTTCATATCTCTCTGGTTGATTGTATTCACGATTATCTTTCATTTTTTTTGTTTTGTTTGAATACTCCTTGATTGATTTTTCCATGATAGTACATGTTACGAGACAACCCAATATTGGAGACGGTCTTGATGACCAAACCAACATTGCATTGACTGTGTTCAACATTATTTTAGAAAATACTAACACTCACGCTGAACTCGAATACTCTTGGGGATTTATTGAAATGGACATAAATATTCGTGAACGTTGGGAAGCCAGGAAAAGGAATCCCAGAAATCAACATTAACCTCCCTTTTCCTAATTTTTTGGTCTTTCATTTCATTTCCTTTAATCCTCACATCTCTCAAAGGAGGAGAGGGTTGTCCCCTGAAGCTACCCCTATTTTTGAAATAGGAAGGAGGAAAATTGTCTTATCAACACAAGAAATTTCTCTTAGGTGAACTTTATATGATTCTTCCAGTTCACCTTTATCACCCATACCTATCACCTTCAATATGACATATGTGGGTAGTGGTAGTGGCATCGGAGGTGCATCCTCCTCGCAACCTTCCACTTCATCAGTATCTACAGTCATCAAATCCCTATCCAATCCACTACCAATACTGCTAAAGTTATAAATAAATATGGGCTTTTCCAATTCGAGGAAGAGGCTACAACCACCCCATGGAACGTATATTCTCCCTTGAATCTTTCACCTGCTACTCACCCATTACCAAAATTCAAGGAGAATTTACCTAGGTTTTCAGGAAATAATATTGTTACTACAAATGAACACCTGGTAGAATTTTCTAATGCTTTTCATAACATAGGGGATAATGATAATGACAGTTGCAAGAATTTTTTCATCAACTCTCTCGAAGGGAAAGTTGCAACAGATTTTTTTGACCTCCCTCCCAAAATCCTTTCCACTTGGGAAGAATTGGTTTATTGGTTCAAGTCCACTTATGGATATCCCAATAGTCCAACTGAGTATTTAAGGGAATACAACAATATTTCCTATAAGGATGGTGAAACTATTAAGTATTTTAACCTTCGCTTCACCAAATTATATAATCAAATCCCTGAACTAATCCATCCTCAAAATCATGTTGTTTTCATTAATTATTATAATTCATTACCTTCTCCTTATCATCATAGACTTGAAGAGAAGGATATTGACAATCTTTGTTCCGCTCTTCATACTTGCCTAGAATATGAGGATCAAATTGAAAGAACGGGTCTCCCTAAGGGAGAATTGGTCAAGAAAACATACATGTTTTCCCTCCTACAACTCGTGCAAGATATGAATAATAGGATGATAGCTTACGAGTGAAAAGGAACTGCCTATTCATCTGCCCCTGGGGAATATTCTTCTTCCTTAGCTCCTTTTAGGAATACTAATGAAAACAATTTTCAGCCAAATTCCATAATGTCTTGTAGTTGGTGTAACTTATGTGAAGAAAATCATGAATAGAGCACCAGAAGGATCGATACCACCATCGTTGTTTTAGATTGGGTTGAACCAGAAGATATTATGGTAATCAATACTAGAAATAAATCTTACGCTACCAAGGGAAAATATGACCTTCCTCGTACTTATTCCACCCCAAGCTCATATTCTCAAAGTTTTGAGACACAAGTTGTCAGACCTTCAGATAATCAAGGAGTGTCTTCGCCTCTTCCCTCTTATAAATATAATATCCTTAATCAATTGGCTAATATAAAATCCGATGCTACTCTTTTGGACATGGTTGTCGTCCCAGAACAACAAAATCATCTCAAAAACTTTATGGAAGGTAAAATTTCTACCATAGCCAATCTATTTGAAGAGTCAAATGAAGAGGATTCAACTATAAATAAGATAGGTGTAAATAATTTTAGGAACCCTGTAAAAAAAAACCCTTTCTATATCTCTATAAAAATCATGGATAAAATAGCTCATTGTATCCTAATTGTTGGCACGTTAGGTCTAAGTGTAATGTATAAAACTATCATGGAAGAGCTTGGTTTGTCTTGCACTAATGAAAATTCTAGAAGCATGCTCTGTTATAACAGTTTGCACCAATCAACTATAGGTGAAATCAAAGATGTAACCTTTGTTCCGTGTGCACATCCCGAGATAAGAAAAACCCTTAACATCCAAGTTATTGATATGTCGATGAGAAAATATTCAATTATTTTAGGAAGAGATTGGAAAGCCTTAACTGGTGGATATCTTTCACTTGATGGAACACATCTGTTCATCCCTCGGAACGGAATGAAAATTATAGTCCTTAGGGAGGGGAGAATTTCACCATATATAGAGAGTGTTCCCCAACCTAATGTAAATTATCTCAAAGAATATTGGGGAGTGTACTCTATATTTGTTGATGAGGGTGACACTATGCTTGAACCAACTGATTTTGATGATGGCATGTGGAACATGCATTTCGATGGCTCATGTTCAAATGAAGGTAATGGGGTTAGCATCATTATATATTATCTTATAGGTAAAATCCACAATTTTTCTTATAGGTTAGAATTTGCTTGCACAAACAATGTCACTGAGTTTGAGGCCTTATTGTTAGGCATTGAAAATGCATATAACCTTGGTTGTGGACACCTTACAGTTTTTGGTGATTGTGAACTTGTTGTGAATCTTGTACGTAAGATTTATTCACCAAGAAACAAGTTACTTAAACTTTATCCTCAAGTTGTTTAGATGCTCATGTCAAATCTTTTATCATTTAGCATCACTCACGTTAAGAGGGAACTTAATTCAATGGATGATAGATTAGTTGTTTTTGCAGCATCCCCTACCCAACAACTTTTACCTCAAAGACCTAATTGTGCATTTCAATCTCTATATATTCCTCACATCCCTGATAATGTAGATTCATGGTAGGTTTTCCTGAGTGATGAAGGAATTTTTCACTTTCATACAAAATGAACCATTTAAGCCTAAGAAATCATATCGATTGAAGACGAAAAAATTCCTAAAGGATTAACTCCTCTCAAAAGTTCATTTTCATCAAGTGATGTAGGCAACAAAGAAACACATAAGGAAGAGGAGTCGAAAAGGAAAGTTGGTGATACCATTTCCTTGAATATTGGGACATATGAATCTCCAAAGATCATTAAATTAGGTGCCCAATGTTCTGATGAAGAAAAAGCGAAATTCGCAGAATTACTCCATGAATTTCAAGATGTTTTTGCATGGTCATATGAGGATATTCATGGTTTTGATGATACTCTCATACAACATGCCATTCCTATCAAGGAAGGGGTAAAACCAGTTAGGAAAAAACACAAATACCTATTAACCCTGCACTCGAAGCTACTATTCGAAAAGAATTGGAAAAAATATTAAAAGCTAATATAATCTTTCCAATTAAATATTCTGAGTGGATTTCAAATCTGGTCCCTATTCGGAAAACTACTTGACAGATCAGATTATGTGTCGATTTCCGCGTGTTGAATAGAGAGAGCGTCAAAGACCATTTTTCGCTTCCTAATATGGAAATGATTTTACAGCAGGTTGCAGGGTCACAAATGATGTCCTTACTTGATGGTTTTTCTAGGTATAATCAAATCAAGGTAAAAAGGACCAATAGGTATAAAACCACATTTACTACACGCTAGGGCACATTTGCTTATGAACGCATGTATTTTGGATTGTCTAATGCAAGTGCCACTTTTCAAAGATCTATGCATATAGATTTTGAAAATCTAATCGATAAAATTATCCAAGTTTATCTTGATAATTTGACTATTTATTCTAAGAACCGGTTGGATCATTTTGGTCATCTTAGAAAAGTTCTCATGCGCTGCAGAAAATTTGGCATTTCTTTAAATCCTTCCAAATCTATTTTCGGTGTCACGAAGGGAAAATTCATTGGTCATATTATTTCTGATTAAGGGATAAGCATAGATCCCGAGAGGATTACCGCCATTCTAAACCTCCCTGCCCCCACCTCCAAGAAAGAAGTTCAATCTTTCATGGGCATTATTAATTTTGTATGTAGGTTTGTTCCTGATTTTGTTGCCATGGTTAAACCAATTCATAATATTTTGAAACAGGATCGTTCCTTTTCTTGGATAGATGATGTCAAGAATGCTTTCCTTAGTATTAAGAAAGAAATCAACTCCACACCAATTCTAGCGAAACTGGATTTTGAAAAAGACTTTATCATATATACCAATTCCATCGAGGAAGCAATTTATGATATCCTCTTACAAAGTGATGACCCAAACAATGAAAAACCGGTAGCTTACATGAGCCAGAGTTTATCAGATGATGAAATCAAATACTCTTATACTAAGAAACATGGTTTTTCTCTTGTCAAGGCAATAGAAAAACTTCACCCTTTTATTTTGGGAAAATACATGTAGGTAAAAGTTTGTTTACCTATTGTCAAGTTTTTGCTTTCACAAACTTATCTTTCAGGAAAAATTGCACATTGGCTTGCCAAAATTCAGGAGCATAATTTGGCGATCATGACTTCGAAGACAATTAAGGGACGATACATATCTCTTCACTTAGCTTAGCATCCTAAACCAAGTGAATAACTTGACAATCAAGATAATCCTCTTTCAGCTCTGTTTTATATTGAGAATCAAAATCTTGTTATATCTGAACATCCTTGGTATAAAAATCTGGTGTATTATTTGCAGTATCAAAAGTGTCCACATGAGTTGGATCCTCACCAGAGAAGGAGAATCCACCTGGAAGCTTCCAAGTATATCATTTTAGGAGTCTTTTTTTTTAGGAGGTTCGCTGATGGTTTGTTACTTCGATGTGTAAATGATGAAGAAGCACACAAATTGTTACACGAAATTCATGGATCATCAGTTTCTGTCATTCACATCAGTGGCCATTTTTCTGCTAAGGATACTGCTTTTAAAATCATAATAAATGGTTACTATTGGCCTTCGATATTCCTTGATTCCTATAAATTCGCAAGATCTTGTGAGAAGCACCAAAAATTCACTGGGAAAGAACACCTTTTTTCCATGCCCTTACAACCTGTCCTCCTGGATTTCCCTTTTTCTAAATGGGGCCTAGAATTTTTTTGATCTAGATGGATGTCAGTGGCCTCCCATATATTCCAACTGGCTCATTTTGGTAGTTTTTCAGTTTGGTAGTTTTTTTCTAGTTTTCAGGTCCCGAACTTCCAGGGTCGTTTTAAGGCCCTAAACAACGTTTTTAGGGATCGCCATAATCGAAATGTAAACGTAGTCAAATTATGACAGCCACGTGTGTATTTCTCGGATAGACCTTTCCAACGATATATCGTGTGCCTAAAATGGAGATCGTATGCAAAAGTTACGACCTCAGGAAGTTGATGTACTAACTTACCCCAACGGGGCCCACATGACATTTGGTGCTTCATCTCCTAGGGTTAGGTTTTTGGATGTATAGGGTTTTGGATTTCCTGTTTATTGTAAAAAAGGCTGGTAGAGCCTCATTGTAACCATCTTCTTGCGAATGAGTGCATTCATCACATCTCTTCTCAGAGATAATCCGCCAACATTCTAGCAAGCTTGTTTCAGTCTACATTTTACAGTTTTAGCATATTTCCTTATTGAATAAAAGCCAGTTTTACTATATCTCTATTATTGTTTCCTGTGTTTTTTGTGTTAAGAATAATAATAATCTGTATTCATTTCATTCTTCTCATAAAATATGGATCATTGGTATCAGAGCGGTCTTCTCCTTGTCGTTCTTAATGCATGTCCCTGAAGAGGTCAGGGTATAAAGAATTGGGTCTCGAGCTTGTTTCTCTTGAGGACAAAATCTCTTGCACACCCAAGAAACCTCTCATGGAAGGAGAAAAGAAAGACAATGGGATAGGATATCCTTTCAAAATGTTGCTCGAGGAATCCTTCATGCAACAAAGGAACGAGATGATGGATAGTTTTTCGCAAATCCTTCGGCGACTACCAACAGGCGACGCATCTTCCTCGAGTGGAGGCACTGCCCCTCTCAGGGTAAAAATCAACTTTGATATTCCTATATTTGAAGGTCAGATAGACGCAGATTTTGTAGACAAATGGTTGAATCTACTAGAAGGGTATTTTTTTTTCCAAAACTTTTCGAACAGAGAAAATGTTACTTTTGCGCTCCTCAAAGTCGTTCCCCATGTCAAAGATTAGTGGAAGACTTTCTGTGAAAAAAAAGGAAATAGAGTAACCCTCATTATTTATAGTCGCGGTCACCTCAGATTCCTTCAGTGATGTTATTAAGGAAAAATACTACCATGTCATAAGTTATGACGATTTGTATACAAAATGGACCACACTGTGTCAGGAAAGAGACCAAGCAGTGCCAGAGTTCACAAATATCTTCCATACCTTGCGCACAAAGATAGGTATCAAATATTTCGAGCGACATCTAGTGCTCAAGTATCGCAGTGGTCTGCATATATACATCCAGGCCAAAATGGAGTTTTTGTACATCTCTTCCTTGGGTGCGGCCTATCGATATTCCGTCAAAATCGAGCAGAAGATTAAACAAAAGATGCAACAATTTGGACCTAGGAACCCCTCATAGCAAAATCAAGGAAAGGGCAGCCCCAACCCACAAAACAAAGGACAGATCAAAGATGGAAAGCCTCGATAAAACCACTCTAATCCATAAGCAAATAAGGACACTGAAAAGACGAAGAAAGATATCAGGAAGTGGTGTGACTTCCATAAAATCCCATGGAATAACATTGTTGATTGTCGCTCAAAGCGGTCGTTGGTGGCTGAGGTGAAAGCCTCTGAATCAGATGTGGGTTTTGTATCTAAGTCAGAACCATAAAGGGGGAGATGGATCATTGACATGGAACCCAGTTCCACCGTTCTTACCACCAAGATCCATCCCGGTGAACCAGACAATCCAGAGGAAGGTGAGCACCTCTTTCATTCACAGATGTGGGTGAAAGGAACCCCACTGCACTTCAACGTTGATAGAGGTAGCTAGAAGAACCTCATCTTAGTAGAGATCCCCAAGTAGCTAGGTCTACCGAAAACACTGCACCCACATCCCTACACCATTGGATGGCTCTGCTAAGGAAGCGATCTATGTGTCAGCCACAAGTGTCTCCTATCATATGACATCAAGCCCTTCAAAGATGAGGTATTGTTTGATTTTTCTCCTCTCAAATTTTGTGATGTTCTTTTGGGACAACCTTATTTATGGAAACATCATGTTGTATATGAGTCTAGGCCTTGCAGTGTTATTATTACTTTAAACAGTAAATTGTACAGGATACCCGAGGCAGCCCCACCTAGTTTTATTTCCTTGATCTCTTCCAATCAATGCAAGAAGGTCATCTCTCAGACTGGGAAGTTGTACTTCTTCGTGATTCTCTCTCAAAGTGAGTGAAAGATTGCAACCACATCAAGGGCCTATGTGGCTGACCTCTCCACACAACAGAAGCAAGTGGATAAGGTCATGGAATAATACAAATATATCTTCTCCTCACCTACCAAGGTACCTCTGAACTGTCAGGTCAAGAATCCCATTGATCTGACCCCCAGCGCAACTCTACCCAATGGGTCAATCTATCTTCACTCTCTATTAGAGAATGAGGATATCAAGCGACATATCCAAGAACTACTCCACAATGGGGAAAATCTATCCCAGCTCGTCACCTTGTGGGAGCCCAATCATGTTGGTGTAGAAGAAAGACGGGACCTGGTGACTATGCATTGATTATCGGTCCCTAAATAAAATCACAGTCAGGAACCAGTACCTGATTCCCTGAATCGACGATCTCCTTGATTAGCAGGGGGGCAAATACTTCAGTAATATTGATCTGAAGTTTGGCTACCACCAGTTATCAATAGAAAAGATAGATGTATGGAAGACTTCCTTCAAGTCAAAAGAAAGTATTTTTGAATGGTTGGTCATTCCCTTTGGTTTGACAAATTCTCCAGCAACTTTCATGAGGATGATGGATGATATCCTGTGAACGTTCACCAATGATTTTGTAGTGTTGTATCTGGATGACATCCTCRTCTACRACAAGACTTGGGTGGAACACTTGTATCATATTCAATAGGTTTTGCACACCCTGCGGCAACACAAGCTATATGCCAACTTGGAAAAATGCTCCTTCAGCATGGACAGGTTCCAATACCTAGGCTACATCRTTGATCAGCATGGTGTGCATATGGATCCAGCCAATATCTAGGTCATCCGTGACTGGCCAGCCCCAACCACACTCACYGAGCTTCGTAGCTTCTTATGCCTTGCCAAATTCCATCGCAGGTTTGTGTTGGGATTCTCCCATATTGCATGGGCCCTCATCCAAGTAACCAGGGGTGGTGGTAAGGAAAAATTTGTGTGGGGCCTATCCCAACAGAAAGATTTCGATGATTTGAAGTATCACTTGTGCTCAGCCCCAATACTTTCATTACTAGACCTGCAATATCCCTTTGAGATCAAGAAAAATTCTTCAGACTATGTTTTGGGTGCAGTCCTCACTCAGCACAGCCACCTTGTGGCCTATCATAGTGAGACACTATCAGATGTTGTCCGTAAGTACCCTACTTACTGAAAATAATGTACTCCATTGTGAAAGCCCTCTACCAGTGGAGGCATTACATTATTGGGAAGGATAAAATCATCCACATTAATTATAAGCCACTGCATTTCATGCAAACACAAGGAAAATTTCATAATGACCTCCATCAGAAGTGGTCCACATACTTGCAGTAGTTCCACCTCAACATCAAGTATAAAACAGGAAGTACCAACCAATTCGTTGATTGCCTCAGCTGACCTCCAGTCACAGAACTCATAACGGTTCTAGACTCTTACGGACACGAGACCATCAGATGGCCCCTCCTGTATGAGACAAACCCTGACTTCGTCACCACCTACCAAATGTTGGACACAAACTCAATCGTCACTAATTTCCATCTTCAAGACGAGTTGTTGTGCCATCTAGGCCATATTTGTGTTCCATAAAGTGAGTGAGAAAAAATGATTTGGGAATCCTACTACAGTCAGGTGGCAGGACACTTCAGTGTCAAAAAGACAGTGGCAGTGTTTTAGCAACATTTTTACTGGCCAAAACTTCGACAGGATGTCAGCAAGTATATAAGGTCTTGCACTGCCTGGGCCATTGCCAAACCGACCACTAAGAAATAGGGCATATACACCCATCTTCCTACTCCTGACGGGCCATGGGAATCCATCTCAATGTACTACATGTCGGGTCTTTCATCCACCAAAATGGGAAATGAATGTGTTTTTGTGGTTGTTGATCGCTTTTCCAAGATGGTGATTATGGCCACCTGCAAGAAGAGCATCACAACAGAGGCCACTTCCATGCTCTTCTTTGAATGAGTATGGGTACATTTTGGAATCCCACAAACCATTGTCTTATATCGAGACAACTTATTCCTCAGCACATTCTAGTTGAGCCTCTCATCACTACTGGAGTCCAAGCTCACCAAATCCACTGCCTTCCACCCCCAGACAAATGGCCAAACCGAGGTCGTTAATCAGATGATCATGCATATCCTGCGCATGTTCCAAGCACCCTCGCACATAGGATGAGATTCTTACATATGCCAAGTACAAGCAACGCCATGATTAACATTGGGTGCGACATAAGTTTCAGGTGGGAGACAAAGTTTGGTTTCACTTGCAGAAAGAACGCCTTATAGGGCCCCATCGGAATATTTTACCACTTCGTTATGGACCTTACACCATCACCAATGTTTTGGGAGACAATTATTTTGAGCTCAACATTCCCCCTTTCCTTGGCCTGAACCCAGTGTTCAACGTGGATATCCTTCGGCCATATTTCCCACCACTATTGGACACCTCAGAGATAGAAGAATAGTTGACACCAAAAGAGCTCAACCCTAACTACCTACAACAAGAATCCAATGATCATATTGTGGACACATAGGTCAAGGGAACTCAACAGCAAAGGATCCATCTTTATCGAGTTGTCAAAGTAGGGCAGCTCTTGCACCAAGGAAAGTGGCTCACCTGAGGCCAAATTTAGCAGAAATTTTCTCACCTGATGGGGGAACTCAATGCAATGGAAACCATTTACTCCTAAGGGGGGAGGATTGATCTAGATGGATTTCGGTGGCCTCCCACCTATTCCAACTGGCTCATTTTGGCATTTTTTTTTGTTTGGCAGTTTTTTTATAGTTTTCGGGTCTCGAGATTTCAGGTCCGTTTTGAGGCCCTAAACAACGTTTTTAGGGCTTGTCATAGTAAAATTATAGACAAAGTCAAATTCTAATGGAAACATGTGTATTCCTTGGATATCCTTTCCAACGGGCTATCGTGTACCTAAAACGAAGATCGTATGCAAAAGTTACGACCCAAGGAAGTTGATGTACTAACTTACCCCAACAGGGCCCACGTGACTTTTGGCGCTTCATCTCCTAGGGTTAGGTTTTTGGATTTCTAGGGTTTGGGAATTCTTTTTTATTGTAAAAAGGTTGGGAGAGCTTCAATGTAACCATCTTCTTGGGAATGAGCATAGTCGTCACATCTCTTCTCAGAGATAAGCCGCCACCATTCTATCAAGTTTGTTTTAGTCTGCATTTTACAATTTCAACATATTTCCTTATTGAATAGAAGCTAGTTTTATTGTATCTATGTTATTGTTTATTATGCTTCTGTGTTAAGAATAATAATAATTTGTATTCATTTCATTCTGCTCATAAAATCTAGATCATTATTGTTCCTATCAATCCTTCGTCTTCCGTGGGGCATATCTTTATTTTGATAGCCATTGATTACTTTACTAAGTGGAACGGGGTTGTCCCTATTAAACATGCACAGGATGAGCAAGTAATTTATTTCCTAGAATCTAATATCTTTTTAGATTCGCCATCCCATTAGAGATCATTATGGACAATGGATCGGCCTTCATTTATGCAAAATTGACCCAATTTCTGGCTAAATTAGGTGTCAAACATTGTATTCCATCTTCTTAGTACCCCTAGGGAAATGGGAAAGAAGAGTCCACTAATAATAATATGGTTAGAATCATAAATAAAATCATAGAAGACAAACCTCACCAGTGGCACACGCTTCTCACTTATGCTCTCTCGAAAAATTGCCCAACCACCAAAGCAAGTACATGCTTTACTCCCTTTCAGCTCGAATATGGTCAAGAGGTTATTCTCTCTACTGAGCTAGAGCTTTCCTCCTTACGGTTGATGTTACAGATCGAAGAATTAAATCCTTCCAATGTTCCCCAAAGGATAAATGTATTGTTAACCCTGGAAGAACAAAGAAAGTTTTCCTTGGAGAACATAAATAGAAGGCAACAAACTGTAAAAAAGTATTTTAACAGACAAGCAAAAGTTGTTGAGTTCAAGATTGATGGCAAAGTCCTACTATGGGACTCATCCCATGCTAAAAGAGGGAGACATTCTAAATTCCAAAAATTATGGCTAGGTCCTTTCAAAATCGCTTTTATCCTGGGCACAAATTCATACCTTCTAAAGGATTTGGTAGAGCGATTGTTCTCTTACAGTACAAATGGTTCCCACTTCAAACATTATGTGGAACTAGCTTGATCGTTAACGCTTGTATAAAAATGATTGTTGTATATAGTCTTTTGTCTTACTGTTTTCTTTTTACTTTGGTTTTTTGAGTTTTTAATTTTTGTTGTTTGCTTCTCGTAATAATCAGAAATAAAGTCTGGATCAGTTTTTCCATAACAATTTCATTCTATAAATATTGTTGATCGATGAAAAATAAGATACACACAGCTGTCATGATGTCCTCCTTTCATACATCACTGAAATAGCTTTTTTCTTTCAATATTGTTGTAGGATAGTTGATTTTGTCTTCTTCCTTGTTTTTGCTATCCCTTTCTTCCCTCCATCCTGAGATTCAAGAGCATATGAGAAGCATTCTCCTTGAAAGTATTAAAAGTATTATTTGTTATATCTTGTTCGAATGTTATGCATACAGGACCAACTCCCCTCATACGTATCACTTTCCATAAGTTATTACCAAAGACTCGTCTCATTATTTCCCTTAAATCATCTTTTTCCCCTGTTGCATAACTATTTTTTTAGCAGTTTTTCAATCATATGCTTCTATTCATCTGCAAAACAAAACATTATGAGTTCTAAATCTGTTGAGAACAGATTTCCCTATGGAGTTGTCAGTTTGTTGACGTCTAAAAGCGCAACATGGAATCCCTGCATGTAAATGGGTTACAATGCCTTACTAGTTGTATATATTTAATGATATACTAAATAGGTGGGACCTCGTTATGTGAATAGTGATGAAAGATGCTTTTATTTGATTGTGCGCATGACTAACCTGCAAAGATGATTCTATAGTTTGAAATTCAAAACCGCTTCCGTGTGAAATAAATGAATGATGGTGTATTGGCGATTTAATTTAATTTTAAAGGGAAAGGGGAAAAATTTTGTTTTAATGAGCATCTTGGTTTATTTTTGCTACATATATATTTTGACTTGTTGATTCAAACTCGAAGAATGGGTCATACATAGTTATGGCATATTGCACTTATGATATTCTTGTTATTATCATGGATAATTGTTAAAGTTTTATAAGGTGGAATCTATCCCTAGCAAAGAATGTGGGACATTACATGTTTTGTGCTAAGTGTTAAGTATGCATATAAAACTTATGGGTTAATTGAAGGTGGAAAATTCAATTTTTGGATTGAAATGTTATGTGGCACACATAGTGGACTATGCGTTGGAGGCATTGGGTGCACTCGTACTTGGCTATAGTTGATGAAGTTAATGTGAGAAACGACGTGCAATTATTTCACATCTCTCTAACCCTACCCGAGGTCACCACCCACACTTGGTTCGCATTTGTGTTGGTTTATTTGGTTGGTGTTGCCTCTGTTTTTCTCGGCCTTGGAAAGAATAGTCATGTTTGTTGGTTTTCTAGCATTCTCCATATAGGTATGATGGCTCTTACCTCTCTATTCATGAAATATAGCTCTGCTCAGAATAAAAGCATGATGTTGGCTCTTAGATTTTCTTACAGACTATGTTTGCTTCTAAATTTTAAATGAATGTATGTGGGTATCGACTGTGAAAATTGCATTTAAGTGGAGGTTCTCCCTGTTGGCATTTAAATGTTTCAAGTTGGTTAATGGTCGAAATTCCTTTCTGTTGAGTTATGTGATTTTGTTACGCCTAGAATGAGTGTTTCTTTTGTGTTATGATTGATGGAAAATAATTATGGCAAGTTGTTTTGGGTTTCACTCGTCTCTGGTGATTAAAATTCAAGTGTTTATTTTTCTCTATGAAACAAAAGAACAGTTGTTTAAACACCATTACTCAGTCTTTGGAAGACTTGTAGCTCCTTCAAATTATTTTTCAACTATTTGGGAATATATTTTCCTTGCGGCCACCATGAAAGGTATGTGGAAAGTTTGTTGTTATAAGAGATGGTTAAATGTTGTTTTACAAACCCCTTGTGAAGATGTATCCTTTGCATTCACCCAGACATCAATTCTTTTATTAATGTATGGAAATTAAGAGATTCAAACTCTGGTCTTGATGTATGTTATAAGTCGTTAACCCGATAGTGGGAAGATTGGTTATTTGCATTAATTATTGCCTTGTTTGTTGATTATCCATGGGGGTTTGGTTGATTTTGAAAATTGTATAATGTTAAAATAAATAGCACCAGGTTCACATGGGGTTTCGAACACAATCTGTTTAAGCATCAAGTATTGAAGGTTGTGATACCAGCATTGTATAGTGAAAGTTTGATGGCTTATGTTGTGCTCTAAGTCTCCCATGCACACTTGATGTAGTTTGTTCTTAATTATTTTGTTACTTTGTTAATAATCTCATATAAAAGCTCTGCAAATGAAAGAAAAGGAAAAGGAAATTAAAGTTGTACATTTTGACAATCCCGGATGTTCCCGGGGTTTTATATTGGGTGCTTTAAAAACTATTGTGCCATGGATTTGAATTCTTAAGAGAGAAAAGTTTGGCAATTGATGGTGGTGAGGATTTTCAATAGATACTATTGCATATAATAGAATAGTAATCATCTTTTTCCCCTTTCATTATATCGCTTTTTGCTCATTATATGCCCCTCGCCTTCCCAAATACATTTGAAACATTCCTTGTTCTATCATTATGAATTTAATTCTTTTTGAAAAGAGAAAAGGTTAGTTGATTACTAGTGTTTGAAAGTTGGATATGGATTACTTATGAATTTGTTTGAACAGTATTTGTGGGTCGCTTCCCATCCATGCTACCATTTTTTGTTCATTATAAGCCCCTCATCTTCCCAATATCCCTACCACTCCCTGTTCAAATGGCAATTGATTGTTGAGTTTTAAGATGTTGATGGATGGATTGCATGTGCTTCTATGGTGAATAATAGAGCCAACCTTTTGATTTTATTTAGGTAGAGTATTGATGCATGGATTGTTAAGATATTTTTATAACATGTTTGGAATACTACTTCAGGATGTGTTTCTTTAGCAGAGGCAGTAATGGCAGAGGTGATAATAAAGGCAGAGGAATTTGGCAAAGAGGCCATATAAGGCATGTTTTTCCATACATTTTGGCATTGATCCACATGAATTAAATCAGATTTTCCAAGTTGGGTTCTTCAACCTAGTTAGCCATGGGATTTTCCAGCCCCGACCATAAATGCCTCCCTTCCAGCCACATCAAAACATTTATGGTATCCTTGTTCCCCCTCACGTTTCTATGCAGCCAAAACCACCTTCAAATGATGGTTGGCAAGAGATTGTCCATCGGCCTGCTTCTCATCACCATGGTTGGCCTACTGTGTCTTTTCCATTACCCCCTCCTCCACCACCAAAAAATCCAAATGCCCAAGTTGATCATGTTGTCTCACCTGTATAGTATTATCATGCAAGAAAGAGGCTAAAAAATAATGTTCCCAAGCCAGAGCCAGATAAAGGAAAAGGAGCGGCCACTCCCTCCAAGTTATATAAAGAGTCCTATGAATTTGTGTCCTCTCGTCTTCATCTCAAATATGATTTTTCTCACATTATCAGTGCAGTCCAGCCTCAAGGTTCCAATCAGCCTAAGGCTACAACAGAAAGATCAAAAGAGGGAATCAGTGAAAGGAGGCCAAATGCCTCTCACAGTAAATACGGTTTTTAATGATGATTAATGTTATTTTCTATTGAGGACAGTCTTTTTATTTTGACAATGTTTTGGATAGCAAGCATATATTTAGACAGATTTGTGAACAACATGGATACACTGTTATTTTTGGATATGGTCATGTTATATTTTGATTATATTAAAATATTTGATCATAAATATGAGAATGGAAGTTACAAGGAGGATGTTTGAATCAAATGTTTGGGGTTTTATACTTCATGTTTGATGATTATTAAAATAAATGAAAATGGGAGTCACAAGGGGTTCCACCTATTTAGTTATTGTTTAATTAGACCCTTATTTATATATTATTATTTATTTGTCTCAACTAATTAGTTAATCTAATTAATATTAACCCAAATAGGTAGTTGAACTACCATAACTTATTGAGAAATAAAAATCACAATCAAATGAAGAGACAAAGAGGGAGAGAATAGAAGGAGAACTCCATCCATAAGGTTTTCTTTATACTAGTGAGATACTTTCATTTTTCATTAATTCTGAGTTTACTAGAAGGCTTAACCATCTTGATGACAGCAGGTTCTTATTGAAGGCAACAGGATTCAAAATTGAATCATATATTTCAGCAGCTTGTTTAAAGGTGTATGATTTATCTTTGACAGTCTGGGTGTTCTTGTCTGTTTATCAATTAAATTTTATGACTGATAAAGAATATTTTGTAGAGTCAAGTGACATCATTTTGTGGCAAGTTGATCCAGATCTTTAGCTTCAGTTTTCTTTTGTTGTCAGAGTCTTTTTGTATGGTGCCCATCGAAGGCTTCTAAATTTGAATTTGGTCCCTACCCTCGCAGGGGTTTGTAAAGAGAATTCAGATTTGTATCTCATAATGAAATCAATACAAAAATCAGACTTCTGATTTCTGATTTCAATCTCACATATACGTTTTTGATGATTTGGGTCATATTTCGCTTTTATATCCATGTACACACTCATGTAATTTTTGTTTAGTTTATTTCTTTGCACAATTACAGACAATATATTAAAAAAACATCCTTGGTCCCTTGTAATTAATACCCATGGATTAAGTGATTTTTTCTTTTATTTTAAGGCTATAAACCCCAGGTAACATTCCCAACTATCTTGCCTTAGCCCAACAAGATCTGAAAATGCTTGAGTAAGGTTCCTCATATATTTTGCTCAACACTCCTATTCCTCTAGACAAGAATGTATTACTCAAGAAAGGATGAATTTCCCATTCTCTAGGATTTGAGCTACAAAAATACCTTGTTTGAGTAATGTTCAACCAACCCTTCCCCATGCACCTCCTTAATAGGAATACTATGTTGGAGAAATCGTCAATCGACCCTTCCATTATATCCATGCAATTCAAATACCATTCTTGAGGAAGGGTTAGTTGACCCTCCTTCGTGCTCCCCATTAATGAGAATACTATGAAAGAGGAAGGTTTTATAGACCCTTCACCATGCTCCCCTATATGAGAAATTTTTTTCTCAAAAAAGGATCAAATGACCCTTCCCTGGGATTCCATTTACAATAATACTATGTTTGAGGAAGGGTTGTCCAACCCTTCCTCATGCACCCACTTAATAGAAATACTATGCTAGAGGAAGGGTTGATTGAACCTTCCACTAAATACCCCATGATGAAAATACCATACTTTATGAATGGTCAGTAACCCCTACTATGTGCTCCCCCTTGATAACAATACTATGTTAGAGGAAGGGACAATTGACTCTTCTTTGTGAACCCATGGATAAGAATAATATGCTCAATAAAGTATTAGTTGGTCCTTCTTCAAGATCCCAGTTACAAGAATACTTTGTTTGAGGAAGGTTTGATTGACCCTTCCTCATGCACCCCCTCGATTAGAATACTATGTTGGAGGAAGGGTCGACCAACCCTTCCCCTGGCTCCCATATACAATATTACCATTCTTGAGGAAGGGTCAACAAACCCTTCCCTAAGACCCCCCTAGATGTGAAAATTATGCTTGAGGAAGGACCAACCCTTCCACTAAACAACTCATGATGCAAATACCATGCTTGAGGAAGGTTCGAACTAACCTTTTCCAATATCCCCTTCAAAAATAATAATATGTCAAAGGAATTTTTAGCTAACCTTTACCCATGCTCCACTACACAAGAGTATTTTTCTTGAGAAAGTATTGATGGACGCTTCCTCAAGATCACAGATACAAGAATACTATGTTTGAGTAAGTGTTTTCCAACCCTTTCCCATGCACTTTCTCGATGGAAATATTATCATGATGGAGGAAGGGGCAACTAAATATTCCACTCGATACCTCACAATGTGAATACCATACTTGAGGAAGGATTGGTTTACCCTTCCTTGTGCTTCCCCATAATGAGAATATTATGCTATAGGATGGGTAAATTGACCCTTCCCCATGCTCCCTTGAACAATAATACTACGATCCAAAAAAACCAATCAATCCTTCCATGGGATCCTAGTTACAATATTACTATGTTTGAGGAAGGGTTGGCTAGCCCTTCACCATGCACCCTCTTGACGGGAATATTATGCTAAAGGATCCACTTACCCTTCCACTGGATACCCTACAATGTGAATACCATGCTTGAGTAAGGTTTGAGCGACCCTTCTCCATGATTCCCCTTGATGAGAATATTATACTAAAGGAAGGGTAAATTTACCCTTCATCATGCTTCCTTAGACAATAATGCTATGCTCGATAAAGGATTGACCTTACCATTTCTTGGGATCCAAGATACAAGAATACTATGTTTGAGGAAGGATTAGTTGACCATTCCCTTTGCATCTCCTTAATGAGAATACTGTGCTAGAGGAAGGGTTAGTAAACCCTTCTCTAGTCTCCCTTAGAAAATATTTATATTCTTGAGTAAGGGACAATTGACCCTTCCCAACATACCTTCAATGAAAAACTATGCTTGAGGAAGGGTTAGTTGACCCTTCTACTAGATACCCTGTGACACAAATACCATGCTTGAGGAAGAGTTAGTTGAACCTTCTACTAGATACCTTGTGACACAAATACCATGTTAGAGGATGGTTCAATCAACCCTTTTATTGGACACCCCATGACGCAAATACCATGATTGAGGAAGGGTTGATGACCCTTCTTTATTCTCCCCCTAAATAACAATACTATGTTGTAGGAAAGTTCATCCAATCCTTCCCCATGATTCCCTAGATGAGAATAGTATGCTCAATAAAGGATCGATCAATCCTTCACTAGGATACCAATCACAAGAATATTGTGTTTCAATAAGGTTCAGCTAACCCTTCCCCATGAACCCCCTCAATGGGTTCTAGCGGGAAAACCCCCCCTTTGACTACACCAGGGTTCAGAATGTAGGAAGATCGATTAACCATCTAAAAGTTAATTAATTCTCTATACTACCCCAAACATACCAAAAATAATATAAAGAAAGCAAGGAAAAAGGAAATCGGGTAACTATACCTCTAATCCCACGTCTGGTTATGATCTCCTCACGCTTGGAAGTTCCATTTACTGCACGTCTCCTCCCAGGGTTGACCTGCATCCAGAGATTGACAAACACAAAACTACAAGCATGTTATTCCATATATAATTTAGGGTTATATGTTATAATGTCAAGCATAAATCAATAAAAGTATTCAAGACACCATCATTTGGGACAGGAAAATGTAATTATTTTATTAATAACACAAAGATTATGCATTTACAATCTAAATCGACTATCGTTCCGCGAACCTGGTCTGGGATCCTCTTCACCAAGCTCCAAGTGCACCTTGTATGAACTTATCCTCTCAACCTTTTGATCTCTTCTTGGGAAGTGAATGGGTTAAATGGAGGAAGAAGGGGCTAATGAGGGAATGTTGAAGTAATTTCTCACAAAAGGAAGCAATATCTTGGGCAAGGAGGGGAAGTGAAATCGGGCAGAGTTTCATTGTTATTATGCTTAGATGTGAAATGAGACCCCAAAAAATCCTTATATATGACAAAGGGATGGTTATTCGGTTGGGTGACGGACTATAGCAGGTGGATTAGTTGGGAAAGTACCAATAACCCATCAATTTCAACGAATTTCTTGCAAATTTTTATTTTTTGCAACTTTTGCAAGTATACGTGGGCTATAATGGTGCAACATGCATATGTACGCAATTTTTAGTGGTACATCAAGCATATGTACGTGGGGATTAATGGTGCAGGGTGTGTACATCTTCAAAAAATTGGTTTTTTAAGAAGAGCTAGTCAACAGTTCTTTAGCAAAAAATGCAAGTAAGAGGGTCAAGGTCATGTATGCATGTGTAGAGAAATTTAGGGTTATAGCAGATGCCCCCTAATGTGTGAGGTTAGAAGAGAAACTGATGGCCGAAATACATTACAATATCTTCACCAATGTACGAAATCGAGTGACCCGAGACCAGAGTTTAGGAGGTGTCATTTGCAAAATAGCAATTGTCTCTCTGAGGTGGGCATACCCATGCTCGGGATCAAATAAATCATGGTTGCCAATAAAGTACATTGCATATCCATGTCATATAACTATATAAAGTGTAGCCTCGATCAATACACAATGGATCTACATCTCAAAATCAAATATATACAAATATAGTATCCATCTTCAAGAAGACAGCAATGCCCGATGGCTGCAGATGAGGACTTCATAGCTCAAGCAAAAACTTCAAGATATTCAAAACTCAGGTAGGAGTACAATGTGAGTGTATGAATTCACTACCCTAAGGTCTTCGATGGCTCGTCGGGAAAAGACATGAGGATCTCGATGATCAGGTAGAGAACTTCGTCGATTTTGAATCAGGACTTGACTGGAATCTCGGGATGGGGTCGACTCATGAGGTCAAGAGACAAAATTCAGAAAGACTGACTCAGATTTGGGTGAAACTTCCCTTGGAAATAAACACGAAATATGATCAAACTCAGGCAGCATAACATTGACATAAGTTCACAATGCAGGAGGCAACGCATACTCTCCATGTGTTTGGAAGAGTAACCAAACAAAGGAGGAATCAGATCTATGTAGCGAGAACAGCTTCCTAAGTTCATACTAGATACCAATGCTTGAAAAAAAATGGAAGGATGTGCTTTGTCCAAGGGCGACTCTTTGTGCTGCCAAAAAAGAATACATATTTCTCATCCCCTCTTTTTGGGATACTTGATTTTTTTGTATTTTTCAATTTTTTAAAGAGCTTGAAAAAGAATAAAAGAATGCTACGTTACAAAGGAGGAACAAGTGTCACAAGCAAGAATACTAGTTCCAGGTGCAAGGAACACACTAATTCTTAGAGCAAGGAGACATGTGCAGGAAAAATGACACTCAGGGAAAATTCCTCCATGGGTTAGGGTGTCAGGTCGCAGAGGCAAAGTTCTACAAGGCTTGCGTATAAGGCATGCTTAAAAGGTTTAGTTGAAAGCAACATGGAGCCGGCATTAGTCCAAAGACACAGAGATGCAAATGTGATTAGCAAGACACAATGAAACCCCCCTCAATGTAAATTTAACGAGCCTAGAGAAGGTAAGCTCAGTAGTTTTTCACTTTTAGAGAGTCTAAAAAAACGTAAAAGAAGACTCTGGAGAGTAGTTTTTTCGGAGATAGTCTAGTCGGTTCAAAAAAAGGGTTAAACTTGCACCGAAAAGATGTCTATTCAAAACCATTTAACAAGTGTGATAAAGACAAGATCACTTGGAAATATTTTCAATTTTAAGGAGTCTGAAAAGAGCTTGACTATGGACTCACAGCATTTTTCTGAATTTAGTCCCCTTAGCCCGAAAAAGTATAAAAGTTATTGAGGATAACTCTCCCCGCAAGATGAATCTCCCGAGGCGTACATTTTTCCGCTATAATATACAGGCTGGAAAAAGGCGTAAACTCATGCCAGTAGATGTTCTTCTAGACCAATTTAACGAGTGTGAAGGAACAAGGTCACTCGGTGATATTTTCAATTTTAGGGAGTCTGAAAAGAGCTCAACTATGGACTCCATGGGGGTTCCCTTTTCGTAAGTAATCTCCAAGGCCCGAAAAAGGTGATAAACCAAAACCAAGGAGAATGTTCCTTTTTTCAAAATTTAGTCCCTCGGGCCCGAAAAAGGGTTAAAATTACGCCTGAGAATACTCTTCTAGCAAACCGAAGTCCCTAGAGTATACCTTTATTTGTAAAATTGACCATCTGGACCGAAAAAGGGGTAAACTACCGCCAGACAGACGTGCCTTCAAATTCGAGTTTGGTGAGCGTGAAGGGCAACAAGATTGCTCTGCAATATTTTCATGTTTAGAGAGTCTGAAAAAGGATTAAAGAAGACTCCAGAGGGATACTTTTCTTAGTTAATCTAGACACTATCGAAAAGCATAAATACAGTCTCGTCGAATGTTCCTTTCGTATTTCAAAGCGAGCTTGAAAGAAAACAAAGCGTGCTCATTTGGGAGTCCTGAGGGTGAGGCCAATAATGATGGTTCATCAGATGAATGAGGCTCAATATCATAATCATGACAGGACTAACGAGGACTCCCGAGCCTATAGTCATTTCAAATGACATGGACGCCAAAATGCAACAAGGATCTACCTAGGGAATCCATGTAAGGGTAGGCTCTACCACCTAATTACGACACTTCTAGAGCAGCAATGAAGGTTCTGTGTCGCACTTCGGTGGGATCGATCCTATGGAAAAGTGGAAAAGACAATGAGATCCAGAAAGTGGAGGTGAAATCCTAACTTATACGCAAAAAGTTGGAAAAAATGACTTTTACCAAAGGATACCAACAATGACCCATCCCCAAACGATTACCAAACCAAAAGAAAAGTGTACCATAACATCCAATAAGAAACTTGTAAATGGAATCAAATGATTTCCAAGCCAAGAAAAATGACAAAGGGGGTCCAAAAAGTGGCAAAAAGGGCCAAAAAAGTCTATAAATAGAAGCTGACAACTCATTTTCACCATTGCAATTTGAAAATCGACCAAAAGGAGAAAAATCCCCTTTTCTAAAGAAGTTGATTCTGGGAGCTTCAGTGGACGAAACGAACTTTCGCTTGTCCCAAGTAAGTAGAAAATCATCCCCCTTGCATTTCCATTCTTCCTTCATGCATTTCTTTTTGTTTTTGAGGGGGTGTGCTCTCCTAAAAAGAGAAGCCATGCATGTATGCGGGTTGTCCAAGGGCAACCCGTGTATGTATGCAGGCAGAAAATAGTCTGCTCACGTACATACGTGACTGAGGCCAAAACAACCCGCGTACACCCTCAAAAGATTGGAAAAAAATTTAAAATGCAAGAGCTAACTCCCTTTTATCTGCCATGGAACAGGATGTATGTCCATTGGAGGGAGAGGGAACACGAGGACATTGATATACTGGTCGACAAGGACCTTGTTGCCATTGCCGCATTGAAACAATGTAGGTTGTGAAAATTCTTCCGGTGTCCGTTTATGAGGGCAGAACCTAGGCTAATGAATGCCCTGGTTGACTATTGGCATCTGGATGTAGAGGCATTCATGATAGAGGGACATTTGTTGACTCCAATGGCTGAGGACATCTACTTCCTGACTGGCCTCTCGAGGAGAGAGGAACCAGTCAATCTGTGGACATTTCCCCCTAGGCCTTTTAACAATGAGGACTACATCTGGATGCACTGTGAGGTTGACACTGAGAAGGTATGTTCTCAAGTGCCAATTCACAAGATCACTAGTTTTTCTCTGAGAGTGATATTGCTACTTATTGGGAATATTACTGGATCTGCGGCCCTTCATTAGGCTTCTCGGGCGCACATGCATTGTGATATTTAGTTCCACGAGGCACATATATTTGAATGGAGTACGACCATGCTCACATGCATGAAGAGACAATTGACAAAGTGTAGAGAACGCATCAACAAGAAATTCGGGTTTGGCACTATTCTAGGCTCATTATTCTTCGAGAGAGTGCCCAGTCTGAGTCCTAGAGAGACTGTGCGGGGGCATGTGGCCTCCTTCCCAGTAGTATGCAGATGGGTAGCACTACTGCCATGACAGGGGGGAGGGAGGACCATAGAGGCCTTTGATGGAAAAAAAATTCATTGGTGGGCATGGCAGATTCCAGCTATAGAGGACTACTGCTATGTTGGAATCAACTTTTCCAAGGATCCGAACATGCCCGTGCCTCCCGGAGAGGAGCGAGAAGAGATAGGTAACATGTTTTTTAAAGTTATTTAATTTTTAATTGTTTTTGTATATATCATTTTTATATGTGTATCAGAGTACTGACTTTCATGTATTTTTTATGTACAGATGTGGGACTAGTGCACCTGGTGGACTTCATGAGGACTCAATGACGTCCTCGACCAGAGGCGGGACCAGAAGTAGTCGGTGGACCAGCAGCCGCAGAGGTACCTTCATCTGGTGAGGCTGAGAGAGTTTTGAGGCGGGTGGAACGCAACCTGACTGCGCTCACTCGTACAATACCCATGGCTGAGATCGAGGATCTCCCGCCTTGTATGCAGCCTCATGTAGTGGGGGTGCCACGAACTTGGGTCTAGCTCTTCCGGCGTTTAGCCAACGCCATCGTTCACTATGGCAGTTCCAATAGGCCCCGAGCTTAGATAGGCTAGACTTTTATGTGCTGAGGGAACCATTGTATATTTTTTGAGGGCATAACCCAGCGATGTATACCGAACCTTATTTTTTAGGCGTTCGTGTCCACCTATGTAATCATGAAATTTTTTTATATATATAGTCCTCGATCGGAGGCGGGACCAGCAGCCGCAGAGAAACCTCCATTCAGAGAGGCTGAGAGATTTTTGAGGCGGTTGGAGCGCAACCTAACTGTTCTCACTCGTACAATACCCATGGCCGAGATCGAGGATCTCCCGCCTTCTATGCAGCCTCATGTAGTGGGGGTGCCACGGACTTGGTTCTATCTCTTACAACATTTATCCAACACCATCATTCACTATGGCAGGGCCAATAGGCCATGAGCTTAGATAGAATATAGTTTTATGTGTCGAGGGAACCATTGTATATTTTTTGGGGGCATAAGCCCAACAATGTATAATGAACCTTATTTTTTAGGCATTCGTGCCCACCTATGTACTCATGACATTTTTTGATATATATATATACATCTTATTTGTCTTATGGGTCACATTTTTTACAAATGTATGTACATGTGTATGTGTGTGCAACATGCCAATCTAATACTTGATTAGCTAGAGTATCTGTCATATGATTAAATCTCCTAGGAACATGGATATACATAATGTAATCAAAGTAACATTCTAATAGACATACCCTAAGGAAACGGCAGTGCAAAGTAGGATCATAAATGTGGTAAACTCCATTTAAATGGGACACAACCAGCTGAGCATCTAAGTAGACCCGGAGGTGAGAAATTCCATGTGACAAAGCGTCATGAAGAAATTCTATCACTGCACTATACTCAGCGACATTGTTTGTGGAATCACCTAGACAAATACCTCCAGAAGATAACAACTAGCCTCCAGGTGTGAAAATCACCCAATCTACGAAAGTAATCCTCCGATTGTGTCGGCTAGTGCTGTCCATGAACCCAAATAACACCTTCGATTCACTTGACATCTGCCACATCGAAAAAGAAGACATAAATAACTACACGTCCATAAAACAAAAAAGACAAAAATTATATAAGAACTATACATATGTACAATAAGTCACCCAGGCGACCAACCTAAGAGTAATACTTCCTGAGGTAGAGCCTATTTCTAGGCTCCTCTAAGGCATTTCCTTCAAATTCAACCAAACGGTAAGTGCCCTTCTTTAAGACCTCTTTCACTATGAAAGGTCCAAAACACATGGGTTTGAACTTGCCTGCCCCCAGGGGATCCTTGTCTTGATCATATACCAAGACAAGATCGTCTTCGGAGAAAATAAGAGGATGAACGGATTGATCGTACTGACACTTGACTCATTTCTTATGAGCCTCATTGGTCGATGTTGCATCACAACATTGTTCATCGAGCTGCTCGAGATATAGCAGGCGTTCCTCAAGCGGTGAAGTGTCCGACAGTAATTCTACTGCTAACTTTAAATACGGGATCTGGCACTCGATAGGAAAGACTGCTTCTAGCCCGTATACGAGTTTAAAATGTGATAAATAGATGGTTGTCTTTACAGACATTCGATAGGCCCACAACGTTGAGTACAACATCAAATGCCAATTGGACTTGGCAGAATTGATCACCCGCTGAAGAATAGTCTTGAGAGACTTATTCACAGCTTCAACTTGACCATTCACTTGTGGGTAATAAGGTGATGAATATTCTTGCCTCAACCCAATATTTGATGTGAACTCGCCCATCATTTTGTTTTGGAAGTGACTGCCATGGTCAGTGAGAATCTCCTTCGGGATATCGAACCTTGCTATGATCTGATTAAAAAAGAAAAGAGTTGTTGTGTATCCATCATTGTTAAACGTTGGCATAGTCTCAACCCACTTTGTGAAGTAGTATACCACTATGATGATGTAACGATTCCCCCTGGTTGAAGCCAGGTGACATGTAGTAAATTCAATCCCCCACTTGGTGAAAGGACCAACAAAAATGACAGGAAACATGGGAGCAGGATGTGCCCGCATCTTCCGAGAGAAGATCTGACATGGGTGGCACTTATTGACCACCTCAACACAATCCTTGAATAATGTAGGCCAGAAGTAAGCGGCACGTAGAACCTTTTGGGTTGTTTCCAACCCAGAAAAATGACCACCACATGCTCCAGTGTGGCAATAGTTCAGAATGAGCTATGCTTCCTTGTGTATAAGGCACCGGCGAAGAATTCAATATACACCTAGACGATACAAAGTGTCATCGAGTATGAGATAGTTTTGTGCCTGATGGCGAATTCGTCGACGCTCGTCGCAAGAAGCAGCAGCAAGGCACTTCAAAGTCTGGAGATATACTAGTATATCTCCATACCATGGGTCCGAAGATGCAATTAGAAAAAGATATCCTTTGATAGGTGATTATTCGGGCATGACATCACTAGATTCGACTGGAAGTTCTGAAATAAGTTCGGCAAAGACCAACTACTTTTTGGATTTCACGGAAACAAAATCCAAGTCAAATTCCTGGAGGATTACAATCCATCTACTGATCTTTCCACCAATGACTCGTCGTGTCAACACATATTGGAAAGGGTTCACAATGGCAATGGCAGTGGTCTTGCGAAGCAAAATATAATGACAGAACCACTATACAGCATCCACTGTTGCCAAATCAAGCTTCTCAACATGGGAATAGTTGAGTTCTATCCCAACCAGGCCTCGGCTCAGGTAATAAATAACATGCTCCTCGAGAATATCATCCTCTTGAACCAAGACCATGTCGATGGTTGACTCTACAGCAGCCAAGTACAACAAGAAATCTCTGTTATAATCGGGAGGCCAGAGTAGAGGGGCAGACATAAGGGTGTGTTTCAACGCTTCAAAAGAGCATTTAGCAGCTTCGTCCCAACAGAATGGGACTCCCTTTTTCAACAAACGCATAAACCCTTTAGTGATCTCGGTGTAATTTGCGACAAAACGTCGAAGAAATTTTTCTTTCCCTTGTAAGATATGAAGATGGGGTATTGTTCACGGGGGAGGAAATTGAAATATCGCCTCAAGCTTGAGAGGATCGACCATGATCCCTGTTGTCGAAAAAATGAAACCTAAGAGACGACCCGGCGTCATGCAGAAACTACACTTGTTAGGATTCAAGTGAATCTGATAGTAGTGACATCGTTCGAAGATTAGTCGGAGGTGTGTGGGATGATCAGATCTCTTGCGAGAGCGTGATGCTAGATCATCTAGATATGCCTCGACTATATGTCTAAGGTCGTGGAAAGAAAATGACATGACCCGTTGAAAAGTGGCTCCAACATTCTTCAGGCCAAAAGGCATCTTACGATACACGAACGTTCCCCAAGGACAAATAAAAGTTGTTTTATGTTGGTCCTCGGGTTTGATCTGAATCTTGTTATATCCCGAAAAACCATCCATGAATGAAAAGACCTTGCAGCCTGTGCATTCATCGACAATATGATCGATGAATGGGGTGGGAAAATTTTCTTTCGAACAGGCCTAATTCCATGCACACGCGAATCGTACCATGTTTCTTATTAATCAGAATGGGGTTTGACACCCATTTCGTCAACTGCGCAGGGTAGATAAAAACAAATTTAAGTATTTTTTCTACCTCAACCTTAATTGTTGCCTCTTTCTGAGGATTTACCAGACGAAGCCTCTATCAGACCGGCTTGGCATCAGGATAAGTCGTTATTTCATGTTCGAAGATTCTTGGGTCTATGCATGGCATTTCCTTGTAAGACCAGGAAAAAATTTCATGGAATTCCTTAAATAACTCTGTATAAATTCGAATCTCTACAGGGGAGTAGTTCGCTCCGACGAAAACATTCTCCACGATGCCAGGGGTTCTGGAGATATCTATGGGAATTTTTCAGCGATATTCACCATATTACCCTCGTCATAAATTGCATGTGTATCCAGAGGATTAATAGGAGAAGACCTATCTCCATTCGCAATCAAAAAAAAATTGCTTGCCTCTATTCTCCTTAAATCTGGGAGGAAGTAAGATCTATGATGGAGATCATCACAGGGTCTGTCTGGAGCAGTCAATGCCTCAAGAATCGTCTCTTCTGAGGGAAAGACCAGGTCTAAAGGATCTATAGTTGCAAGAGAACCTTGAGCCCAAATAGTCTCGAGAACTGGATCTAACTCTTGTACGGGAGTCGGATCGGAGTCGGTCGAAGCTTGTTGGACAATGTTGTATGCAACTTCAGCCGTGGACAAGGGTATGGCCATGCTAGAATGCCATGTCCCTTCCATCAAAGTCGATGGGGAAGGAAGAGTCCACAGATCTTGAAATTAAGTCATTTGAAACGATGATATTTGAAAATTTTCAGCCCTCAGTTGTTCGGGGGCAACCGATATAATCTTTGCATCGCTAGAAGGTGGCGGGTAATCGAAAGTACCCATCAATGATGGACACAAACAAACCCCTAATTTGACAATTTCGGGCTAAGGATTATCAATCATCAGGACCTTGGATGCCCCCGATGAAGGGTCAGGGTGAGAGAAAGACAACTGGTCAATGGTCACAATCTGACCCTCATGTGGAAACAAAAAGAGACAAAAAATTGTAGCAACCACTGCATGCATTGCATAGGTCCAAATCCTCCCTAAAAAGAAGTTGTAGTCGAGAGGCGCATCAACCACTTCAAATTTGATGCACACGGTCTTTCCTCCTAACTGCATGGGGAAAGAAGGAATGATTCCATGTGGTCTGAACGACTGACCGTCGAACGCCAAAAGAAAAGTAGGTGATGGAGATAAATTGGGCTGGCCAATGGCCTTCCAACATGCCAACAACATCACGCAAGTCGAGGCACCCTCGTCAACCACAGTATGGAAGATATTTTGAGTAAAATATTTTGTCGTGTAATCCACTACTATATGAAATGCAACATGGTAAGGAAAACGAGGTTTCAAGTTGGTTGGATCTAGAACGATCGCTCCCAGGTTACAAGTCTCTGCAGATCCCAAGGCTAATAACAGAGTCTTTCTCTTTGAATGGAAACTTTGGAGGACCTCCAAAGAAGACATCATGCAAGGGGTTTATGCCAAATCCTCCACAACGGAGTAGTTCTGGACAGCCCTTGCGTTCGGATTATGAGAAGCTTTCTTGAACGCCCCTTTCGGGATGTGTGTCATTGTTTCACCCACTATATTCTCAATATGGAGAGGAATTGGCGGGTTTGTGGTTTCTTTTCCCTTTTCGGCAGATTCCGACATTCTGTAATCTCTGGCCCTAGTCGCTATATGAGCGTTGGATTTCAACATGTAAACATTCATGACCGAGTTATTACTAGTAGACGTGGGGGGTCCCTGATTTCCCCCTTCCGCACTAGAGGACGTTGAAGCTTGAGCCATGTTTTGACCATGTGGAAATGGGTTCATCAGCATAGAAGGTTGTTTTTGTGCCAATAGATTTTGAGCTTATGCGAGTTGATGGCATAGGTGAGTCAGGTGGTCCTCTGTGTAAAGGTTACATGGATACTTTGACTTTCTCTTCTTCGTTTTTCTCCCGCCAGCATTGTTATTAGCCTTTTTGTCCCCTTTACCCTTCTTGTTTCATTGTTTCTTCTTTCCTTTAGGCTATTAGTTGGCCTCCAGGTTCATCGACTGCACACTGTGTACATCTGACATTTGGGTAGGGGGAATAGTTGAACCGGAGATCTGGTTAGACGTAGTCTGTTGTAACGAAAATTGTTGCAATTGATTTGAAAACAGATCAGTGGACTTTCCTTGTGTTGATCCCACAATACCATCGGCATGGAGTACAGACTTTTTCTTGTCTTTGTCGAGGATGGACCGTGGCGCATCTGGAAAAATCTCATAGAGCATGTCGGACTGAGAGTAGATCAGTTCAAGTTGTTGCGCTCTCATTATCGCCTCCTCCTATGAAAACACTTTGGAAGTTGCTATGTCCTTGGAAATGCAAGGCACCAAAGACTTCAGGAACCACTCCAGTAAGAAATCTGGTGGGACCTGAACCTTAATTAATCTCTTCTGACGCCGCCATTCTCGGATGTGATTGAAAATATGGTCAGCCTTAGTCTGCTCAAATTTGGACAGCAATTCGGTGTCGACATCGTATCTCACGGGTAACTGGAAATGGTTTAAGAAGAATATTTCCAAGTCATTAAAGTAAGAATACCTCGAGCGATCGAGCTCAATATACCATTTTGTGGCACCCCTGATAAGAGTGCGTTGAAAAAGGCGCAACTGGACGGAGTCGTCTCGCAGTGAGTTTGACTAGCACCATAAGTGAAAGGTTGTCACGTGATCACCTGGGTCTCCGTCAGGCTTGCCTTCGAATTTTGGAATATCCGAGGGAAACTTAGTCGACATGGGAGGCCAACGCAGTGTTGATATTATGGTATTCGTAGGAGGTATTTACCTCCACATGTAACCCTGACAAGAATAGAATATTTTGGGAAGCAAGAAGAAACCCTAAAGCATTAAACTTAACCCTAGAAGACAAGTCGACTCAAGGAAATAATTAATATTAAGTATTTATCCTCCAGAATGAGAAGTTGGCCCAGACAGCTTAGGAAAACAGTATAAAGACAAGTAGCCAGACCTCATTTTGTACACACAGCTCAGAATTTCAGCTGGGAAGAAGTGTGCACTGTAGAAAATGGGCAAGTGCGCAAGTCTGGGGAGTAACTGCAATCGGTAGTTCCTGCAATCTGTTTTCCTGGTTTAGGCTCAGACTTTCTCTTGGTTATGGTTGGACTTTCTAATCAGTCTTGGTTATCTTTTCTTGGTGCATTATCCTTGGTTGGCTATTGGTTTGCTTCTGGAATCATTATCTATCAAGGTTAAGGTGCTCAGGGGTGGCTTCGGCCTATGGTTGGGTGACAATATTGTTATATTGTCTATGGTTAAACGATCACATCTATTACTTTCTAACAGGTTATGGGCCCACCCTATCTTCGAACAGTATAACCATTGGAAGATAGATTGGGAGGACTTTCTCAGTTATAGTTGCAATTGCAGCCAATTTTTGCTGCAGCAATGAAACCCTAACCCTCTTGTTGAGGCACCTTAAGTGAAGATATTGACCTAATTTCTGGATAGACTAGTGTGCCCTATCTCGGCACATCTCCTGGTACTCTCAACAAGCTAAGACATCAAGTTTGCGTTTTTGGTCAAAATCAAGGGTTGACCAAGTCAAAGCAATTATGACTTACTCTATGAAGTCATAAAACAAGTTAGAAGGGGCTTCTAACTTCAGATCATGGAAGACAAGGATTGATCTCATCCTTGCCAAGAATAAAGTGTTGGATATCGTGAAAGGAAAGATCGTGGAACCAAATTTTGAAGAAGGAAAAGAGAAAGAACCTCAAAACGTTGCAGTTATGGAGAAGTTCAAAGACAATGACATCAATGCCATGAGTATCATAGTGTACTCTATAAGATACCACTTGATACCCTACATCTTCCATCTTGACTCATCTAAGAAGATGTACAATGCCCTAACTAACCTCTTCTCAGTCAGAAACATTGGACAAGTAATGAGTCTGAAGAATGAACTACGTGACATGAAAATAAATGATGATGACAGCATAACATCATACTTTGTGAGAATCTCTCAGTTAAGAGATCAACTACAAGCTATTGAAGAAATCATTTCAGAGAAGGAACTGTAAATATAGTACTCAATGGTCTTCCCAAGACATGGGATTCATTTTCCGCAAGCATGGACACAAGGAAGGAGTATCGCACATTTGAAGAACTTTGGACATGTTGTGCAAAAGAATAATCAAGGATTTGTGCAAAAGAGAAACCCCAAAATAAATATGATGATCAAGCTTTCATAGCAAGGTTCAAAGATTTCAGGAATAAAAAGAAGTTTGTCTCAAAGAAGAAACCAAATTAAGAGAAAGATATGTCAAAAATACAATGCTTCAACTGTCGAAAATATGGTCACTACAAGAATCATTGTCCCGAGTTAAACAAAAGGAAGGAAACACATGAAGCATCAGTTGTCGAAGAAAGGGAACCCTCAAAGAAGGCCAAGCAGGATAAAACAGACTTCCTCTTCTAAGACATGGTAACAATATTCTTCATAATTCTTGTACATACCATGTTTACATAGTTTTTGTACATATCTTGCATATCTATTTCTTAGAAGATAAGATGTTCAAAGAGAAACAATACCTACTGAAGAATAACAAGATAAGGATTGTTATCACGATGACTACAAGTCAAGAAATACAAATGAAAAGATGAAGTACATTGACAATCCTTGGTAACAATTCATGTGGAAGCTATTACAACTACAAGATAAGCCAAAATCATAATCAAACTTGAAGAAACCTAGAAGAAATAAAAAACATAAAGAAGTCAGCAATCAAGAGGAAATTGGAAAAAGACTTGTGACACTTTGCAGAAGGCAATAAGGATGCATATGGATGCGTGGACTCTCCTAGATGGAGGGAGCCAATTATATAATTCCAAAAGAAGAGCATGCATTCATGCATGAAGAAAGGATTATGAGGGAGCTAATCCTAAATAATATGACCCATTGAGGATTATGAAGTATCTATCCATGTTCCCATCAATGGTAGAAACCATGAAAAGAAACACATGTTCAATTTGACTTTAGAAGAAGTCTTCTTCGAAAAGAAGCCTTAAAGTATCCCTGGTTGTCCATCCACATCCATGATCCTATGATGAAAGGAAGAAGTCGGAATCTTTAGGACATGGAATCTATAGAAAACTCCATGAACCCAAGAGCTAAACAAAAACATGAGGAAGAACATGAAGATTCCAAGAGAAAAAGAAAATCCAGAACAACCAGTCATTATATCGATAATCACAAGACTACCAGCTTGGTATTAACCCACTAGAATAAATCAAGAAGAATAAATTAAGGTTGTGATGAAGAATAGTGTATGAAAGACTTATTAATGCAATCATCGCGAGATTCAGAATTAGAGGTTCTCCCAGATGGAGGGAGAATACTATGATGATATCTTGTTCCAGTAGCTAGACATACCTCTACCTGAGCCATTATACCGTCCGCAGTATCCATAGGTTGGAGTTTACATCATATGAATGTAAGGATTGTTCTCCTCAATAGAGTAATTGAAAAAAGAAATGTATGTAGAGAAACCTCAAGTTTTTGAGGTATAACAGAAAGAGACTCTTGTATGCATATGGAAGAAGACAACTTGGTGCAGAGCCTCTAATGAACAGCAGAATCATGGTGAAAACTTTCTATAACAGAGATATTGTATCATAATGGTTACTCAGAAGTCCAGGATGATGGATTGCAAAATCCATGACAAACTCTCATGATGACAGAATAAGTGCCACTTAGATATGTTCCAGTTTGACCCTTTCCATGATGTCATGAGCAAGCAGGAAACAAAAGGAGTTGAATCCAACCATGATATAATGTAATGATTAAGAGATATATGAAGCCTTCAGAGAAAACTGGTGTTCCAGAAAGACCGAAGTACTTTGAGATCAAGCATTACATTCTTCGTGATGAGATCCAAAAAAAGAGAAGTGGTTCTCCAAAATATCTCCACAGATGAGAAGATAGCAGATACTTTGATAAAACCTCTGTCCGATGAGAAGTTTGTGTACTCAAGAAATAAGTTGGAGCTCGTGGAGACAACTTCCTTATTGAAAAGGGAAGAGATGACTCCTAGGTTGGGAGGGAGCACTGATGTGTCATTGATTTATGGATAGTCATTTTTCAGTTCTAAAAATGGTCTGGGATAAGCAGTTCCTTTCCAGTTTGGAAAGTGGTTTGATATTTCTGATGGACAGGCATTTTCCAGTTCGGAAAATGGTCCAAATCAGACGGTTATTTTTGTAATGAAAATGGTTCGATAGATTATTGATGTACCATAGACAATGATTCCCCTTGTGGCCAGTGTGGGGGAATGGTCTAAGAAAGTCTTTCTCCTTGACAGTCACTCTCAGTACTGGTCAAGAAGAATGGTCTGCCTCGTCGGGTAGTCATTCTTTCGAAGTTCACAGTTGTGATTGGTTTCTAAGAATGGTTTGTTTTGGATGTTGGTGCAAGACAGTCATTTCCATTAGGAAATGGTTCGGACATTCATTCCCTAGGGCAGACTCATTCTCCCCAGGTTGCACTTTGTTTAGTGTCGGAAGAATGGCCCAGTTATGTGAATGGTACAGGTTCGGCAATCAGGGACAGGCATTCCCTACGTCAGACTCATTCTCTCTAGGTTGCACTTTGTTTAGTGCCAGAGGAATGGCCCAGATAGGTGAATGGTCCAGGCTCAAAAATCAGGACAGTTATTCTTGTATGATTGAGAAGAATAGTATAGCAGCTCATGGATGATGTTTTACCTTTTGAGGGCAGATGCTCTTCCAGATCTCACGGATGTGAGTGGAAGAATGCCCCAGATGACTCAGTTTATATCATGACTTTGTTTTTCTATGCGGGTTGATATCAAATGATATGATTTCTATGGAGACTGTATGTATCTGGACATTATATGTATGCAYTGTGGTGGATGTGCTCCATTGGTTATGACTATGTGTCACTGATTAAGTAGTTGTGTGCTACTTGGTGTGGTAGTGTACCACTGGATTGTAGTTGTGTACTACTATGGATAGACACAGTTGTGTTCTATTGAATGACATTGTTCTGATTGCCATGTAGACTATCAGTAGTGTTGAAAAAGATTATCAGCTAGATGGATGGTCAGTGTATTGATGGATAGACATTCTCCAGACGGAAAATGGTCTAGGACATTTATTCTTCTAGGACATATGCCCGGATTATAAGAATGGTTTTTGTATCACTCTTTGGAGTGAGTGACTTATTCAGTATCATGTCTGATTAATCAGATAGAGTATGGTTTCGAGAGATGATGCAATTGATGTTTTCAGATGACACTGATAGTGATGATGGTGCTCGTGAACTAATCATGAGATAGTATGTACGACTATGATGATGCTACCATTTGAATGGTATGTTTGTTCTCAATACCATTGCCTTCAATACCTCCCTAGCTAGGAGCGATTGTTGATATTATGGTAGTTGTGAGAGGTATTTACCTCCACATGTAACCCTGGCGAGAATAGAATATCCTGGGAAGCAAGAAGAAACCCTAAATCATTAAAATTAACCCTAGAAGACAAGTCGGCTCAAAGAAATAATTAATATTAAGTATTTAGCCTCCAGAATGAGAAGTCGTCCCAGACAGCTCAAGAAAACAGTATAAATACAAGTAGTAAGACCTCATTTTGTACACACAGCTCAGAATTTCAACTGGAAAGAAGTGTGCAATGCAAAAACTCGGCAAGCTCGCAAGTCTAGGGAGCAGCTGCAGTCAGCAGTTGTCGCAATTTATTTTATTGGTTTAAGCTCGGACTTTCTATTGGTTATGGTTGGACTTTCTGATCAGTCTTGATTATCTTTTCTAGGTGCATCAGCCTTGGTTGGCTATTGGTTTGCTTCTAGAATCATTCTCTATCAAGGTTAAGGTGCTCGGGGGTGGCTTCAGCCTATGGTTGGGTGACAATATTGTTATATTGTCTATGGTTAAACGAGCACATCCATTACGTTATAACACGCGGATCATGACAAATTGGGTCGTTAAGCAATATCGACAAGTATGGAAGATGTAGTGTTGCTAGAAATGATAGTTTAGGTTGAGTACTATGTACAGGAAAAAGGGGGCCTTGATTTTCATTGGCACCAGGTTTCCAGGAAAAGTTGGATTGTTGGCTAGGGTTTTGTTAAAAACCATGGCCTTGACAAGCATACGGAAACTGAGTTTGTTGGGATATCATCGGCTGACTCCCGTAATTACATGACATGGCTTGGGCTGGGATTTCTCCCTATGTTTTATTCCAAGGATTTTGGAAGGGGATTCCCCCAGCCAATCTGACGGGCATAGGTACTGAACCCTGCCCGAGGTTCCATTGATCATGGAAGGGGTTTCCCCCAACTGGAATCCCTTGCGAGGGAACTGATCCCTACCAAGGATTCCAAAGGCCCTGAGAGGAGAAGACTCGTGTACTTTCTCCCTGTGTAGGAATAGTACCCTACACGGGGTTCTGTTACCAAAAACTAGGGTTTCCCCTAGCCGAGACGACAATCGAATAAAAATTGTTGTTCCCAAACTCGCTGAACAAAGAGAATGACATAGATCCCACAAGGCAGTGTAAGACAAAGGTCCTAAACTTCCTGCTCCAAATAAGTTGTAATTATCATTTGGCTCGATGGGTTGTTGGAAAGCACCATTGAGCAAGGGGG
>ML780085.1:677668-697068 GCA_009831015.1 Picea engelmannii | reverse complement strand
TGTGTATGTGTGTGATTGTTTATTTCTTACTGCTCATTATTGAATAATAATTCTACATTGATATAACATTTGAAGAAAAATGATTATAATTATGTTATTATTGATTCACCCCCCTCTCAGTAATCCAACAGCATCATTGTGATGTTGACCAACCTTAGAATGAATACCATTAAATTGGATTGATATGCTAGAATCCTAATTCTGATCAGTTTTCCAACAATTTAAACATATATATTGTAACCAACTACAAACTTTCATGAAATTACAATTAATTCATCAATAGCCTAGATAAGTTGGCTTTAGATATTTGCATGCCTGATGTTAGATTTTCTACGGTTGCATATTAGGTTTATCATCCCTCATGGATAAAGGAGAAATTAACTTATCATAAATAGAGATCATAAAAACAATCATACACAATTCCCTAATAATGTATTATCTCAACAATAAGTAGATCATTAGCCTGTAGAAGCGAAAAAATTGCATTCTCCTCAGGAAGTGAAAAAGAAAAATCCTTTTGATAATTTCACACTAGAAATATTCACAATGCTTAGGATGGGCTATGAACTCCTCATATTATGAGAAGTTGGAACGTGGAATCACTATTTTGTTGCATTTATGTTCTCAATAATGGAAAAAATTGTTGTGAATTCCACCATTATAGAATGCCTAAACATCAAGGTGAGGTTTTAAGTTGAGGAGTAGTGGATACATGTTTGTAAGAATTGGATACCATCACACATTTAAACAAATTCATGTCATAAAATCTTTAAACTTCATCTTCCCACAAGCCGTATTAATCTCATATTGTGTAACTATTCAGATTATGCAACTTTAATCAACTAAAGTACATGATTTTTTTTAGGTGCGACAAAATTTTCCCTTTTTAAGAATATATCTATATTTTTTATAGTGAAACACACTACAAGGTTAATAGCATTAGACTATCATATCCCATATTTTACCTCATATTTGTATGTGGAGGGGAATGCCTTCATATAGATGAAGTTGCTTATAGGTGAAGATGTTGATCCATAAGTAGGTATTGGCTTGCACATACAAGCAGGCATTTGCTTGGTTGTAGGTTGATTTAACAATTGGTGGTTGTAAATGAGGAAAAAAAAAACATAAAAATTGAGTGAAGGGACTGGAATTTGACTAGTAAATTTGTGGCAACCAAAGATTGAGGGAATGTTTCTTGTAAAAGAAAAAATATTTAATAATTTAATAAAATATGCTAATCATAGGAAATAATTTAATATGATTTGGCATATTTCAAAAAGTGATGGTTCTTTAACCCATATATTTGAGGATGTAACTCAATTAGTAGTAAGTCACTTCAGTGATTTATATAAATAAGAGATTAGAGTTTCCATTGTTAAGGTGGACAAGAAGACTACATTCTTTCCAAGTTTTGTAAATGAAGAAGACAATGGGAAGATTTTGGAAGAGGTTTCAAAGGATTGAATGTAGATGATTTTTCATAGTTTTAAAAAGGACAAGAGTCTTGGTTCAAATGGTCTAACAATCAAATTTTTTTAGGGTTATTTGAGATCTTAGAAGAGGGTTATTGAAGGTCATTAATGATTCTAGATCCTCTAGAAAGGTTCTGACCACGTTTAATTCTATGTAAGGTACCATATGTATTATGCAGATCGGAAACAGAATTGTTATAGAAAGTATCAGTAGAAAGAGAAAAATATAGAGAAAAATGACACAATCAAATCCAGAAACTATACCTTTATTATATAGAAATCCAACTTCACTTGCCTCTTCGAGGGGGAAACCTCCAGTAGAGTAGATCTCAAATACAAAATTATTCCATGCTTTCTACTCCTATTTATACTATTTCAATCTTCTAGAGAACATTCTAGAGGAAGATCTTTCTAGAAGTGGAACCTTCTATTAATTCTTATTAAATTAGACATGTTCACATTATTACATAGGAATTATTTAATAATGTCAACCTTTATTACATAGGAATTATTTAATAATGTCAACCTCTATTACATATAAAACATATTATTCTATCTACTTGAGGGGTTAGGGAGGTTAGGACCCTAATATTCCCTCCCCCTTGAAAAAATATTCTTGTCCTCAAGGATTGAGATGAGGAAATTGTTGTATAATGGAAGTTGGCTCCCATGTGGCATCCTCTAGTGGTGTATCCTTCCACTGAACTAAAAATTCCTTGATTGTGTATTGACAGAGATGATGCTCGAGGTGGTCCAAGACTTCTTTGGGTTGCAACCAAATAGAGCATTCTTCATCCAATTCAGGGAGACTAGTTTGAGTCTGGCACTTGGTCCCAATCACTTTCTTCAAGAAAGAAACATGAAAAATAAGATGGATCTTAGAGTGACTAGGAAGAGAAAACTTGTAGGCCACTGGCCCCATGCACTTGAGAATGGTATAAGGGCCATAAAACTTGGGAGAACGTTTATGGAAATGATCTACTTTGAGTGATGTTTGTTTATAAGGTTGCAGAAAAATAAATACTTGGTCTCCTTCAACAAATTGACCTTTTGAACAACCATGATCATCTTGTTGTTGCATGTGATTCTAATCCATGACCAAATTCTCCTTGAGGGTACTGAGAATGGAATCTCGGATGATCATGGTGCTTTCAACTTCTTGGACCTTGGTGACATGAAATTGGGAGCATGGTAGGATGTGTTGTACCACCATTCAGTGAGTGTTAACCACTGATCCCATTGATTTTTCCTATCATATGTGAAACACCTCAAATACATTTCCAAGAACTTGTTGAAATATTTAGTTTGACCATGAGTCTAAGGATGATATGTGGATCTTAGATGTAATTGGGTTCCCTGTAGCTTGAACAATTCCTGCCAAAAGTGGTTGGTGAAAGTTGGATCATGGTCAGAGACAATAGAGTTGGGAATTCCATGAAGTTTGAATATAGTATCCATGAAAATTTGAGCCACTATGGATGTTGGGAATAGGTGTTGGAGCACACAGAAATGAGCATATTTGGAAAGGATATCTACTACAACCATGATGGTATATTTGTTTCCATATTTGGGTAAGCCGAAAATGAATTCCATAGAAATATTTGTCCATACAGCAGGTGGAATATGGAGAGGCTGGAGTGTTCCTAGAATTTTTATTTTTTATCCCTTATTGCAATGACAAGTATCTTATTCAGCCAAAAAAGTGTGGATGTCGTGTTTCATGCCTTACAAACAAAAAACAATGTTTGATCATTTCATATGTTTTGTGAAAACCTAAATGCCCCATTGTTGGTGAAGCATGAAGTTCGGATAGCACAGTGGATTTAAGGTGAGACTGTTTTCTTAAATGTAGGCAACCTTTGTAGCAAATCTCCTCATTGTGCCAAGAGTATCCTGAAGATGCATGTGGATCTTGTTACAATTTTTGGATTAAGATATACAATTCGGGATTTGGTAACCATTCCTAGTGAATGGCATTTAACCAATTGGATACAATGAAGGAGAGTGAGAAGAGAGAATCGTCTTCTTCATATTTCCTTGAAAGGGCATTAGCCACCACATTTTATTTTCCTTTCTTCTAAATGATCTCATAATCATAACCAAACATTTTTTTCAACCACTTATGTTACTCTAGGGATGAAATTCATTGTTCCAATAAATGTTTTAGGTTGTGATGATTTGTTTTACATTGGAATCATTTCCCAAGAAAGTAAGGATGCCAGAGATCCACTACATGTAGAATAGCCAACATTTCCTTTTTATGGGTGGATTTTCCCAAGTGTTGTTCAGATAGTTTTTTTCTAGTGAAATCCAAAGGTTTGTCATCTTGCATGAGAACTGCCCCAATGCCTTTCCCAGAAGCATCACATTCAATAACAATTTTTTTGGTGAAGTCAGGCAATGTCAGAACAGGAGTCATGCACATAGCCTCTTTCAAGGCTTGGAAGGATTGATCAACTATGGGAGTCCAATTGAAATCATTATTTTTAAGGAGAACGGTGAGGTGAGCTGCAATTTTTCCAGAATTCTAAAAAAACTTGCCATAATATACCATTAAACCCAGGAAACCCCTCAAAATTTTAAGAGTTTTAGGGTGAAGCCAATCCTTCATATCTTTTATTTTCTTAGCATCCACGTGTACACCATCCTTTCCAACAATATGGCCCAGATACTCTACTTCAAAAGCTCCAAAATCACATTTAGACTATTTGAGAAAGTGTTTTTGATAACAAAGTAAGTGTAAGACTTTATCCACATGGGACAAATGGGCTTGCCAAGTTTTACTATAGATGATCATATCATCAAATAAAACTAATACAAAATGAGAAAGGAAAGAATGGAAAACATAATTCATGAGGCTTTGAAAAGTGGAAGACTCATTACACAAGCCAAAGGGAATGACCAAGAACTCATAATGGCCCTCATGAGTTTGAAACACAATTTTTGGGATATAGGCCTCTTTCATACGTATATGGTGATAGACAAAGCATAGATCAAGTTTGGTAAAGTATTGAGCACCACTCAATTCATTCAAAATGCCATCAATGATAGGAATGGGGAATTTATATTTGATGGTAATTTTGTTGATGGCGCAAAAATCAAGAAACAAGCACCAAGTTCCTTCTTTATTGAGTACCATAATTGTAGGGGAGGAATAAGGGATAGTAATAGGAAGGATAGCACATGCCGCTAGCAATGCCTAAACAATTTTCTCGATTTCATTTTTATGGGAAAAGGGGTGACGATAAGGGAGAAAATTGGGAGGAACATTGTTAGGGATAAGGGGAATGGAATGATCATGGGGACCACGAGAAGGGGAAAGTCCTTGGGGATTGTCAAAAACAGATTGGTGTTTGAAGAGGAGAGACTAGATGTAAGGATGAATAGTAGGTTAGGGGGTCTCAATTACTTGAATGGAATGGAGTTGGTACATAATTCCAGAATGCCCCTTTTTGAGAATTTTTTCCATTCGCCGGGAACTAATTATCTCTGGGAAGCTTGTCGTGATGCCTTGGAACTTATACTATTGTCCATCCTATTAGAATTTCAGGTTTAATTCCTTAAAATCCATGGTGATGGAGCCTAGTGCGCGTAATCATTCAACAGCTAACACAATGTCACAACCGCCCATGTCAATAGCGAACATATGAGATTTCAGCTAGTACTGATCAATTTGTAGGTGCACATTTTCACAACACCCCCCACATTTCATGGAACTGCCATTAGCAATCATGATTTGAATATTGTTGACTACATGGATATAGCACATGGTCTCTTAATCAATGTTGTGATGAATAAAATTATGGGTGATGCCACTCTCTACTAGGATATTGACTTTATGATGCTTAATGTAACCAATTAACCTAAGGGTTTGGGGAGTCGAGAGACAAGTGAGGGAATTCAGTGAGAAAAGAGACACAATTTTGGGTGGATTAGAGAGAGGTGTATGATCATCGTCTTGGGGTAGGTATTAAAAATGGGGAATATCGGCATCCTCTTCAGAAACGTCCTCAGAAATGGCCATAAAAAAAAATTGTTCGTTACACTTGTGCTCTGAAAACTATTTTTCATCACAGTTATAGAAAAGACCCTTAAGTTGATGTTCATCCATTTATTCCCTGGATAATTTGTGGATCTTGAGAGGAGTGTAAGGAGGGGCTATATGTATGGGGTGAGGGTGAGGAATAAAGGATGCTTTTCAGTTTTGGGAACAGACTACTTGTTATGCTTCCTTGGCATGGTGAGTAGCTTCAAGCCAAAATAGGGGGAAATACATTAGGACATGGGCTTGGATATCATCCTTCAAGACACTAATAAAGCATTCCTGGAAGGTTTTTGACATGTCATTCGTTCATAAATACAATCGCTTAAAATAATCTATATATTCTTCCACTATACTTGATTGTTTCGTCTTGGTCAAATGGCCCAAATGATGTATGTCAATATCAAAGCGTTCATAAATGTCTACAATAAACTAAGTCCAAGAAATATACCCTTGGCATGATGTTTTTCTCCATTTCCACCATTTCCATCGTTTAGGATCCAAATAAAGGGAATTGATACAAAGTTTGGTCAATTCATCAATGATGCCATGCAAGGAGAAATAATGTTCCATTTGAGTGACCCATCACATGGGATCCGAGCCATCAAATTTGTTCACCTCAACTTTGGAAAGACGTAGTTCATGATTATTGTAGTTAGAATGAAATGCCATGGAATGGGAGGAGTCAGCGTTGTCTTGGTAGGAAGGTTTTTTAGAGGAGGTAGGGCCCCATAATTGACTCATGAGTTTTTTCATCTCTTTAGAAATGGTATGCAAGGATTGTTTCACATCTTTCATATCTATAGAGAGGACGTCAACATTGGAATTGAGGGTATAAATATTGGAATTGAGGTGCTAGATGTCAGTCTTGTTTTGGTCAATGTTGGTTTGCAAGGCATTGATGGTGTTGTCAAGCGCTTGGTTGTAGGTGTGGGAATTTGGGAGGTGGGAAGAAAGAAGTGGATAGGTGGGTCCACACAGAAATACGTTATGGGTGAGAGATACCATGATGATCAATACTAAGAAATGAATCCAATGGAATAGGCCCCAAGGAATGATGTCGAGGGTTGGGTGGGTCCACAGAAAAAAAGTATTATAAGTGATAGGTACCATTAAGATCATGGCGAAGAGAGGAATCGAGTGGGATAGGTGCCAAATAAGGGTGTCGATGGGACCACTATAAAAAAAATTTACTCCTGCGGAGTTATACTCCAGTATAAATAATACTACAGTGACCAAATTCCCAAACTTTTAGTAGTTAAAATTATGTAGTAATTTTGCAACTTGGATGTAGGAGGAAATGTTGCATGGAAGAATTTCCCCTTTATGTATGTTCTGTTATTTTTCGGCATCAAGGGTTATGGTTTTTAGGGTTCCTACGGACAAGGTTTTTCCCTGTTCTTTATCTCTTTGATATACCAGTGGGGTCCAATAGTAGTACTTGGCCCAGTACCTCAAGGCACCAACTAAGGAGGCTTGATGGTACCCTTATCCATACTACCTGATTACCCAAGTACATGTGAGTAGTCTTCTTGAGTGTTGTTCTCAATGCCACTATAGTAGTCAGGCAGCTAATAAGATGACTTATAGCTTGTCTCAAGATATCTATGGGACTCCCTATATACCCCAGGGTATGTGGGAGTGAATGGTCATGTACAAGTACTATATAATGCAGTACTACTCGAAGGGGTGCCAATAGGGGTTACAGAGGTTTCTAACAAGGTGAAACAATGTGTTTCAAGTAACCCTTGAAACTGATTGTATTTTCTGCATGTATTCATCCCCAATCACATATTTACCCATTGAACGACAAATCACTATGCTTTAAATACGCCAGAAGTACATGTCTCTAGCCTAAAAAAAATTGTCTAAAATTCTGCAGAGGAAACTGCTTTGATACCACTTGTAACGTACCAGATGTATTATGCAGAGCAGAAACATAATTTTTATAGCAAGTATTAGCGGAAAGAGAAAAATATAGAGCATAATGACATAATCGAATACATAAATGATACCTTTAGTATATATAAATCCAATTTCACTTGCCTCTTCGAGGGGGCAACCTCCAATAAAGAAGATCTCAAATAAAAATTGATTCTCAAGACAAAACTCTTCCATTATTTCTACTCCTATTTATACTATTTCAATCTTCTAGAGAACATTCTAGAGGAAGATCTTTCTAGAAGTGGAACCTTCTATTAATTCTTTTTAAATTAGACATGTTCACATCATTACATAGGTTTTATTTACTAATGTCGACCTATATTACATAGAAAACATATTATTCTATCTACTTGAGGGGTTAGGGAGGTTAGGACCCTAAAATTACACTTTCATTGACCTCATTCCAAATACATATAATCCAATATTGTTTTATGAATTCATTCCCATTTCATTATGTAATTTCATTTATAATATTATTGTAAAGACAATTAATATTTTTCTATCTAAAACAATCTCAAATGAATGGTTTTTTTTTTATAAAGAAGGCTCATTTTAGATAATTCTATCCTTGAGGTCATTCTTCTCTATTGGATGTCCTTAGTCTACATCTTGAAGGGAGTATTGGAATAGATCTGTAGAATCAATTTCAATTACTTGTTTTCTAGGAGTAGGGAGAGAAAAGGGGTTTCTTTTTTGAAATGGCAGCACATTGCAAATCCAAAATATATTTATGGATGGTTTTTAAAGAATATTAATCTTTTTAGCAAAGCTCTAGTAGCTAAATGTGCTTGAAGATTAATAGTTGGTAAAGGACTATGGAGTCATGTAATGGTGCAAAAATTCATAGATCCCGACTTGATGTAAGACTAGATTGGACCTCCAATCAAGGAATGGAAAAATTCTTATGTAATTTGGGAGGCATTGGTTCAATCCTTTCCTTTGATAGGTCAATGGATTGTATGGGAGATAGGGAATGGGATGAGAATGAGATCAAGAGTTGACCCATGGATAGGTAGTGAGGAAGTATTTAATATATCATGAAAATTGATTAATATATTTTCATAAAAAGTCTTGTTCTTTCTCAATCAAGCAGTATTCCTTAAACTAATTACTCTTTGACTTGCACACAGTGTCTCGTCAACTACAATTTCCAAAACTATACTATTACCAAGACTTGACATGAGTTTGAGTGCATGTGTTTAAAGGAGTATTTTTCTTCATATATTGGCTAGGGTTTCACCCATGTGGCCAGGGTTGACAAGATAGAAAGAAAAAAAGAAAATCAAACAAATAATTGAACATTAATCAGTACATATGCCTAATAAGAGGTGCAATTCAATAATATTCATTCCAGGTCATTTCCAAGTGAGTGCATAGGTGATTTTGTCATTGGGTGCATGTGAGTGAGATGTTTGCAACCAAATGTGGTGCAAGTGAGTGAGTTTTTCACAAGTGAGTGAGAATTCCACTAGTGAATGAGTTTGTAATGGAAGCAATTCAAGTTAAAATTTCCAATAATCACTTAAATCCAATGGCATATAGTGTAAACTATTTCCAATTTCCTATGGCATCTTCCTACAATAATATTATGACATTGGGATTTTAATGATATTGACATTCAAACGCTTCTATGTATGATTTTTGGAATTTCAAGTAGTTCAAAACATAATTGATATTTAATGTGTAATTAGAGCCTAATTTTTTTTTAAATGAACTTTTGAATAGAAAAAAAAACACAATGTACACACATCCATATTAATATGTCAAGGGTCTATCAACCCTATAAAATTATTTAACCATGATCAATTAGATAAGCAATTGATAGGTTAGTCATAAAAGGTGCATATTGAATACTTCTAACTTGTGGAAGAGTTTTAGGTTTGTCAATGATTATGTTACAGAGTTATTCTATACATTAATTGCCATAGATTGATGTAGATGATGGTGAAATATAATTGTACAGTGTATTTCTTATTGGTGTTGTCTCTATGAACATATTCATAAATTATTATGTAAACCAAAAAGGAGTTTGAAAAATTAAATTGTAAGTAACTCGTGTATTGTTAATGGATCACTTCCATGGAACCTACTAGAGGGTACTAGGAAATAATTATATTTTGATATGTATCCTTAGATAAGGTGCCTTGTTATCATGTTGTGTGTAGAGGATCTATAATTTGGTCATCAATATTAACTTGATCCCTTAGTGGCACTGATTAGTCATTCTAAATTATTAGGGTGAATTAGATTATTAAACAAGAATTTACAGATAATGGATATTAATTATACATTGAGCATGGAATTCTTGAAGTCCATGATGCATGAAATTATGTGAGAAGAGTGGAAATTTATACCTACTTTGATGCACTTATGTGATGGGTTGGTAGGGAATAAATTTAGCATAGGGAATTAGGAAAAAAATCAGTAGGAATAAATTTAGTGTAATCATGCATAAATTATTTTCCTAATCAACATAAGTTGGTTGAGAAAAGGAAAATGTGATGATCAATACCATGTGTTCATATTGGGATCAGTGATTTTCTAGCTCAATGGAGTATTGATAAACTATTTCAAATTTTCCATAAGGCCCATGTACTTTAAATATTGAAATGAAGTTTAATGGGAATGATGAAGATAAGGATATGAAAATGATCATATGATTCAACTTTAGTCTTAAATGATTGGTATTTTTCTAGTTTATGTTAGCACACTCACTACTATCCCTTAAAAAAAAATCATCGAGCCATAAATGGGTGAATACTTTCAAATATGTTTTTTCTCTATAAAATATATTTCCCATTTAGAACCAATAATTTCAATTAAATATAAATTTATAGAAGAATATATATAACTATATAACTTTGAATTATTTTCTAGATAGTTTTAAACCACCTCTCATTTTCCACCAATTAAATTCCTTGGTGCAATAGAACTATAATAACAATCTTATATCCAAGTTCCTCCATTGAATGAAAAAATATTTTAAGAGTTTGCTAAGGAGGTTCAAACCTATGATTGTATATCCATGTATCAAGTTTGAATTGTAAGTAATCAACCTAACATATGATTCCAAACACTCCATTGAGTAGATTCAATGGGTTATAGTAGTCCACTTTATAAGAATGTGACATCATGTATGGTGTCATCTTTGAGAACAAATTTAGAGTTTTAATATGACTAAATTAGATTAGAACATGTTGATTATAAGATGTCTATATTCTTGAAGTTGGGAAAATCTAGTCCAAATTTTAGGTAATAAGAATAAGAATTCTAAAGCAAGTCAATATGTGAATTATTAAGGAAGATTGTTGGCACAAGTGTAGACCCAGGGTTCAATGCTTCAATAGTGCACCAACAAAACCCTAACTACCGTCCCTTTTGGCAACACCTGTGAAGCAGATGAAGTCTCACCCGAGGTAGAGGCAGGGGGGTTGCAGGACTCAAGTGTCTACAACCAAGCTGGGACACAAATCTGTGATTAAAACACTTAACAAAGCACTCATCCAACAATATGCATTAGTTTATGAGTCTCATTCACATCGCGGGTTAACCCTTTATTACAGAACAATGCAGTGACAACCAATATTAAGTACTTTCAGTCACTTAGCACATAGCATTAACTCATATCTATCACTCATTCGACATCAATAGAGCACTAAGAATCCATATATCTATCTAACACATATAAAAATCACTGCACTAATCATATAAACACATAACCACCATCAATAACATCGCACAAAGCACATCAACACAGGATATACATGGTTCACCCCAGTGTGGGGATACGTCCACCAATATTCTTCTCTTCTTCTTTATTAGTCTTCAAGTTCCTTACATTCTTCTGCTCTTGTGCACAAAGTGATAGAGCCATGCTCTGCACTAGACAGGTGATCTGCACACAGCGCACTAGATCCACCTTCCCCAAACCCAGGTCAAGGAACATATCCAACTCCCTACTAGCACAAAGTCTCTTACAATCACTTGCACTTAGCTCTGCAAGTCTTAACACATCCTTCTTGCACAAAGCCACTAGTCATGCACTAAGCCAATCACTAACTAGTAGTGATTCTTACATCGCTTAGATACTTATTTATACATTACATAAAGGCCTAATCATGGGTAAACCCATGGGCCGACATCCCTTAACCCATTACATAAACCCTAAAATCCCAAAAAGCCCGCAAAATAGGTGAGATCTCGCGATCTTAGCTCCACCTGGGCGCTCCATCTTCGACCAGCCTGTCAAAGTCCCAAAAATGGTCAAACACGACCAATGTTTCTACAAAACCTAGTCAAGGGCCAACATGCCCCCAACACTCACCTGTGACTCGTTCCGAGTCACTCAGATCTGGGAAATACCGCTTCGAAGGCCTTGAGCTTAGCTCGATCTGCCTCGACTTGCTGCTTCGCCAGAGCTTCCTGCTCGACGAACTCCTAAATTACTTGCTCAGTAACAGGCCCTTACAGGCATTGTTCCACTGTCGCCACTAGTTGGTCTAGCTGTGAGCCTTGTCCTTCAACCTCTTCAAAAATCGTGTAGGATTTGTCCTACACCGGCTGTAGTCTTTGTGTCACCTCCATGACTCTGCTTTGGATGGAAGTAACTTGCTGCTAGACTGCATGTTGTTCCTGTGATATTTTCATCTTCTCGATTGCAATAAGCAGCTTCATCTGCGCTTGCACGATGGACACATGCTGCTTCACCTCCTAGATATGTGCTTCTGATTTCCTCAGCTCCAAATCTTTTGCAAGGCACTCATAGGTCTACGCACTTCAAGCACTCAGTTGCTTACACTCTGAGGCAAGTGCCATGATTCTTTCTACGGCGTTCTTAGCAGCTTCCTCTTGTGCCACGCCTGGCACAGAGTGAATTACTTTACTCACCGCTTTTGTGACCGCAGTCTGCTCTGCGAGAAACTGGTCCTTTTCTTTCTGCATCTTCGCTTTGTCCTCCTCGAACATCGCTTGAATTTCATCTTTCTTCGCCTGCGCAACTTGAAGTTGCTCTAAGACTTCCTGATTTTCTTTCCTCCAGGCTTCTGTAGCCTTCTCCTTCTCTTCGTGGGCTCAGTGAAGTTGAGCCTCTGTTGCATCTGCTAGCCTTCATAATTGGGCGAGATCATCCCCCAATTCTGCAATCTTCGAGGAAGAGGGCACAGTGGATATTGTGCAGCTTGAGTGAATAGCGTGTTGTATGTCCTTGAGCTCCTTCTCAATTCGTTCATACAGTGTCTCCTGCTTCGCTCCATGTCTTTTCAAGATATCCTCTGAAGCATCTTCTATGGCTACGATGATGAGATTAACGTCGTCCACTGTGAGCACACTCTTCAACTAGACCTTATTGGCCCGGGCCTTCTTTGTTGCCGAAGGTTTCTCCGGGGAAACCTTCCAATTCTGCGATGTTTCTGTTGTGGTAAGGGGATCCTTCGACGGTGTAACTTCACCTTTATCTTTTTTTTATCTGTCTTCCCCTCCTTCTTCTTGGTTCACTTCATATCCTCCTCCTCCTGTGGTCGAATCAAGCCTACTTTCCTCCAAGATGTTGTCCTCCTCATCAGTTTCTTGGACTTCTTCCCTTTTCTTTTTCTTCTTCGTGCTTCTCTGTCCGGCATGTTCAACCTGGGTGACCAAGGGGCTTCCGATGATGTCGGGATCGAAGAGCTCTACATCTTCCACCAGTACAAGGAACTCTGTGGGCCATTCTTTGGTAATCTCCTCCATTTCTTCATCAGTTAATTTATAGTATGACTGCAACTCCTCCTTGCTTTCATCCCTACGCGCAATGATATAAATGAAGTGTCGATCTGCGCGGAACTTCACGAATGGTCTGTACTAATGGAGTGTGTTTGGTGTCATTCAAGGGAATGATTCTATGGAGCGCTTCAGCTACTGGTAGTAGGCATGGAACACTGCGTTCGATTGTCATTGCTTCGACATATCATTTGTGTACCACAAGGTGGAGAACCTTGCGTCCAATGGCTCTGATGGCTCAACTTCCGAGAAGTTTGTTCCTTCCGGCATTTTCCAAGCGACAAATGGGATCAGTGCCAATAGTCAACTGAAGTGAAACTCATACCCTTGATCTTGCGCTTCGCAATAGTCCTTCTCCAGCTCGTTGACGAGGTAACTCGCCCAGTTCATATTCATTCCTTCTACAAACTTCTTTGTGAGGTCCATAATGAACCCCGTGACTTGTGTGGGCCGGTTCTTTCTGATGAGCTTGCCATCTATCAGTTGGCAAGTGAGATGCATTGTGCCATCCTAGATAGAGGATACCTTGTAGCCTCTCTTTCCCTTCTCTACATCACCATAGTCTTCCTTGATGCGTTGTGCCAGGGAACGATCTGAAGTATTCCCTGGGTAGAATAGTTGAGGGTTCGGTCCCTGCATGCTCAATCCAGTGATTAGGTGGATCAGCGTCGAATCCACAGTGATGCACCTGTCTAACCAAAGACAACTTCCATGATATCACGACAGGAGGATTTTAACACAAGCGTTAAACTCTTGATGTCAGCTGAAGTGATGGATATTCATCATGTTTGAGATCGTTGATCTCGCGAGCTCCTTAATCCCTGATTGGGAGAATATATTAGGCTCCTTCCTAGTCATCTTCATTAGGTATATGTGCAATGCGAGAATCACTTAGTTCTTCCTGTCGTCGAGGTTGAAGTCATTGCTCTTCATCCATGGAATGTGTCCTAACTGGGGTCCAATTACGCGTATCCCCTTCGGTATGTACGTGGTGATCAGTCTGTACTCTAAATTCCAAGGGATTTTTTCACGGTTAACCGCGCCAGTCAGAGGTCGGATGTATTCAGGAAAGACCGACGAGATCTGCTTCGCGTTAGCCAGATTGTCGTGGTGCTTGCTTCACTTTTCAGTAGTTCGGCTAGAATGACGTGCAGTCGATGGGGATGCTTATAATCCTTTAGTCAATGACACCTATATCCCTACTAACATGACTTTATCATCCATGAGATCGACGAGAATCTCCTCCACAGACTTCTCTAATGCACTATGTTCGCCCGACATTCACACTTGTAATCAAGGAGATCGGGGAGGCGAACAGACAGACAAGGTAATCAAATAAATGGCGAGGTCTTGACAGCACAGCGCAGTATGCAATGGATTCTCTGTTAGCTCGGATAATATCGGGTGGAAAAAAGTGGTCCCAACACAGCGTCCGATGGGTTAAATAAGAAACGTCGTAACAGATTCCTCCAACGGGCAGGAATGCCTCAATCAATACGAATATGGTCATTGTGGCACGGTCCCAACGGTCCAACGGTGGTGTTTCTGTCAATAATTGTGTTTCTAGTCGTTCTAGAGCATCATTCTAATGGTCGGGGCGCCTCCAACGATCATATAGCTTCATCGTGGCAAAGTTTCATTCTGCGTTGTTCTGATATTCCGGCAAGGTTCAGGTTCTGCAAGCCTGCCTTCTACGAAGTCTTCACTGAAACTTCCTGTAGTTTTTCTAACTTGGATTTCTTCTTACTGAGCCTTCTTACCTTCTTTCCTATGATCTGAGTTTCTAGATTCCTTTTTCCATTCTTATTCTTATTTTCTCTTAGCATTGTGACTTCGCGTTGTTGATGGTCTTTCAAAAGGTTCAAAGGTAATACCTCTTCTCTTACTATTTCCGAGGTGGTTACACTTCTTTCCTGCATGGACAGGTTCTTTAAGCCTTCATGCGTTCTTTCAACTTCGACAACTAATTCTCTTTCCTTCTGGTGCTTCGACTTATCCTCTTGATCTTCTATTAGTCACTCTCTTTTTCTAGCTATGAAGTGACAAGTCCCTCAATTCTTGATTTTTCTGTTTTGTAGCTTCCTCCTCTGCTTTCCTTCAGATCTGATATTTCTCGATCCAGGTCTTTCCTAACAAAAGTGCAAAAGGGGCGTTGTTCTCAACAAACCTAATAACTTCAAATTCTTCTTCAGTCGATGTTCCATGAGCAATCATAGGTACATTAGTAATTCTCCCACATAGGGTTATCATCATTCCTTTAAATAAACCTATTCTTCCCAATGAAGGTACCATAGCAGGCTTTCCCAAAATTTCCCAAGTGCTTTATGGCATGATATTCACTTGTGTGTCCTCATCCAATACACAGTCTATGTCGAAGTCTCCCATTCGTGTTTCTATGCACTGCTTTGCTTTCAAGATCTCTAGTAAACTGATGTCTTTGTGATCATTCAGTGTTTCTTTCAACTGTAATAACATAGTCTTTGGTTCTTTCTGGTTCTCTAACATATCCTTAGCCTCTTGACCTTCTTTATATTTTTCATGTCTCATGCTCATCTTTTCAACTTTGGCAATCATTCTAGGGCAATCCAAAATCTCATGACCAACAACTTTACAACACAGACAGATAGGGCATGTACCAAGGCATTCCTTAGCAATATGTCTCGGTCTTCTGCAATTATAGCATAGTTTCAATCCTCTCTTTCTTTTAAACGATCCCCAGCTTCTCCTATACTGCACACTAGGATTGCAGTGTTGGACCTGCAATCTGCAAAAATTATTTCTAGGTTCCTGCATCCAACTATTAGTCCAAAAATTATTTCTATACATAGGAATAACATATCTTTCTCTAGTTCTATCAAGTTTATTCAGATCAACTCTTTCTGCTAACTGTGCCCTAGTTTTCAGACTAGGACAAAATCTATCAAACATACCTAGATTCATACTTTCGAAGTAAAAAATTCCACTTATCTTACCTTTACTAGAGCACCAAGCTTTAAGATCTTACCTCTTTTCTTCAGATCGGGTTTCTTTCTTAGCACAAAGCTTCGCAAGTTGAGTATAATACTACGCACTACAGCAACAGATCTACGCACAGAGCTTTCTCTTTTCTTCAGTTCCCAGCAATCACAGTTTCAAGTCCCGGCAACGAAACAATTTGTTGGCATAGGGGCAGACCAAGGGTTCAACGCTTCGATAGCGCACCAAAAAAACAGTAACTACCGACCCTTTCGGCAACACCTACGAAGCAGATGAAGTCTCACCTGAGGTAGATTCAGGGGGGTTGCAGGACTCAAGTGTCTACAACCAAGATGGGACACAAATCTGTTATTACAACACTTAACAGAGCACTCATCCAACAATATGCATTAGTTTATGAGTCTCATTCACATCACAGGTTAACCCCTTATTATAGAACAACACAGTAACAACCAAGATTAAGTACTTTCAGTCACTTAGCACATAGCATTAACTCATATCTATCATTCATTCGACATCAATAGAGCACTAAGCATCCATATATATATATCTAACACATATAAAAATCATTTCACTAAGAATATAAACACATAACCACCATCAATAACATCGCACAAAGCACATCAACACAGGATATGTGTGTTTCACCCCAGTGTGGGGTTACGTCCACCAATATTCTTCTCTTCTTCTTTATTAGTCTTCAAGTTCCTTACCTTCTTCTACTCCTGTGCACAAAGCCATAGAGCCAACCTCCACACTGGACAAGTGATCTGCGCACAGTGAACTAGATCCACCTTCCCCAAAACTAGGTCAAGGAATAGAGCCAACTCCCTACTAGCACAAAGCCTCTTACAATCACTTGCACTTAGCTCTGCAAGTCTTAACACATCCTTCTTTCACAAAGCCACTAGTCATGCACTAAGCCAATCGGTAACTAGTAGTGGTTCTTACATCGCTTAGCTACTTATTTATACATTACAAAAAGGCCTAATTATGGGTAAACCCATGGGCCGACATCCCTTAACCCATTACATAAACCCTTAAAGCCCAAAAATCCCACAAAATAGGTGATATCATGTTATCTCAGCTCCACATGGGCGCTCCATCTTCGACCAGCTTGTCGAAGCCCCAAAAATGGTCAAACACGACCAATGTTTCTACAAAACCTAGTCAAGGGCCAACAAAGATATTTAAAAGGGATTCCCTCTCATGCTCTTATGGGAGATATTATATCAAGGAGACAATTCATTCAGTTAGTTGAGATTTAAGAATCATTCTATAGGAATTATGCATAATCACAATAAAAATTATACCATAGTTGGGCACTCTTTCTAGTAGACTAGGTTGACAATGCCAAACTTATTTCCAAGTAGGATCATTACATAAAGAGAAAAATTATAAAGGCCTTGGAGATAGAAAAATATTTGAAATATGGATAAAAGGAAAAGAATTGTGGATAGAGAGGACCTATTTCACTCTATTTTCAAAGTTTTTCTATTGGCATTGTATTTTTGTCTATCTGGGAATAGAGCACCTTATTCATCTAAGGACTTGTGGATTGACCCAGATTTTATTAGAATCCCCTAGTCATCTAATAGCTCATGCATTGGAAAACATCCCTTGGCCATCTAAGGGCTTATGGATCGACCAAAATATTATTAGAGACCCTTAGTAATCTTAATTATAGCTCATGGGTTGACAAAGATATTATTAAAATTCCTTAGTCATCTAATAGCTCATGGGTTTAGCTTGTTAATGGACATTTTATTTATGATTGTTTCCTTATCATTCAAAAGGAACAAGGGTTAATGGATAATGCTATAGGAAAAAGAGTTAAATTAATGGATAATACTAGGACATATTCTAGTTAGATGTATGACCTTATATTTAATGTGTCAAACTTACACAAAAAAAAAAAAAAAAATGGACTAGTTAGATGTATGACCTTATATTTAATGTGTCAAACTTACAAAAAAAAAAAAAATGGATTAATAACAAGGTAAGGTCAGTGTTCTTCAAATTGGGACAAAAGTTTACATTCGCATTCATTTCACATGTCCCACTTAAAGAAAATCAATACATAGTCATCCTAAGGTTGGAAAGAAGGTGGTCGAATGGATTTCTAAACCCATGATCCGAATGACCAAATTTCATATTTGCTCCAAAAAGTTGGCGTCAACTCATTTGTATTAGTATTTTCAATGATTTCCTTCATTTGAATCCTACCAATGATTTGAAAAAATTATTAGGCTATTATTTTGGGATAATTTTGAAAGGAGAAATGTATTCCATAAAGTAAATCTAAAATCTCAACTATACACTAAAGTAATAGGAAGCGTAGGTATCCTAAAAATACACACTCAAGTGCAATCATTTTGTAATAAATAGATTTCCCATTATTCATAAAGTAAAGCATGTAGGGTTCTTATGAGAAATTGCATTATTTTAGGAACATCATATGTTGGATGACCTTGTAAACTAATTTAATATGTCATTCAACTACAGAGACAAGTCAACTAAGTAGTTGATTCAGTCAACCATTGTGATAGGTCAAAAGACCAGGGTAATTAGAGTAGTTGTAACTATCTGCCACCAGTGGTTCATGATTTGTTATAATAAAAGACTACTTATTGTTGGTTCCACTAATACTTTTCTCCTCTATCTACTTCTATGTATGCATGTTTGTATATTATTGTAGACTGCTTTTATATATATATATTGTTTTAACAGAAACAGGTATATTTATATTATATCAAAAATTGTCAGAATTCCAAAAACATACAGACGAAAGGGTGTAGGCACCTCTGTTATTGCCATAGAAACAAAAAAGCCTTTCTATGTCAGTGAGAGGATTGGCCATTGGTCTGTATAGGCTACATTTTTTCCATGTGAAAATGGCTATAAAACTATTTAATAACAACATAAATTTACAATTCATAAAAAACCAGAGTTATATGTAGGGCTGGCCTGGATCATTTTGTTGTGTTGCTTGATTCTCCTCTACTTGGGGTGCTTTCGCATGGTGTTGAGCCTGATTTTCCTTTGCCCAAGCATGATTGGATAACCTTGGAGCCATCGGGATGTTTTTATCGTTGCTAGAAGTAGAGTGAAAGGTTGAAGGTAAACGAGATTCATCCATGCCTGCAGAGTGAACTTGTTGTTGAGGATTTCCCAAACGTTGGTTGACTGCTCCTATCTGCCTTGTATTG
>ML780085.1:651651-677179 GCA_009831015.1 Picea engelmannii | reverse complement strand
TGATACTAGAGTTAGAGGGGGTGTAGAAAGGGTGGGTGGAGTTAGGGAAGCCAAACATTAGAGGGGGTTTGATTGATAAGAATGTGGATCTATTCCATATTTTTGGTTTCTTTCGCCAAATTATCTGCCTCTGAGTTTTGGTTTTGCAAGATATGGAAGAAACTCAGGCTAATGAATTTCTTCTTAAGCGAGTTTATAGCTAAGAAGATGCCTTTGAGTAGGCCTTTTGGTGAACTGGACCGACCTTGAAGCTCCTTTATAATTATTTCGGAACCCCCCAACACAGTTAGAGTTTGAATTTTCCTCTCCTGAGCAAGCTTCAATCCCATGTAGACAACGAGGATCTCTGCTTTATTGTTAGTTGCTTTTCCCAGACCCCAGGAATATTCCGCTATTTTTTTTCCCTCGAAATCGTAGATGACTCCCCCCTCACCTGCCACCCCTAGGTTACCTGTTGATGCTTCGTTGAAGAAGATAAGGAAGGAATGGTGTTGTCGTTTCCAGTGAGATAATTTGTTGTTGTCTAGGCGTAATTGCCAATCTTGTTGCGGGGGTCTGCCTAGGAGAGACAAGGGTAGCCTTTTATGACCCCCGAATGTGGGTGATCCAATCTTCTTCACTTGGTTCCAAGGTGCTTGGGGGGTCGAAACCAACTTCTTTAACTCTGAAAACTTTTGATATTAGGCCAAATATCTTGGAAAAAATGATATGCATAGGGGGAAGCTTCTCGCAGAAGATGGATTGATTGCGAGCTAGCCAAAGTTCCCAACAGACGAATTTGGGGATTTGTCTCTAGAGAAGGGTGAACTTCTTTTTTTTTTTGAAGCTACCAGCATATATTTGCTTCCAGTGGGTAAAAAGGTTGTTACAGTTTTCTAGGGGAAGGGGGGGATTGGGGAGGGGAAGGTAAATGAGGTTCCAAAGTTGGGTAGTGAAATTTCATTCCATAAAAAGGTGGGTGATGGTTTTTGAGGCTTCATGGAAAAAGGGACATCGAGAGGGGCCTTGGATGACCCATTTGAGAAGGTTTTCAACTGTTAATATTTTGTTGTGGACCAAGAGCCAGTAGAAGGTGTTGATTTTGAGTAGTGAGGGGTCAGGCCAGATCTTTTTCCAGATTTTGGAGGGAGGGGGGGAGTGAGTTTCAGAAAAAAGATGGGTATAACCCTCCTTGATGGAAAAATATTTATCACCCCATCTTCGAGAGTTTGGGATGGAGCGGTTGAGGGGGGCGCAGCCAGCCAGATTGTTGAAGAATATGGGGATGAGAAGGTTGAGAAACACTGGGGGGTTAGGTGACTTCCAATTTACCCAGTCCCCATCATTACTCCAAAGGAAGAAATATCGAAGCTTGAAGAAGTTGTTTGCGTAGCATCAATCTTTAAGTGATTGAAGAGTCACATGGGAGCTCAGGGTTTCATGATTGAGGATACGTCCGACCAGATGTTTATTGTGTCTCCATTTCCGGGGGACCAAGAAAGTTTGGCCTGAATAAGAGGAGAAACATTTTTTAGAAGGCGTCATATCGGGGAGCCTGGAAGGGTGGGAATGGATCCATCTAGGAATCGAAGTCTGGAGGTTTGGAAGTATTTGTTTAGAAGGGATGGCTTCCACCAGTCTGAATTGCCCATTTTTAATTGCCAGGATAGCTTAGCTCCCAAATATTTGTTCATTATAACTGGGTCCTTGATGGCCAGACCTCCTTTGTTGTAGGGCTGGCAGATTTGCTTCCAATTTATGAGGTGGAATTTTTTTGTATTTTTTTTGCCACCTTCCCAGAGAAAGCATCTTAGAGCTCTGGATATTTTCTCTAGAATGCCTTTGGGAGCTAATAGTCCTGAGCATTGAAAGATGGAGAGGGAGGAGAGGAATGATTTGATTAGAACGGTTTTCCCAACGGGGTTGAGCCAACGACCTCCCCAATTCTGAATTATCGTTGATATTTTCTCAACGATTTCTAACCAGACTGAAGAACCATAAGAGTTGAGGAAGATGGGAATTCCCATATATTTAAAATATTTCCATGTATTTTTTGATGGGGAAGCTAAATATTCTGGCGATTTGTTCTTTTATATTCCTTGGGGCGTGCCATCCATAAATTATGCATTTAGATATGTTTAGCTTGCCACCTGAAGTTGTGAGAAAGGATCTGAGAATCCTTTGAAAATGATTGGTGGTGCGTATTGTGGTTGCTCCTAGTAAGAGGGTGTCATCTGCAAATTGAGAGTGATTTATCTCTTTTACCCCTCTCGCTATTAATAGACCAGGGAGCTTTCCTTTTCTTCGCTCCTCTTCCAACTTTCGGCTGAGAGAGTCTGCTAGAAGAATATAGAGAAAGGGGGAGAGGGGGAAGCCTTGTCGAAGGCATATTCTTGCTTTGAAAAAATTGGTTGGATGTCCATTGACTTCTTTTATATATTATGATATGCATGTGCATTATTGTTAACTTCCTCGTGTAATCCCTTAGATTACAACATTGGTTCAGTTACCAAATAGTTGCACACATGCATAAATGTTGAGTTTAGAGGAGATTCATGAGTGGTGGCAGAGGAAACTAGATAATTATTTGAAAAAATATGTCAGGAGGAATCAAATGACCCTTGCACAAGCAAGGGAATATTTTTTCATCGAAACACACGTAAAATTCCTAGAAGCAATCCCATAAGAGATAAATAAATATATCGATCGAGATTCACATGATTAATATTAAAAAAGATGAACAATTGTTGTCAAAAACTAATCAACAATGGCTAAACCAATATATACAAGTGGGTTGAACCAATCACAAAATATTTATGTGAATAACAAGCAATAGAAGAGCACATGTCCTTGGATGATGTCAAAACATGGTTCTATGAATACCTTCAGAACAGTTTTCCTTGCATAGTACTGACCTTGTTGCATAAATTCCTAATTGAAAATCATGTTGGTCACATTATCGAAGAAAAACCTCCCCTAGGAACTCCAATTAATACCGACTAAAAGAAAAAACAAGAGGAGTGAGAGCAATTTTTGAATGCCCACTGTAAGAATAACCAGGAAGCATGGGAATAGTTTCTACACAAATGAACATGAGTGATAGTGTTTCCATCGTTGATCAAGAGTAATTTTGGGGTTGAAAATAGGGGGTAACTATTTTTCAGATGCCTCAATTAGAGTAAAACCCTAGCCAACCTACACCAAGGAAGATGGTACAAGAATTCCAAGAAAAGGGAAAACATCAATAAAAAAGAGGGTGGGGAATATATATTGGATGAGAAGATTAATAAAAGGACTGCAAGAAGAATTCACTTTCATAAGACAATGTTCAACCTTAAAAATATTGAATATGAAAAAATATAGATGATAAGGGTTGAGATACTTGATGTTGTGGATCCTCATCAATCCAGAAGAAGAAGTCCCAAAGAGAAATGAGTTGTTGGAGCTATGGACCAATCTAAGTTTGATGTTGATCAATTGGATGTGGAAGCATCCATGATGGTTCCTAGGTTGGAAAATGAGATGCAATTTCTAAAGTTTGGCATTGGCGCCCTTCAACTGGAAAAAAAAAAGTGAGTATAGATGTCGACGAGTTGGGACCAACACTACACAGATTGTCAAAATCAAATCAAGCAAATACAATAGTTAGAGAATTCCTCTGGAAACACTTGCAAGTATATATTAATCTTTCTTTAGTGTGGTGTCGAATAGATAACTAAGAACAAATCAGTGACAGAATATGTATTGAGATACCCCAATATGAAGGAAACTAGATAAGTTTTGAAGGTGACAATGATATAGCCATCAGTATTAAGGATCTCATGACTTATCCCCTTAATAAATTTAATAAATGAAGAAGAAAACATAATCTCATTTGAGAGTCACAACGAAGACATGTGACTAGAAATAAGCAGTTTTATCAAATATATAGATCAATCTTGTCAAACAAAGGCAATCCCACAACTAGTTGAACCAATACCAATCAATGAAAATACTAATAAGCAATTGATGACGCCAATCGTTCAAGAAACACAATTGACCCCACCAACCAAACTCTAGTCGAATTCAAAACCCACCTTCAGATAAAAAAAAAAAAAAAAAAATTCACATCACCACCTACCTCTATATGAGGGGGATGAGTACCCCAAGAGACATTGGATCATATGCGAGAATTTATGGGATTTCATGGACATCATATTTTTTTTTGTGACTGGCGAAATCAACAACTCGCGGTTCTTGTACTCGCGTGACACGGGGTCGATTCTCGTCTTCTACCTCTATAACCTCTAGGTGTGTCCACATATCCCACAAGTATGGGGCACGAGTAAATCAGGGTGAGAATCGAACGTGAAACCTCCTTTTTACATTTCCTTCCATTTACATGGAACTTGTCAATCGGTCTACACCCCAGCGGGATGGACGTCATAGATGAAACAAAACAAATGGCACAATTTTTTGAGTCCCTCAACAGAATATCTCTCATGTGGTTCATGAAATTCACAAATAAACAAACAAAAACAAAGGTAGAAATCAAGAGAAATTTCTTAACGTTCTTCAAAACACGAGATAGAAAACACTTGGTTGCATAGAAGTTGAAGGAAATTAAACATATTCTAGGAGAATATTCAAGGGAATATGATAAAATATTTAAATACCTAATCGATTAGATCCCTTATACAATCAACAAGGAATTGCTACTCCAGTGGTTTGTGGCAAGACTACTTCAAAAAATCAGAGCACCATTGAGAATGCATGAGATCCAATCATGTGAGGATGTCCTCAAAAAAGTGCAACAAACAAAGTAGGATGATGATTGGACCACACCATCCATGGATAAAAATATTTAATAAAAAATGGAGTTGATTCAAAAATCACTCTCGGACCTTGTTGTGTGGAGAAGTGACCTTTGGTGCACCATCTACATGAACGAAGGGAACACTAAGGAATACTGCAAGTAACATGAGTCAAATAAAAGAGAATCAAATGTCAGAAAGGTCCAAATTGATACTATTGTGAAATTTTCTAACCCATCACCAACCATACCATGAAGGACTACCCAATCAATTTGAAGAACATAAATCCAAAATGGTGTGCTATATATGAAGAATCAACACATAACATAGAATAATGTCAACAGAATGGTCGAAATAATCTGAATTATCACATTGTTTATCATACTCAAGATGTAGAATAGAACTAGGGTCATGAAGGTAGAGGAGGTGGTTATCAAGGAATAGGTGGATATAGAGGAGGATATTGTCGTTGGTATGGATGAGGAGGACATGTTCAACGAATACCCAATAAAGTCTACTTCTTTATTTATCTAAAAGAAGACTATTTAAGCCCAAACTATCCATTGAAGGAAAGAACTAATATAAAATTTTGTAACATATGTGAATTTAGTGATCACTACCTCGAATATTGCCAAATCATGTTAGAAAATATAATAAATAGGAGAATTGTCAATCTCTTGCAAAGCATTCCCAATCATGAAGTTCTTAACATGACGAACCTAAACCTAAATGTCATCATCAGATTTAGAGCAGGACAAGAAGGAATTTCACTAGTGAATAAAGTACCTTATATTAAGCCTATAAATAAATACAATTGGTACCCAAATGTACAGAAGGAAAGAGAAGTCATGAGAGAAGTGGTCGGCTTCTTCGACAATGAAGAAGAAGAGAAGCAACAAGAACACTAATGAAAGTGATACTAGGTTGGATGAAGGACATTATTTTGGATGAATTCCTCAATCTACTTAAAGAAGAACAATAAGTCTCCCAATTACAAGAATTATTGAACATCCTTAAAGAGTGTAAAGAGGAACAAAAATCATGAAAAAATATAAGGAAAATCACACAAGAAAATATCCAAGACGATTACAACCCGCAAGTCAATGTAGAAGTTGAAGGATTCATGATTCCCCAAGTTGTGGTCAACTTTAGATCGCAAGTCAACATTATTCCCAAGGAAATATGGATCAGGATGGGAAAAATTGAACTTGTTAGGTCTAATAATTTTGTGAAAATTTCAAATCAATGATTTGTTGAACCTATCGACATTTTAAGGAGTTATGAAACTATCATCATAGCAATACTAACATTGGTTTATTTTTAAGTAATTAATCTGGTCGAAGGTATCCCCACCTATTCAACATTGGTTGAATGAAAATGGGGACTAAATATTAAAGTGACCATTACTACATCATCATCATGCCCTTGGATCCCAGGGACGGAAATCCATGGATGGAGCCCTAGGAGGAGGAGATCAATGCCAAAAAATTGCACCAAGTTATCCAAGGTGATATAGATGATGTGGAACCCAATGCAATAGAATAATTACTACATCATTCCCCCTTGCCTATCAGTCAGAACTTGGATATGAAAGTGTATGAAGGGAAAATTGAAAATTATGATTCAAAAGTGAGAGTTTTGGATAGTCAAAGATTTCCCTAAAAGAAAATTTCACTCTTTACTTTCTATTAGAGCAATAGATGCAATATATGATTAAAAAATCAAACAAAATATGAGCCTAATCCCTATAGACATAAATCCAACCTCAACTCTACCTCCATGATTCAAAGAATGAGATTTGCTCATCAGTCCACATCGACAAGGTGTCCAAGATGGTTGGGGAGAAAGGGTGACTACAGAGCCTAGTGCAATAGTTCATAGGACAAGTTGCAATATGGTGGGGAATGCATGCACCTCTCCTATAGACATGGAATATGGCAACCACATTCTTTTTCTAATGTTTCGGTGGAAAAAAAGTTGCTAGAAATAGCCAATATTCCTAATTTTAAGTCGAGGTTTGATCCTCTCACCCATGTTGAATATTGTGAGAGGGAATGAAGAATAATTGTATACAAGGATGAAAGAGTATGACCTTATATTTTCCCTAACACACTAGATGATTTTTATTACAAGTGGTAAGATATTGAAGAGGCACAAGGAGAAATATTTACCTAGGAATAAGTTAAATAAAATTTCATCAAAGACTTTGCATTCACACTAGAAGAAGTCAACCTGATAGAAGATGGAAAACAAGAACCAAACCCCAATACCATAGACTTATTAGAAAAACCTACTACCATATCGATAGAAACAGAGTTTTGTAGAAAGAGAATTCCCATTGACTAGCATAAACGACCAACTGTGAGTCCATTAAACTTGTAGGAAACACATTTTGACCACACTAACTACATTTTTTACATGTAGTACACTAAGTGTTCCACCATAATAGTCACCACACATGTGGAAAATACAAAATATTGCATCAAATTTCTATAAATAAAACAAGAATGAATGAGGAACCCTCCATAGAAAAAATAACCCCAAGGTGTGGGGACAAAGGAAGCAATATCTGTCATGTTTCACAAATCCCTCCCTCGGTTGAATGAGAGAATTTCCAAAGGTGTTTATCCCACCGAAGACTGAATCCACCATGATATTCCATATGGAAGAGTCAGTCCCCTCCTCAGGAAGAATGAATCTTGTATAATGAGGGCATCGGACCAACAAAATTTTTGACAAGCGGCAAGAGTCAGCATTAAAATCCCACTGGGATCAACAAGTAAACAATGCCTAGGAAAGCACTGGATCAAATTTCTAAATTCGACTAGTGTCAATGGAAAATGGAGGGTCGGAAACCCTCCTCTTAGAAATACATGAAGTTGAAATTCCCTTAACAAGGTGAAATTTGACAAAAGGTAACTCCATACTAGCACCATAGATTGTGGTGAAAAATACATTAGAGGGAAAAGTCACAGGTTTAGACCCACATAAGTTCTAAGATGTAGGCATAGAGAGTGGAGATAGGGTAGCACTCGTCACTACCATTTAGAAGAATGTTCATATATATCAATGGCATGAGGTATTCCATTGTCTATGGTTTTCCCTGTTGACTCAAGTAGTGATGAACTTACCCTAGCTTTGAGAAAGAACCTAGGTCCTATGAATTTGCTTTCCATAGGATGAAATATAACCAAATGAGTAGCATGCACCACCAACAAACTTGTTCCAAATACAAGATTTTCAACAAAGTGTGTCAACTAATCATCCAAATACACCAGTATATTTAGTGATAGAAGCATTCATATAATCCATTCCATAAGCACCAGCAGACTCAATTCTAGTAGCACCAGTGCCACCCGAAAAAAAATTCTGCTAGACGTTGTTGAGCACATTTATTGTAAATTTTGGCATTTTCAAAGTCTTTAATTTTTTCTAACTCCAAACTCCCTCTTCTTTTGGAAAAAGAAGGATTTGAGGTTGGGGGATATGTTGAAGGGCCTAGCCAACTAGGCCAGTCAATCGAACAATGTAATATGTCAGTCGACTATAGAGACAAGTCAACTAAGTAGTTTAGTCGGTTGACCATTGGGAGAGGTCGATCGATCGGTGTAGTTAGATCAGTTGTAACTACCTACCACCAATATTGATGTATAAATAGATGTGATCATGGATGTAAAAGAGAGGAGAGTGGTCCTTGATTTTTATAATAAAAGACTACATATTGCTAGTTCCACTACTAATTTTCTCCCATATCTCCTTCTATGCATGCATGCTTGTATATTATTGTAGATTGCTTATGTATATTATGGTATGTATGTRCACTACTAGTAACTTCCTCGTGTAAGCCCTTAGATTACAACACCATATGATCCAAATTCTTGRTAAGGATACGATAAAATAAAATAAATAAATAAAAAATAAAAAATAAAAAATAAAAATAAAAATAAATAAAAATAAAAMTAAAACCTAGATATTTAGGGTAGGGATTAATGGTATTGATGATGTCAATGATCTAAATGATATTGAAAGTTTTTTCTCATATTCACTTAAGGCTTTCCACTAGTTGACTATGATTCTAATATCCTAATTTGACACCTCCAACACACCAATAATATGACAAATAATATTCACATATAAATCCAATTTGCAACTATGGGGTTCCAACCAATCTGATTTATTTGTCATTAATCTTATATTTATTTATCAATATTTCTCTTATTGGGTAGGTTACATTGGTCTCATATCCTCTTTCTCACATTTTACTATATATATAATATATATTATAACACATAATAATTTAAATCCCTTTAGCTATTTAGATTTTATTCTAAATTACCCTACCCTCCCATATTCCTACTTAGAACACATGCCTAAACAACCTGCAACCTTTCCACTAAACCATCTCAAACATGTAGTGCTTAGAAGGAACTCATTGAAGAAGAAAAGGAAATATTGCATTACAGGAAATAATTTGTTATTGCAATTTGGTTGGAACCGTAGACAAAAACTATCTCTTGGAATTGAATCAGATAAGGAAGGGGAGAAATAAGCCTGAATTGCATAGCTTAACCAAGATTTCAACTGGTTATAAATGCTAACTAATTGCCTCCTAGTAGACTCACACTTGGAAAATTGATTATGTTTTTCAGTGGTAATAATTTTTTACAATTGTCCTCCTTTTCCATCTTTAAGAATTTATAGAGAAATGTATAAAATCTTCCAACTAAATTTCCAAGAATATTGATAGATTTATTTGATTATACAACATGGATCTTGATAGAGGTGGAAACATTTTCTAGTTGGTGTACAATGCTTCATTTTCTTTTTTGATAACTCTCCTAGAATGTCAATGGTCATATTTAAGTCACTTTCCTATTAGATGTACATGTTAAAGATGCTTCTAATTTTCCATTATCAGGTTTTCCACTCTATTTTCTAAGGTTTTCTATTGGCAATATAAAACCTTCCAACTAAATTTTCAAGAATATTGATATATTTCTTTGATTATACAACATGGATCTTGATAGAGGTGGAAACATTTTCTAGTTGGTGTGAAATACTTCATTTGCTTCTTTTATAACTCTTCTAGAAGGTCAATGGTCATATTTAAGCCACTTTCTATTATATGTACATGTTAAAGAGGCTTCTAATTTTCCATTATTAGACTTTCTACTCTATTTTCTAAGGTTTTCTATTGGAAATATATTATTATCTGTATAGAAATAGATTCCTTTAGTTATCTAACTACCACTATAATGTATACAATATAATGTATAGCCAAACATTATAATGTATAATGTTTACCATTATACATTAGTTCTTTGAATTTTGGCACCTAAATGGTCGAATCAATGCTACAGTATTTCCCTTCCACCCTACTCCTACCACCTCCCATTTCATTCCAATTGAAATCCTATTGATCATTGCTTCCTACAGACCTCCATCCTTTTGTTTGTCCATGAACAATATCTCATTTATAGACACTCTTTAGTAGCATTCTAGTACCCTTCTAGCAAGTTATAACATATAACCATTCTCAACCATTGTAAAGAAAATTTGATTCAAGGGCATTCATTCATGAGAGGGGATAATACATATGCACATGTGCAACACAATGGAACACATATAACACATTTAAGAATAAATTGTATCATAACCTCTCTCATAAGGTAATCAATAAACATCAACATTGAGCATTGCATTCATTTAATTATAAGAGATAAATGAACTTCATGGCATAAATGAGCCAAACATTATGACTTAGCATAGCATTCTATGAGAATAATCTCATTTAGGAAAAAAATTCAAACACATTGCATGCATCTTCAACCTTATTACATTGGCACAAGTCAAAGGTGAACTCCCCCTAACCATAGAATTATCACTTCCTAGCATTAGAAATTTCAAGTGTACAGAGAACACCACACTTTCATCTTGAAGAAACTACCATTGTTTGAAGGATGTTCCTTCTGCAACTCAGCTTCAGCCTAATGCTTTTGGCATCCGTAAGCACTATCAACTTATCAATAGTTGAATATGCATGGTTTAGATGCTAATATTTTCTTCTTATTAAATATTCTTGGAGAGGTATTATGATGCAGGAGCATTGCTCCACCTCAGCACGCACCAGCTGATTAACACGCGTGGTGCACATTCAAGGAAGGGAGATGCACCGCCCTCTCATTTTTCCTTCGAGAATCTAGGCATGATCAAGGAAATTAATGTCGACTGGTTGGAAAATCCAAGTTGTGCCTTCGCACAAGCTGGAGATAAGGTCGCCATTAAGTGGTTGACGGTAGGAGGGATCTGCATCCAATTTGGAGCAGATTTCCATCATTGTAATTTTCCCATTAGACAGGCGTCTTGAATGGTGATTTGACACCACTAGTTTAGCTTGGAGGGAAGCTCGTCGAGGCCCTCTTGTATAAATCTTTGTATTGTATGCCTGATAGAAGCTGCTGGAACTCGATGAAAAATCATTGTAAGCCAAGCTACGGAGGTTGATGAGAGTCGAGACTCAGTCGCAGTCCGGACTCAAATATTTGTAATTTGATATTATTCCATTAATAGAAAATGATAGTTTTTCCTGTTATCAATTTCTGTGTAATGGATGTTGTGTTATGAATGTCATTTACATGCATCTGGATTGTATATGAATGTTAGAAATCGTCTGCAGGGATAGAGATACAGTTTTCTATCTTTAAGTGTGTTGGATTAAGTCTGGTTCTCTAGGCTAAGTGCAAGAAGTACGCGACAGAGTGTGGAAACTCTGTGACCCGATGCAAGGAGTGTGTTTCTTAACTCATTGGAGACAGAAGAGAAGTTGTCAGGAGGGCACACCACGATAATTCATAGACTTGGGAGGAAATTTCAAGGTGGTTGGGTACCTTGGAAAGAAAGATTGTGTAAGAGGAAGCACAGTTCAGAGTTACTGAATACTCTGAAACACTCTGCCAGAATGGCATCGAGCTAGTGTGAGCGTGCACAAGAACAACATGGTTGGAAGTGTTGGAATCCTTAAGAGAACCCCAGGGTTGTTGAACACTCTGAGGAAGGAAGGCTTTGCAAGAGTGCATCGACAAAGGAAATGAGATGCCTTAAGACTTCTAGGGTAGGCTAAGGGAGAAGTTGTCGAAAATCTTAGCCGAGCGCAAGGAGCGCACCAAGGAGACTGTAAGTCCATATTACAAGCTCAAGAGGAAGAGAGAGAAGCTGGCAGGAGGGAACAAGAAGTTCCACTGAAGGAAACAGAAGAACGGAGAATCGTGAAGGTTTTCAAGCTGAGCAAAGTTGTAGAACTCTACAAGGAGTGCAGAAGAAGTTCAAGAACAGCCTAAGTCTCGAAATGGAAATTTTCCTAAGTGTGCAAAGGGGTCGAGGACTTGTCGAAGTCCCGAAGACTGTGAAATCATCCATCGTCAGAGGAGACAGGTGTCAGAATATCGAGAGGTTAGGGAGAAGGAACTTCGGAAGGTTTTCCAAGAGCAAACAAGGATCTTCGCGAAGAGCGATTTGAATCCAAGTCATTTGGATCGGGAAGGACATGTGACAGAGATCCATGTACTTCGGATGAAGAACCCTTCAAGAAAAGTCAAGGAGAGGATACCGGAAGAGCTGAGAGCCGAAGCAATCTTGTTCGTCCATTGTGATAGGACACGTGGAGGTGGATCGGCATTTTGTTGATTCGCAAATCGGTAAGGAAAGAATTGAGAGAAGAGAGGACTCTCGAAGTCCGAACTCGCGATTTGATCTCAACCGTCGATCGCAAGAAGATCGTGGACCGTAGATTTTCTCCCAGAGAATTCACCGATTCGGGAATCGGGAAAAGGGGTGAAAGAATTTCGCGAAAGTCCCGAAGCACGGGGTCGCGAAGGGATCTAGCCCACGGTCATAGTCAGTGGTCACATCAAGGAGGGAACCTAAAATAGAGAGCTAGCGTTCGTGGCATTAGGACTTGAAAAGTGCTAAGGAGAGGGTCTGTGGGTGCCACATAACTTGCGCCGAGAAGGTGAAGCGCCTATGTGAAGTTAAATGGGTTCCCATGAGGAGCCCGACGAACCATTTGGTTCGGTGACTGGAATGATCTTAGACCAAGAGGTCAAGTAGTGCCTCAGGAGGAAGGGAGAGAGGGGGTGGTTGCGCCAGGAGTGGTATCAGAGACTGATTTTACTCTTAGGCGAGAGGAAGGAGATAAAGGAGATACTCTGATACTAGGAGTGGTATCAAATCTATAGCATAATTGATTTATGTAAGCAATGGAGACAGAGTGAGGTACTCTATTGAAGTTGTTGCAAGGTGTGTAGTAGATGATAAACATCCAGGTGGGTTGTAAATGAAGCAAAATGGCCATTGAAGGTCATAAATGCGGTCGAGGAGAAGTCCATTCGTAGAGGAGAAAAGCGGAAATGGACAAGGATCTTAGTGAAATCAGAGCATAGATGGAGAAGCTAGCATTCAAGATGCAGCAGGAAGAAAAGGTGCATTGGAGGTATGAATAGCCTTTGAAGAAGACAACTAAATGGCTTGTGCGGAATTTTTTGGCTAGAGGGCAGCAATAGGTGTTAAAAATATGGCTGAGGTATGTTGAAAACCCTATTGATAAGGGAAAGAGATATGGAAAAGGTCTCGTAGGTTTCCAGGTGGGCAATGAGAAGGGATCATTGGATCTCATGAATTTCCAGGAGGGCAGAGGAGACATCCCAAATTTCCAGGTCGAAAAGGGAGGAGAGATGAGCTCAGCTGAGAGTTCACGTCAGAGGGCATTGACAGATGAGGAGGAAGTATTAGAAAGGCCTCGCTTAGATGGAGATTCATGCAGAACTGTGAACCGTGTGAATGAAGATGATGAGAAGTTAAAAACTTCCACCGTCGAGGGGAAGGATCATAGGACCGTTCTAATCATTGAAGGAGTCGAGATATTCCTGCCAAGTGGCCGAGGAGAGACTAGCATAGACGTTGCAGATGCAACAGAAGGACAGCAATCTGAGACTGTCATGGAGGAAAAGGAACAGATATTGATGTTTGTCCCAACAGAGGAGGAGCACCCAGTTGAGTTACTCACTCAGTGGTAAATGGAGTTAAAGGAACTTGAGGATTGGTTAGACTGTCCAGAACCAAAAGGTGGTTTCCATAAGATAGCCATGCCAGAGGAGACACACCAGCACGAGTTGCAGTAGGAGGAAGCTGGAATGGAACCAGCCAAAGAACTGGCAGGAGTCAATCTGTCAAAGAAATAGTTGACAAAATCCCAGTGATGAGGAATCTGCAGAAGTAGAGGATGCAGCAGTGTGGCAAGTTAAGGCCACAAGAGATGAAAAATATAACTTGGTATATCGGTGTGATTTAACCATTGACAAGGGAGAAGTGCAGCAAGCTAATCTGCAAAAGGAGAGCCAGCCATGAAGCAGTTGGAAGAATCCATAGAGGAGATATGGAAGATGATGTTGAGGTCAGCAGAGGAAGCGGTCAGCAAGGATAAGTTGAACAAAAGGAAACTTGCATGAGCAACAGGGAATATGCAGCAGCAGCAGCAAAGCAGACGAGCAGAAAGACAGCTCCAGGTGAAAGTTTGGGATCCAGGAGGATTTCAACCAAGCTGGAAAGCTCATGATCAGGGGCTCATGATTTTCGTAGTCGTGGAGTATGATGTAGGACCATCGCTCCACCTCAGAACGCGCCAGCTGATTAACACATGTGGTGTGCATTCAAGGAAGGGAGGGGCACGGCCCTCTCATTTTTCCTTCGAGAATCTAGGTGTCATCAAGGAAATTAATGTCGATAGGTTGGAAAAGCCAAGTTGTACCTTCACACAAGCTGGAGATAAGGTCGCCATTAAGTGGTTGACGGTAGAAGGGATCTGCATCCGATTTGGAGCATATTTCCATCATTGTAATTTACCCATTAGACAGGCGTTTTGAATGGTGATTTGACACCACTAGTTTAGCTTGGAGGGAAGCTCATCGAGGCCCCTCTTGTATAAATATTTGTATTGTATGATTGATAGAGGTTGTTGGAACTCGATGAAAAATCATTGTAAGACAAGATAGGGAGGTTGATGAGATTCAAAACTCAGTCGCAGTCCAGACTCAAATATTTGTAATTTGATATTCTGCCATTAATAGAAAATGACAGTTTTTCCTATTATCAATTTCTGTGTAATGGATGTTGTGTTATGAATGTCATTTACATGCATTTGGATTGTAGATGAATGTTAGAAATCGTCTACAGGTATAGAGATACATATATCTGTAAGTGTGTTGGATTAAGTTTGGTTCTCTAGGCTAAGTGCAAGGAGTGCACGACAGAGTGTGGAAACTTTGTGAGCCAATGCAAGGAGTGTGTGTCTGAACTCGGTGGATTCAAAAGAGAAGTTGTCAGGAGGGCACACCAGGATAATTCACAGACTTGGGAGGAAATTTCAAGGTGGTTGGGTACCTTGGAAAGAAATATTTTGTAAGAGGAAGCACAGTTCAGAGTTACTGAACACTCTGAAACACTATGCCAGGAGGGAATCGAGCTAGTGTGAGCGTGCATAAGAACAACATGGTTGGAAGTTTTGGAATCCTTAAGAGAACCCCGAGGTTGTTGAACACTCTAAGGAAGGAAGGCTTTGCAAGAGTGCATCGACAAAGGAAAGGATATTCCTTGAGACTTCCAGGGTAGGCTAAGGGAGAAGTCGTCGAAAATCTTAGTCGAGCGCAAGGAGTGCGCCAAGGAGAATGTAAGTCCATCTTACAAGCTCAGGAGGAAGAGCGAGAAGCTTCCAGGAGGGCACGCGAGGGTCCACTGAAGGACATACAAGAATGAGGAACCATGAAGGTTTTCAAGCCGAGCAAAGTTGTAGAACTCTGGAAGGAGTGCAGAAGAAATTCGAGAACAACCTAAGTCTCGAAAGAGAAATTTGCGCTATGTGTGAAAAGGGATCAAGGACTTTTCAAAGTCCCAAAGACCGTGAAATCGTCCATCGTCAGAGGAGACGGGTGGAAGAAGATCAAGAGGTTCGGGAGAAGGAACTTCAAAAGGTTTTCCAAGAGCAAACAAGGATCTTCGCGAAGCCGCGAAGAGCGATTTGAATCCAATTCGTTGGATCCGGAAGGACACGTGGTAGAGATCTATGTACTTCAGAGGAATAACCCTTCGATAAAAGTCATTGAGAGGATACCCAAAGAGCTGAGAGTTGAAGCAATCTTGGTCGTCCATTGATATAGGACACGTGGAGTTGGATCGGCATTTCGCTAATTCACAAATCGAGAAGGAAATAATTAAGAGAAGAGAGGACTCACGAAGTCCAAACTCGCGATTTGATCTCCACTATCGATCGAAATAAGAGCGTGGACCGTAGATTTGGTCCCAGAGAATTCGTTGATTCGGGAATCAGGAAAAGGGGTGCAAGAAGTTCGCGAAAGTCCCGAAGAACGGGGTTGCAAAGGGAGCTAGCCCACGGTCATAGTCTGTGGTCACATCAAGGAGGGATCCTAGCATAGAGAGCTAGCATCTATGGCATTATGACTTGAAAAGCGCTAAGGAGAGGGTCCACGGGTGCCACATAACCTGCATCGAGAAGGTGAAGGGCATGTGTCAAGTTAAATTGATTCCCATGAGGAGCCCGACAAACCATTCGGTTCGGTGACTGGAACAAGCCTATACCGGGAGGTCGAGCAGCGCCTCAGGAGGAAGGGAGAGAAGGAGTGGTTGCGCCATATTACATCAAAAATAATAAAAATAGAAAAACCATTAAAATGACATAATGAACAGTGTGAGATTAATCTCTTACATCACAAAAAAATTCTAAATCATCTTCAACACTACTATTGTCTATAGACCAAGCCTGAAAAATATCTTAAAAAGTCTTAGATAATACATTCCACATGCCTAAAATGGAAAATACAAATTTTGATATCCATTTCTAAACCCAAAGTTTGATATGCATGTGTGTGTGTGTGTGTATATATATATATATATATATAAAAAACCAAAGGAGTGAGGGTAAACAATAAATAATTTTGGGGGGATTCCAGCTATAGCAATGGTTTCATTTTTTTATTACTCTAAAATTTCAAATAGATTGATAGATGATATGTGGAATATGACTTGTCACTATTGTTACGATTATATTTGGATTATTTTGGTGTAGTTCTAATCTCTATTTTTTTAGCATTTTTTGTTTTAGTAGTTTTGTGAACAAATATGACCACAATCAAGTATAATATCATTGATGTAGTAATGGAATGGTGATCCAAATGGATCATTATATATGTTTTCATCTATTTTGGTATTTTTTGGGTGGAGAAACTGGAGCTATTGGCTTATAAGGTACATTTTAGGGACATGTCCTGATTTGGCCCGATTTTGGGTCCAAAAACTTCTGGAGCACTTTTTAGACCTTAAATTTTCATTTTTCAGGTCAACAATTTCTAGACAAAGTTCTAACCTCTTCATGTTTTTCTAGACATCAATTTATTTCCAACGACGTGAATATCACCTCAATCGGAGTTTGTATGTGTAAATTATGCCTCCCACAAGTTGACCTATCATATTGACCACCAAGATATTGAGTGGATGCCATGTCATTTCACATTACTCACTCATGTGGGGCTAATCACATGTGGACTTTAAATAATATTCTAGAGTACCCTAAACCCTAACATTAATTGGGAGTTAACACATGAAAAAAAACCTAACCCTAGACAATTATCAGGATATGTTAAATATTGGGCCACTAGGAAAGGAAGGGGATCCATTCTTGTTGTAATATTTATTGTTAAATAGTTGGGAAAAACATTCTGAAGTGATATATTGAAGCAACACAAAGGAATTAGAAGATCTTGTAGCAGTTATATTGGCCACAGTGTCCATGGAAACTCGACACTGAGTGCCCCTTTCTTTGTGTTTTCATTTCATAACCAATAAGAGTATAGTAATTTCAATCCATGGGATGAATCGGAGAAATATTTTCAATTGTGGAAGCACAAGTCACCGACGTCTCTCACAACATGACCATCCTCATTGCATCTCTAGAGAACAAGTTTGGACCTTTTGGGGAGTTTGGTATCTCTAACTCAAAATCTGGCTCGAACAAGAAATATGGAGATAACAACGACATAGAAAATGGGTTGAAAAAAGAGCTAGAGAAAGAGAGACCAAGTTCTAGTGCCATCACCTCTTCATGATATTTGTTTAAAGTGGAAGTGAATGTAGACAAAAAACCCTACCCATGTGAGATTGGTGTTGTTGAATTGAATCAATGGTTGTTACGGTTTGAAGCTTATTTCAGTGTTCATAACATAGGAGAACATAAAATCATTTCATTTGTCTAACTAAATTTAGAGGACCAAGCCCAAACTTGGTGGGAAATTCACACCAAGATGTTAATTAGGTTGGAGGGTGATCCCCTAGTAACTAAGTGGGAGGTATTTAAAACCCTCATTAAGTCTTGTTTCTACCCTATTGCGTACGAACAGGACTAGTGGATCTGTTGGAATTACTTTCAATGGAAGAAAGGGTAAAGTGTGTAAGAGTACACCACTGAATTCAGAAAAATGGCCAATATATTGAGTATATTTACCAAGAACCTTGATGTACTCAAGTATTTGGGTGTTATACACATTGATTTATGGAGAAAATTGATGCTCTTTAAACCTAGTACAATTGATGAGGCCTATCTGGAAGCATAGTATTTAGAGAATATGGGTAAGGATAAAGGACAACCAAGTGGTTCCAAGTATAAATACCATCAATATGCTTCCAATGAGGGAAATTACCCAATGGGATTCCCTGTGAAATGAATTATGTGGAAAGAAAAAAATCAATTCTATTATAATTTATATTTATAATATTAATTTTATTGTTATCGTTATTTTTGGTGGTGGTGGTGATTGTAAACGTCCATTGAGATCAACTTTTGCATATTGGATATTAAGAAATAAAGTTAAGGAATACTTGGTTTGTTTTCGAAATTTATTCTTATGATTGAAAATATTGAAGAGGAGTTTTCCTAAATCTCCATAATTTTGATGAGATAAAAGGTTAGGAAAGTCTATATTTTGTAGCAAATATTTCTTCGTTAAGAGTTTCTTCTTACATCCAATTATGAGTTTGGGTAGGAGTAGAGGAAACTATTGATTAATTAAAAATATTTTGAGGAAAATATGTCACAAATATGCACGTTTTCACACCAAAATGCCATGGTCAATGAATGAACAATTTGTTGAATATTGACCACTTTTGTAAACACATTGAATCTAATAAAAGGCTCTGACAATAGCATAGTATTAACTAAACTTTAGAAACCAATAAGATAATCAATGTGGCACAACACAATTTTACTTTAGAGAACAAAAATTACACTAGGGTACACTAGTGTTTGATTGGAACTATTTCATAATGTTAGGAATACCATTGCATTTGGGTCAAATAATGACATTTGTTTCCATGTTTTTTAATCCACATAAAAATTCATATTTTTCATTCATCCAAGAACAAATTATTCACTAAAAAATGCTTGCAAAAAATAGTTTATCATTGAAATATTGTTTCACCCCTTGAGATCGAAAATAGATCTTTTGTTATCGAAAATCCTTTGGGATAATAACAATCCCCATGAGGAATCAACCAAAAATTGGATGAGAGATAATGTCCCAAAATCATAACATAAATGGTCAAATGGCCTCTCCAAAACATTACATCCAAAGTTACATGATACATAAACCAATCTTGAAATCCATCCTCAAATCCTCCATCAAATTGAGGAAAGAAAATAACTAAAAACAAGGCGTGCATTCCCTTGACCTAACCCCTCCAGTCCAAGAATTTGGAGGATATAGACACAAAAAAAAATGTACTTTAAACGCTTACCTTTACCCAAATAATAAGACACCCCACAAAGCTTCATGCTATAATAAAAACCACCTATTTCTTCCAGAAACACCTTCTCTAAAAGAATGTTAGCGACCAATGTTGGAAATGAATCCTCAGTGGAAAAATGAGGTGTATAGTGACCCTCTTAACCTTGACAAGACCTACCATCATTCAAGATAAAAATTGAACCATGCACCATATGAGAGAGAAATAGATCATATGAAATAGTACTTCCTTCTAGATTTGCCACCCCTTAAGAATTGGACCGAAGACAATATTATAGACCCAACCCCTCAACCAACTTGAAATCCACCCCCATCGAATTTAAGGCACAACGAGAGGAATATATGGGGACTTATCCCATCCTCTATTGAACCCCTAAATTGTTGACCATTGAAGATCCAACAATACCATCATGATCCAAACCAATCAAAGTCAAAGAAGTGGTAGAAGGTGAACCCACACCATGCACCAGTGAAACCTATGAAACATCAGATTGAAACCTAAGATCAATAGTTGAATCAATGGGAATCCCATTTACAAAATGAAAAGGAAGAATGGATTCAATGTTATGACTAATATCCCTAGACCATTAATCAGTATATCATTCAAACCAAGAACAATGAAATCAACAACCACAGAAAGAGAAAAAAACATCATTGAAATATGAACTATGCATGTTCCAAAAACACCCTTGAGACAATTAGAAGGACCTCCTACCTCATAAATAAGAGAATAATCCCCCAAATTTTTTTCTTAAAATTTCTCATATTTCAGATTAACAACATGATAAAAATAATGGGAAGCCAAATCAACCGTAGTATACATCCACATCTGATATGTTATATTTCTCCAAGGACAATCCCAAGGGATATGCCCAATAACATGGAAAAATCTATACCTAAAATGGATACATTTGTAATCCAAATATTGAGACCTTAACCACTCACCACACTCCAAGACAACTTTACAAGGTAACTCACCATTCATATCCAGTGAGGCTAAGATTATAGGAACCCCTTCCATGACTAGGTTTTTCGAAGTCGCTCTTTGAATAATTCCGAGAGAATCACCAATAGCCTTCAAGGATTTCAAACTCCATATATGAAAAGGCATCCCCAATGACTATTTATCTAAAAACATCAAACAAAAATAAAAATAATTTAACCAGGGAAATAAAACTAGACCAACATCCCTAAATCACCATGCCCCCCCTTCAAAATTGCTTCATAATCCTCCACACAACCAAAAATGAAGGGGAAAAAAATTTGATTAGAGGGGATATCTTCACCTTCCCACAAATCAAACTCCCCCAAACTAATCCAATTTTGTAAGTTGAAGGAGAGGGATTTCAACCACAGAAATAACCATATAAATCCTTGGTATGCAATGAATTCCCTCCTTCCAAAATCTAAGAGTGATGGGATGAAACCCTATTTTCACCATTACTAACTTAAATACAAGGTTTGCTCCTCTTATTTGCAAGAAAAACCTCCATCAACTTCCCATCTACGCCTACAACAATGCCCCCATTACCATCCACCACCTCCAAGCTAGCTCCAGAAAACCTAAACCTTGTAACCTTCATATGAACCCTTCTTACGTTATCTCCCATCACACCCCTCATTAAATTTGAAGGACATGGGGGTGTGATTTGGTCAACATTTGGTACATTTTTATGTGCATGAGTGCATCACTTATGGGCATGAATTCATTGTCTATGTTAGGAGCATCACTTATATGCTTGAGTCAAAATTTCAAGAACATGAGATTGGTCTTTGATCCACTTAAAAAGTTAAAGGACGTGAAAGTAGGATTTGATCCACTTATGTGTGCATCGGTCATTAGATATTTTAATATAATCTCTTTGGGTGCAACCATGTGTTCAACAACTACCTCAAGGTGACTCCGTCATTCCAAGAAAATCCCTCACAAGAATTGAACCTTACCCAATGGTGAAAAAATCCATGTTGAAGATTTGTTTACATGTTTAAGTGTTCAAATAGACACTTGTTGACTATTGAAAATATATAAAAATGTCATTGAAAATTGTCAAAGTTTTGTGTCACCTTTTAGTATTTATATGTGGATAGTAATGTCTAAAAATTGTGTTTTGAAAATTTCTCAAGGCAATGTTTTGAAAATGTCTCAAAGCAATGTTTTGAAAACATCTAAAAGCGACATTTTGAAAATATCTAAAATGGCATTCTCAAAAAAAATTGTTTAACAACGTTTTCCAAAACATCTTTAAATGGTCATTTTCTAAAAAAAAATTTAAACATAAAAGATGGTCCATATAAATGTTAAAATTAGATTATTATTATTGTTGGTGGTGGTGTTATTTATAAAACACTTATTTCATTAAATGGATAAAACAAATGATATGGATCTCAACGCATTGGAAAAAAGAAAATTTTAGAATGAAGCAAAATGACAGAAAATGAGAACTAGAAGAGAATTATTGGGTAGTTGGCTTATTGTTGGAAACTTTGTAGTGTGCCTAATCATTTCCTCCATGTTTCGCTAAAAGTGTCTCCACTTTCTCAATGAGGTAAGGAAAAACAACTTGAAATGAAGCATGAGAAAACCACAGAGCCTAAGTAGGTATTTGTTTTTTATGGGCCACAAGATACGAAACATGTTGGAGCTAGCAAGTAGAGCACGTGCAGATGTCAAGGTGTATACTTCCAAAGGAGGCTAAACATATGGAATAGTATTAGTGGGATGAGAAATTTGGATATCATATTCCAACAAAGGGGGCTTATATAGCTTCAAATAATTTGCATTGACCACGTTATGAATGCCCAAGTGAGAAGGTAAATCAAGATTATAAGCATTAGCATTGACCTATTGTATGATTGTATAAAGGCCATAGCAGGGTGACTTCAATTTGTGATGGTCTTTCCCCTTGAAACATTGTTTATCTAAATGGAACCAAGCATGATCTCCAACCCAAAATTGAACCAATCCCTAATGGTAATCCTACAATGCTTTATAGTAGGCATTAGAAATTTCTAATGCTACAGTGACCTAGGAATGCATGTAAGACATTTTCTAAGCAAACAAGGAGGTACATTGTTGTTGTTTTTGTTGCTCAATAGAGTTGGGCTAGGGTAGAATATCTAGAATCTCATATGAGGCCCACCATCGATATCCATACAAGCTTCAAAGGGTCAGAACCCAATAAATGCATTTATATCTCTACCATAGCTATGTTATAGCACATGAAAATAACAATCCCACTAATTGTTATTGCTTTAACATATACGTAAATCATCTATGGTTGACAACTTCATTCTACCCATCCATTTGAGGATGGAAGGAAGTGGAAAAAATCCAATTGACAGCCCAAGATTTGACAAAGTGTCTTCCAAAATTTCCTAAGGAAATAGGAATCATGATCTAATACAATATCCAGGAGAATATCAAAGTGCTACTAGACATGAGAAAAGAACAACTCCACTACCTCGAATGCTAAGATGGTTTTAGTGTAGGGAATAAAAACATCCATCTTGGAGAAAAAATAGACAACAAAAAATATACAATTATGTTTACAAAGGTTTGTAGACAGAGCACTGAGAAAATCGATGGAGATCGATGCCCAGGGAGGGACGGAATGGGAAAAAGTTGAGATGAACCTTGTGTTAAGTTTTGAGCTATTATTAGGTTTCTTTTCAATTTACTAGATAACCATAGCATAGAGAGGATCACTAAGAGAAACACAATCACAAGATACACAACATTTATCTTGGGAAACCCTCATGAGGAAGAAAACCCAGCAAAAACTTCCTTAATATAGATAGCCAAGACAATAAAAAAAAAACTAGAGAATATCCTCTACTAAGAAATGTGCCTCTCTCTCTTCCTTCTTCTGGCAACTGGAAACTACATCTTCCTTCAAACTTGCGCACTATATGAGTGAGTTGAGTGAGTGATCAAATGAGGCGTTGGATTCCTTTATTTATACAAACTGGCAGGTGTTGAAAAGGTGTCTCTTCACTAGCAGTGACGACTTGTCTTTTGAGTGGTTAAAACCACTTAAAATTTCATGGGGGGCGACTTCTTAATTTCCATAATATGTTTTGGGTTTGACCAATCCGCAAAATTGGATTTGGTCAATTACAATGCCCGACATGATCAATCCACAAAAGGGGATTGAACTAATGAATAATAAATCAATAATAAATAGAATACTCTTTGCAGTTACAATATTTCAACACTCCCCCTTAACAAGAAGGGTATTCTACAACATCATCAGGAGAAAGAGAGAGGGGGAAACAACATCAACAGCATCTGGAACACTGACTGGCACATCTATAAATCATCGAAAGTTTTTCTCATCATCAATATCATCATTCACAATATGGATTTGGAATGGCATCATCATCTACATCAACATGGATTAGTATAATACTAATACATCATCATAAATAACAACACAAGGTTGATAAAACATAAAAAACAATAGTATCACAGCACAAAGGCTGGAGTATCATCAACATCATCACTAGGCTGTAAATATTTAGCACGAAGCTGGCATCTCAACAACATCAGCACGAAGTTGGAAATATTCAGCACTAGGCTGGCATCACAGAACGAGGTTGGCCACAACATCAGCATGAAGCTGGAAATCTTCAGCACTAGGTTGGCATCATAGCACGAGGTTGGCATCACAACAACATCAGCATGAAGCTGGAAATATTCAGCACTAGGCTAGCATCACAACAACATTAGCACGAAGCTGGAAATATTCAGCACTAGGTTGGTATCACAGCATGGGGCTAGAATCACAACAACATTAGCACGAAGCTGGAAATATTCAGCACTAGGTCGGCATCACAGCACGAGGTTGGCATCACAAAAACATCAGCACGAAGCTGGAAATCTTCAGCACTAGGTTGGCATCACAGCACGAGGCTGGCATCACAACAACATCAGCACGAAGCTGGAAATCTTCAGCAGTAGGCTAGCATCACAACACGAGGTTGGCATCACAACAATATCAGCACAAAGCTGGAAATATTTAGCACTAGGCTGGCATCACAACAACATCAACACGAAGTTGGAAATCTTCAGCACTAGGCTGGCATCACAACGCTACTCCCCCTTTCGAGGGAGGTCCTTTCGGACTACACCAAGTTTTTATCGAAAGTGTTCAAAATTTACACGAGATAGAGGCTTGGTCAACACATCAGCAACCTGTTCGTTTGTGCTAACATACTGGAGCTTTATGGATCCTCTCTGCACCATATCACAGATGTAATGATATCGGATTTCTATGTGTTTTGACTTGTCATGGAACACAGGGTTCTTTGTCATCTTTGTGCAACTCTAGTTATCACATAGGATCATGGTTGCTTCCATCTCCAGATCGAACAGACCTGTCAACAACTTTCGAATCCATATGGCTTCACAATTGGCATAACATGCAGCAATGTATTCATCATTTTCCATGTTGAGAGCAATGCTTGATTGCTTCCTAATCTGCGATGAGATCATGGTTGACCCTAGACTAAAAAAACATCTTGAAGTGCTCTTTCTGTCACAAACACTTCCATCCCAATTTGAATCGTTATAACCACTCAGTCTAAAGTCGTGATCTCCATTATAACTAAGACCACAATCTAATGCACCCTTAAGGTACCTCATCACATGTTTTGCAGCAACCAGGTGAACACGTCTGGGCTCTACCAGAAAATGACTCAAGGTGTTCACAGCAAAACATATATCTGGCCTGGTGTTCGCCAAATACATCAACAACCCAATAATATGTCTGTACAGCGTAGCATCAATCAATTCTGACGAAGTATCAACCAGGAGCTTCAAATTTGTTTCCATGGGTGTATTCATGGATTTTCACTCCAACATATCAAATCTCTTCAGTATTTCAACTGCATACT
>ML780085.1:625277-639364 GCA_009831015.1 Picea engelmannii | reverse complement strand
AGCACTTTGAGCAAATAATACAAATGATCCATTGGAAGCTGGACCAGGAGATGTAGCCCAAGATAGGGGTGAATTCCTTTATCATTTGTTGTGTTATGTGTTTTTTGTTCATTGATTATGTTGTTGTTTATATGCATTTTGAATGAGTAAATCCTATTAAAGTTGTGTTGCAAAGTTGATCCATTTTCATTTTAACACATAAATTTAACTTGCAAATATTTTCAAGAATACAAGTCTTCTTCATTTTTAGATCAGATATGACCACCAACTTGAGAGGTTTTGTAGGTATCCTAAGGGGTAGAAGTATTGATGGAGGGCCTAGCAGAATGCATCCCAAGTTGTAATGTGTGTAGATAGAAACTGCCAACTAGGTCTCACTCGACACAATGTATAATTATGAAGAGTTCATGTGAGACTACCACCAAACCTATGCTACACCTTCTAATTGGATTTCAACAATGAGGAGACATTGAGTCTCTAAGAGATCTAGACACGTTTTGAAGTAAACACTCAAGTTGCAGATCCAATTATCAAGCAACTCACCTTGCATCTAACCAACATATTTAGGAAGTGTGATCAATGTGTCTAGCTTAAAATTAGGTCTAGCAAGCTAAGGTTGGGTGCACAGAGCATCAGTTAAGGCAAGAGCCAACTCTTGAATGATGCTAGAGTGAGAGGTTCCATCTCTTCTATAGTTGAAGGATCTCGATGGGGCAACATATTGAATGTAAAAATGAAAGATGCACATGATGATGAAGCTATTTCCTAGGGTGGGAGGCGAATACCTCAAAGTAACCCGAGGAATGTATTTATTTTTATGCATTAGGTAGATTAGAACTTCTTTTCAGTTTTTAAGCTTTCTTATTATGGTTAAATTAGGAGTTTCAAATTAATTATGAATACCTTTGGTGTAGCAATGCAATAGGTTGAATTAAATTCAATTAGATTTTAACAATACTATTTTCAATTGCTATATTTTCCTATGGCATAGATTTTATGATGTGTTGTTTAAAATTCTTGTAGTACAAATTTTCTATTTTGTTGTATAAAATTCTTGTAACGTAGGATTTCTAGTTTATCGTATAAAGTTTATGTATTCTAATTAATATGAGTTGTTGAATAGTTTTTAATTAGTATAGTTCGGTATTTATTTCTAAAATTCATGTTAAATTAGGAAGAATAAAGAAAGGATATTTTTCCCCAAAAAAATAAGAAAAATAGTAATTAACTATAACAAGTCCTAAGCAATTAAAAGCCTAAAAATTCATATGCAGTGCATGGTGTTCTGAAAATCGTTACATTTCCAGGTTGATAATTAACATAGGTTATTGTGATTATTGGAGTGTAAATTCTAAGCATTCTTTGAGCCTGTCATTGTGAATGGTGGATATTTTTTTTGGCAGACGATACCAATGGTTGTGATTTTATTGTGGGGTTGGAGTTTATTGGGCTTTCAAGATTTTAGAATTGTTGTGAACAGTTAAGATCATTTCCAAGAAATAGATCTATAGTTGTCAAGCGCTTGCAGGGGTTGAGGATATAAGAGAAAAGGAGAAAAGGAAACACCATGTATGGCCAGGATTACATCAGGAAATAAGGTCTATGGTCCATATCTCATCACAACTAATGGAAAAAAGGTATGGAGGAGAGAGAATCAAATTTCACAAATGATCATGATTACATTGGGAAATAAGATATACAGTTTAGATCCCATCGTAATGAATAGGAAAAGGGAAGGCACATAAGAGAATGGTGTTAAATTTCCTATAGGTACCACATAAACTCCAAGTAGACATCAATGCCACATTATAACATCCATGTGTCATGCCACATCAGTAAAAGAAAAAATGTGTTTAAATAAATAAGTAAACTTTGGTGCCAATTTCTTGTTTTGGCCATAACAGGCACATGTGAACTCGGATGGAAATGGAATTTTAGGTGTAATTCCACAATGACAAGTAATATAAAAGTATTGGTGATGATGGTTTTTTGATTTAGCTCCAAAATTCCAGAAAATAGCAATAGTGGTTTTCGAAGAGTAGGAGGGTACTCATTGACAAGAACTAAGTTGGGTATGAAACTTGGATAGTGTGAAATAGAAATAGATAGAAAGAAAACTAGTTGATATTTTGGTTAGATTCTAAGGGGTTTGAAGTGGAAGTGAAAAGTTAGGCCAAAATACATTATTCAGGGAGATTTCTTTGGTAGTTTTTGAAACTTTTAATGGAGGAAAAAAAACCAGGCCCACAAATCTAGAAAAAAATTCATAGTTGACATTTCATGTCCTCGATAAGTTGTACACATTTGTGCTTGTGAATTTTTTCTAGTTTTACTTTGTTTAAGAGTTCATAGTTTTAGCAAAAAAATCTAAGGGTGAAGAAAATATAAAAAGGGCAAAGTTGACAATTCCATATTAATGCAAAAAATGACTAGAGCATCAAATCACCAAGAAGAAAAATTTTGTGTGTTCACAATTAGAAATATTATCTACACCCAATACAAAAATTTTCTTGGTTCTTGCTATATTTTCTTCTACATATGGAAGAGATAGGTCTCCAAGCTTGATTGCACTAGCAAGGAAAATGTAGAAAATGGGCAAAAATGGTAACTTATGAAAGCTATGAATTTTAGCTCAGAGCTTGGAATTGAGCATGGTTATAGTTGATGGATAGGAAATGCAAAGGAAAATATAATTAAATGTTTTGATTTCCAAAATATGTTTTTAATTATTTCAAAAATTAAGCGGAATAAAGACTCTGGGATTGAATGGGCATAATCTCCAAACTATCATGAACTTTGGGAAAAAGTTGTATGGTGATATAGGAGTGTATCAAAGGTGAAATTTATTAAGGATGGCTACAGATAATTTATGATGGTGCTTGCACAGTGGAGTGGAAGCACAATTGGGTGAATAAAGCATGGTAGAGGTGCATATTAGTGAGGGAAGTGAATGATTAAACCAAGAATGGTTGTTGGATTTTTTTAATAAGAATGCATGCAAGGTATTTATTATGATCATTTTGTGATAGCTAAATTGTAAGGAAGAGCCATAATAGTTCTTGGTTACTGTATGCCATAAAATAATATTTAGCAAATGTATGGAAGACACCAAATTGTAGAGAAGAGCTACAGGGTTCTTAATCATTGAAGTTGGTTATTATATACAGACATGAAATAGTGATAGGTACATGGAATATAAAACAGATCAGAAAATATAGAATGACATTAATATGCATGAAAAGAAGGATGTAAGTTCCTAGCCTCCTAGAGATAAGGTAAGGCATCAAAGTGATGGAGGTTACAAAGGATGATAAAGGAGAATTGTCAAGGAAAGAGAATATGCATGTGAAGTGATGAATGAACCATGTGATGGGTGGACCATTTGTGTGGGAAGGATATCTAGATGCGTAGAAGAGTTGTGGGATACAAACTAATAACTTATGTGTATAAGACAAGAAGAAAATGATGAATTTCAATTCATTTGAAGGACATTAATGGTGGAATAAAGTACTTTGTGGTATGGATGGGTCTTGGTATATAGAATTGAACGTGGTGAAGAATTCTCCATGGAAATGAAAGGTGAGAGTCTAGAAATGAACAAAGTCTAAAGAAAATTGAAGATAGGAAAGGATGTGAGATGTCATATGGTGGAGGATATTACAACATTAAGCGAATGATTCCAGCAATGAATGAGAATTGTTAGATGAGGGAAAAGGTAGAGAATGTTGAGTGCAATTTTAGTATACAAGTAGTTAGCAAATCAAACAGGATCATAAGAATTGAAATGACAACCAAATGAGAAATATAAGAAGACATATGAAGTGGAAAGTGTATTTAATCTTGGCATTGTTTGCAAAATAGAATGGAATTTGAAAGGAGTACATATGAATCTAGAATGGCTTAATTGTAGCACTATGAAGTGTTGGAAGGTTTAAGTAAAGTTAAAGTTGAGGAAAAAAGGGCCCAGTTGTGCTTGGTTGGAATTTCTTAAGAAAAATGAAATAGCAACACAAAGGTGAAAAAAATGCAAAGGAAACACAAAACTTAGAGAACGAGATGGTTTCCATAATCAAATGGGACTTGAAGGTGGATTAGGACAACAAAGGAAGTTGCAAGGATTGCAAACAAAGCTACTGGATGCAAAGAAGTTTGTTGAAGCGGAAAATGGAGAATAAGGCCAACGAGATAGGCCATGAATTTGATCAATTATGCTTTGGGAATCCATGTCATGCAAAGGAATTGAAATGGATAATTCATTGACTCTTCTCATATCGTTGTAATTATATTTCTTGAGTTATATATATATAGATAATCAAGACATGAGAATGTTGGAAATGTAAGAGAATAAATGAGTTGGAATACATATGCACTAGTGGGCATGTTAGAGATAATACATGGTGCATGTAGATATGATTGAGTATATATAAGTTGTATATTGACTTAAGGTAGTATGTTGTTACATATTCCATAAGTATGGTCTGATTAAATGTGGTTAATGATGGTTGTGTAACCAAAAAATCTTGATACTTCACTAAAGATGTTGATGGCACTACTACATATAATAGTTAGTTTTGTGAAGACTAAAAAGTGTTGATCAAGAGCTCATGAAAGGATTGTGTAAGTCTATATAAGACATCAATTGATCATGTAACATCAAATATGTTGATGGAAACGATGCAGGTACGGATTTAGTGTGTTTATATTGCATATGTGCTTAAGGGAATTTGGGTAAAATTTCTTTCAATTGTGACTTGATATCATAAGATTGATATGTTTATGCAATTGAATGCATTTGTGTGAATGATACCCAAGTGAGGTGTGGTAAAGGTGTGGTGAGATTTGGATATGTAAGATTGACTAAAATATAAAATGCATTCATATGAAATTAAATGTTAGTCTTATTGTGTTGATTTTGAGATAATAACCAAGGCAAGTTGAGACTTATGATCATGTTGTGAGAGTGAATGTCATGTGAGATAGTCATGTGTGGGGCCATAGTGTTGTTGGATATGGAAAGGCTATAGCGTTGTACAAGTGTCCAATGGTCTCCCTTCTTATGTTGAATTCTTAGACTATAACATTATTTTCCACACTAAAGAAACCATCAGAGGGAAAGGGTTTTGTAAGGCATTGTTGAGCAGAGAAAGAAAATCCCTTTTAGCATGCCTGAGGCACTATTTAGCTAAAAAATGGTATATTTCTGGTATTGTGTTGGGTTGAAGAGGAAGGTGTCTAGATGGTCGAGAAAGTATTGCGAAGGTAGTTTGATGATGTGTTGAGGTGTTTATTAGACCTTCCAACTCATCATGGCGGAATACATTACATGAAAATATGATATTCTTAAATCAATGCAAGGATGCATTGAGTGAATGTGCATAACTAGATTATGTAAGAGTGCAAATCGCGGTTATGCACACATATATGTTGGCATATATATTTAAATGCATGGTGTGAATGCATGTTTGTGTTATTTTTCATTACAATTAATATATTAAACACTGAAGTGATGGATTTAATGGTATGACCATAATTCTCAGATCATTTCATGAGCTGTTGTGGACTTAGTGAAAGTGTGGTACGCATGCGTAGTCATGTTTTATTGGACTACATGAAAAATTTATTGGGAGAATAGAGTTATAGAAAGGGATGTCTTGGATATGGAAATGAAAGTAAGCCATAATAAAAACATGGATGATTTCCTACACAATTGAAAGCTAAGTATATGTAGAACTTCCTATATTATTTGGAATGTGATTCTTGTAATAATTATTTCAAAAGTTAGCTCAAAGATGGAAAGATAACTCACAATATTTGTATACTTATGGTTATGACATAAGTGAATGGTGAATATACCTAGTAAATGCAAAATATGATTGTTGTACATCGAAAATCCCAAGAAGAAGTCTACTATAATGAAATTGGAACCCTGTGATTGCCATAAGTTATTGATTGAGTTGAGACTACTAGTGGGATGCTTGGTAGTAAGACTATATAAGTTGACACTCTTCTTACACATAAAATCCTTGGCAAGATGGATCTTCTAAGGGGCTATTTAGTAGATAAGGGGATGTTTGAGATTGGATGGGTGAGTGTGGCAAGGAAGATGCAACTTAAATGAATCTGTTGTGAGAGATTCATGTGAAATATTTGATGCAATCGAGGAGGATGTGTCAAAAGGGATAGTGAGTTGAACTCTTGCCCATGGCATCCTTGTAAAGAAATAAATATTCACACAAATAGGTATTGAACTAGAATTGCGCATTTATTTTGGTATTATATATATATATATATATATATATATATATATATTTACATTGTGGAGTTGAAAAATTCCTATGAATAGGATAATTGTTGCATAAAAAGGTATGTTTTCATTGATTGTTGTTATAGGTGCAGCTGAAGAGTGAAGACATGATTGTATTATTGGAAAAATGTGTTAAGGTTTAGGCTATTATTAGGTTTCTTTTCAATTTACTAGATAACCATAGCATAGATAGGATCACTGAGAGAAACACAATCACAAGATACACATCTTTTATCATGGGAAACCCTCATGGGGAAGAAAACCCAGCAAAAACTTCCTTAATATAAATAGTCAATACAATGCCAAGACAATAAACCAAACACTAAAGAATATCCTCTCCCAAGCAATGCGCCTCTCTCTCTTCCTTCTTCCGACAACTGGTAACTGCAGCTTCCTTCAATACTTGTGCACTAGATGAGTGAGTTGAGTGAGTGAGCAAATGAGTGGTTGGCTTCCTTTATTTATACAAACTGGTAGGTGTTGAAAAGGTGTCTCTTCGTTGGATAGGGCCGACTTGTCCCCCTTAACAAGAAGGGTATTCTATAACATCATTAGGAGAGAGAGAGAGAGAGGGAAACAACATCAACAGCGTCTGGAACACTGACTGGCATATCTATAAATCATCAAAAAAATTTCTCATCATCAATATCATCATTCACAGCAAGGAGCTGGAATGGTATCAGCATCTGCATCAACATGGATTAGTATAAAACTAATACATCATCATCAATAACAGCACAAGGTTGATACAACATCAACAACAACAATATCACAGCACAAAGGTTGGAGCATCATCAACAACAACAGTATCACAGCACGAAGGTTGGAGCATCATCAACATCAGCACTAGGTTGGAAATCTTCAACACGAAGCTGGCATCTCAACAACATCAGCACGAAGCTATAAATCTTCAGCACTAGGCTGGCATCACAGCACTAGGCTGGCATCACAGCACGAGGTTGGCATCACAACAACATCAGCACAAAGCTGAAAATCTTCAGCACAAGGCTAGCATCACAACAACATCAGCACGAAGCTGGAAATATTCAGCACTAGGTTGAAATCACAACAACATCAGCACGAAGCTGGAAATATTCAGCACTAGGCTGGCATCACAACAACATCAGCACAAAGCTGGAAATATTCAGCACTAGGTTGGGATCACAGCACGAGGTTGGCATCACAACACTACTCCCCCTTTCGAGGGAGGTCCTTTCGGACTACACCAAGCTTTTCTCAAAAGTGCTCAAATTTTACACAAGATAGAGGCTTGGTCAACACATCAACAACATGTTCATTTGTGCTAACATATTGGAGCTTTATGGCTCCTCTCTACACCATATCACGGATGTAATGATATCGGATATCTATGTGTTTTGACTTGTCATGGAACGCATGGTTCTCTATCATCTTTATGCAACTCTAGTTATCACATAGGATCATGGTTGCTTCCATCTCCAGATCGAACAAACCTATCAACAACTTTCGAAGCCATATGGCTTCATAACTAATGGAACATGCAGCAATGTATTCTACTTCTGTCATTTTGAGAGCAATGCTTGATTGCTTCTTACTCTGCCATGAGATCATGGCAGACCCCAGATTGAAACAACATCCTGAAGTGTTTTTTCTATCAGAGACACTTCCAGCCCAATCTGAATCGGTATAACCACTCAATCTGAAGTCATGATATCCATTATAACTAAGACCACAATCTAATGTACCCTTAAGGTACCTCATCACATGCTTTGCAACAACCAGGTGAACACGTCTAGGCTCTACCAAAAACTGACTCAAGGTGTTCACAAAAAAACATATATCTGGTATGGTGTTCCTCAAATACATCAACGACCCAATGATTTGTCTGTACAGCGTAGCATCAATCAGTGCTGATGAAGTGTCAACCAAGAGCTTCAACTTTGTTTCCATGGGTGTATTCATGGATTTGCACTCCAACATATCAAATATCTTCAGTATTTCAACTGCATACTTCCCTTGGTTAAGGAAGAACTTCTATGTGCTCTGCCAAACTTCAAGACCTAAGAGATAATGCATTTAGGTCTTCCATCAAACACTGTAGCGAGATTCTTCTGCAATCTGTGATGAGATTTTCTTCATCTTGTCAAGAATACATCATTTGCATATAGTAGTAACATCATTGGCTCATCATTCATAACCTTAAGATAAAGGTTAGAATCAACTTTACTCTTGGTAAAGCCCAAGCTCATCAGGAAACTGGCAATTATTCCATACCAAGATCTAGGAGTTTGCTTCAACACGTACATAGTTTGTTTCAACTAAAAGACATGAGTCTTTCTATCTTCAATCTTCAAATTAAATTTCCTCATTACATTGTACCAATCTGGGACACCTACTCAGTTGCAACTCAATCCGCACAATCATGTGCTAGCTCTATGTGCTCTCTGCAAAGCACTATCTGTCTCACTGCTTGAGAGTTTGTCCTCTCATCTTTATGCAACTGTTCCTTCTGGAACTAGGACTCTGCACCTGCACTTGCTCTAAAGCTTAGAATGATTACTTCATCCTCACTATGGCTATTGAAATCTGTGAGTAACTCCTCTTATTCTATCACGGAAACAGCTTCATCTGAAACAGAGAGTGGCTCAATAACTGATATTGAAGGTATCTCTTCTTCTTCTTTCATGGAGGTAACTCTATCTTTCAGTGTAGTCATGTCTCCATGACCCAACTAATGAAACGCACCAACTTCCACTCAATTTTAAATATGGGGATTTCTCCCATTGCATCTCATACTATATATGAATCATGGTTGTTCTGGTTGTCTTCATAAATACTGGAACTATTTCTCCAATTATTGGAGTAAGTGTCTCATCATAGTCTTCTCCCTCTTGCTAGGAGAATCCTCTAGACACACATTAGGATTTGTACATCTGCAACATGTTTGATCTATTTAAATCAAACTTGGAAGTCAATATTGACTTCTCTTCTAGTCTTACGGAAGAATCCATATCCTAGTCTTTCTGACTAGCTTCCTTCTTTGTTACTGAAACAAGGGAATCTTCCAGGAGATTTCATATCTCCTAGTAGTTTCTGAGGGTATGATCTAGTCTTCTCATGGCATATGTCTCCCAGTACTGGGAGATGTCTCTTCATCTGATCCTTTCTAAGATCAGGCTTACTCTCGATTTATTCTGAGTCTACAAGGACTTCATCATCTCTTACAGGGTATACTTGGTGTTGAATACCAAGTCTAAATATGAAAAGCTGAGTCAAACTTCAAGTGAATTTTGCTTCCTGTCAAAGTGGCGTCATTATCCTTTGAACAAGTCTATTGTGAGTTCTTGTTCTAATGCTTGGTCATCTTTAGAGCCTTATTCTCCTTACAATCAATCTCCATATGATATACTCTGGATCTAAAAAGATAGCTTCTTCTTCATCTTCTTTGGTACATGAATGTATATGGTTATGTACATAGTTTGCTTCATGTCTCATCTAATATGTTGCCTTCTGCAACCTTCACTATAGCTTCATCAAGGTTATCACCTGTGACCTGAAACAAGGTCAACAAAACAGCAAGCAAGAAAAATACTCTCTTGATAATAATAAATAAAACAATAGCACGAATAATCGTCACAGTAGCTCCTTTAGAGCTATCACTTATGACTTGTCTGAAACAAAGATCAAAAGTAAGAAATAAAATATGAAATGAGATCAACACTCTTCCATTGTTGTGATCAAACATTCATCCATGGTAACCTGGAACCAACACAAGAAGTTTCTCCTAGAGGAGACATTAGTTGTATCTGGTAAATGATTACATTAAGCATTTATCTCAATATGTTCACATGCTACCAAGCATAATGTTTTTCAAACACTGCTACCTCAACTATAGTGTTTACTTATACTGGGGTAGTTATCAACTTGTCATGTGCAACTTTGACTCTCATCAACTTAATTAATCAAACATGAAACCTGGAGTCTTGTCCTCAAGAATGAGTGTGTGTTGCTTTTATTCCAAGTGTCCTTCACTCAAGACGACAAGTGATTTCTTCAACCTATCCTTTGTACTAAGACAATATGCTATCTTGACAAAAAGTTGGGTTAGAGAATAAATTTTGTGATCTCAAATTTAATCCATCTAATACCTTGACTTTAATTTTGACCAAAGGTTAGTATGATGGTCATAGCTTCACCATGCAACCTAGATCAAAATAATGTCATAACAAATAGATGCATATCAGAATAATCAAACCCGGGTTGCATTATTCCTTTGAATGTGTTGGATCTTGAGATACTTTTGTATCTATGGCCAAAGATCCCTTGTCTTGCAAATACTCTTTAAAGCTTAATCATTTAAACATATGTGAGTACATACCTATGATAGTATTTGCAGGTAGTGGCACCATCTGGCAACAACGATAGTAATTACCAACTCTTAAAAACTTCAAGGGTGACTGCAACTGTTACTACAGCTGATACTTCAATTGATACTGCTACTGATTTTGAAACTGCAACTTAGGGTTTTATGAGGAAACCCTAATTTTTCAAACTTCAAATTTTGAAAATATGATCCAGGGGATAGATGCACTGAGCTAAGGCAAGTAAGTTGGTGCAATCAAATTTTTGAAAATCCAAATTTTACCCCTTGAAACTGAGCTTGCGGAAATCTGGACTGGTACTTCTGGTACTGGTTCGGGTTTCTTGGTTTTCTGGTTTTTTGGTACCAGTGAAAACTAGGGTTTGACTTTCTGGAGGCTCTGTCCACTGAAAAGGTCCGCTCAAGCTGCTAAAAGATTCACTAGGGTAGGGTGCACTTTTCTAGATGTTTTTTAGGCAAAAAMTCCTCTCCAACAAAAAACCCTAATTTTCTTGTACGRCAACAATGACGTTTTTTCTTTTATCCAGTGAAATATGCTCCCTTYAGCTTAGCTCTGATACCATGTTAAGKTTTACGCTATTATTAGGTTTCTTTTCAATTTACTAGATAACCATAGCRTAGATAGGATCACTGAGAGAAACACAATCACAAGATACACAGCATTTATCCTGGGAAACCCTCATGGGGAAGAAAACCCAGCAAAAACTTCCTTAATATAAATAGCCCATACAATGCCAAGACAATAAAAAAAACACTAGAGAATATCCTCTCCCAAGCAATGTGCCTCTCTCTCTTCCTTCTTCCGACAACTGGTAACTGCAGCTTCATTCAATATTTGCGCACTAGATGAGTGAGTTGAGTGAGTGAGCAAATGAGTGGTTGGCTTCCTTTATTTATACAAACTGGCAGGTGTTGAAAAGGTGTCTCTTCGTTGGGCAGGGCCGACTTGTCTTTCTGAGTGGTTAAACCCACGTTAATTGCCCTGGGGGGCGAATTCTCAATTTGCATAATATATTTAGGGTTTGACCAATCCGCAAAAGGAGATTTGGTCAATTACAATGCCCGACATGATCAATCCACAAAAGGGGATTGATCTAATGAATAATAAATCAATAATAGATAGATAGAATACTCTTTGCAGTTACAATATTTCAACAAAATGAACATCAAGAATGGTGTTATTCCAAGGGGGAGGAATGCAATACCCTCTATGAGCATAATATGTGAGTGTATGGTAAGTATGTAGTAAGTTTACCATTTGGTTGTTATTGAAATTGTTATTTAATATAATAAATTAAAAGGTGCACTTGGGTTATATCTTTCTAGGAGCACCATTGAGCCAATGAACCAACAAGAGGGAAAACAGGGGTTGTCAAATAAATATTATTCTATTGCAAAAAAGTGTCTACTCTGTGAGCCTTCATATTATTTTGTCATATGTGTCTTGTGTTTTATTATCTCGAGCTTTATGGGTGGGCACATATTGTTGCATGCAATCCTTGGGAAGGAATGTCTGACCTTTGGGGAAAATATTTATGTTATTCATTCTCTCATGAAGGAGTTGATGGTTGAATGTGTTGCCATTATTTGTTGTTGTGCATGTATGTGGAAAACATGGTTAAGTGTATGGGTAATGGCTAAGTTACTGCAGAGATTCCCCTGTTTCCCAGGCTAGAGATTTCCTAGCCAACTTGTATGGAGCACTAAAGGGAAGTGGGATAGCCTAATAAAATGTTTAGCAATGAAGGGAATCTCGGTCCTTGTGTTGTGCAAAGATGAGGAGGAAAGAGAGTTCAGTGAGTGGGATGTTTGTAGTAAAAAGAGGACTGACATGTTAATTAATTCATTGATATGTTTAAATAATGGGTTGAGTTAGGAAACCAAAGCCATAGGCAGTAAATTCATCCTTCTTGTTTCATTGTCCAGCACAAGGTGGCACCTACATGAATTGGTGTGTATGGCTAGGAGGATAAATGCTCCCATTGAGTTATTTTATTGAGTTCAACTTATAACAAAGAAGTAATTTAGTTTTGTTATTAATATGTTGATGACTAATATATGTGGGTATTGCTTTAAATGAGAATCTATGTTTATTTATAAAAAATACAAGTCTAGAAATTAGCATTATCTCAAGAATACAACTCTGGGATGTCTAGTAATTATTTATATGCATATTTTGAGGTTGTTGCAACCATATTTCTAATGCAGATGGCATAATTATGCCTCTATTTTGTAAATTAATCTTTAGCTATGTATAATGGATGTAATGGGCATTGTGGGTATCTTAAAATATACCAAAATCATAGATAAAATGTAATTTGTTTATATAGGAAATGACTATATATGCAAGTTGTTGTAAATTTCCATGTATCTAGTGTTATTATCTCATGTATAATAAAAAATTATGAATTATGTGTTAAATTGGTTGAATGCTTTCATAGGTGATAGACGAATTTGAAGTAGATAAAGTTATTTCCATTGTTGTATTGTAATTGCTTACAATTTCAATGTAACTGTGATGATCACAGCTTAAGTAGATAATCAAGTACATGATAGGGAGTGTGGGGACGTAGTGATCATTAAGGGAATTAACAACTAGTGGCAATGAAGGTTGTTCATCAACCAGCTCCCATGCACTTCTTGGTTATGTCATCTACATGTAGAACATCAATGATCCTTGATAAAATGTTAAATGCTACACATTCTAGAGCTCGGGAGTACCTTTCAAGTATAGATTTCCCTTCATCTTACATTGAAATTTGAAAATGTATCTCACTAGAATAACCTCATTATTTTTTTTTATTATCGGTAAGAAGTATTTAGAGAATATAAATGTAGAAAAGTATATACAAGAGACAATAAGATGAAATATGTGAAATATAACACTTGTATTAATAATTTTCAAAAGAAAAATAGCAATGTTCATGAGCCTCTTAAGATAGGGTGACCTCTCCTTGAGCAAGGCTCTAATTACAACACTCAACAATAACATTTCAAACAAAATTACCAACTTAACGAGAACTCTCCATAGTTCTTGTTTTTTTGGAGGTCCCATTTAGTGTTTATTTTTACCCCAAATTAAAAAGTGGCGCTACCAGTAACACCCTTTTTTGGAGGGTGGTTAACATTCTGACTTGTTTGAAAACGCGGTCTTGACAACTAATACCGTTGCAAACAAAAACCTTAAAATTGACCCTCAAATCAAAAAGTGATGTTACCAGTAGCACCAGTTTTTTTTTAGTTAAAATTACAACATAATTGAAACCATGACCTTGATAACTAGTACCATCGCAAATTAAAAAAAAAAAACTCAAAATTGATTGTTAAATCGTTACTTGAAAATTTGTTTATTAATTATTTTTCATTTTATTTTTTTAATTTACATTTAAAAATAAATAAATTGAAAAAAAAACTCCACAAAAC
>ML780085.1:591384-625129 GCA_009831015.1 Picea engelmannii | reverse complement strand
AAAAAAAAAAAAAAAACACAAAATAAAATATTTAAAAAACAAATTTTAAAAAGTAAAAATAAAAATAAAAAACACTTTTAAAAATTTTGATTTTTGGGGGGACCATGATTCTCAGGATCACGCCTCTCCCACCCATGGATCCCCTCTCTTCCCATGTCACCACTACCCTGACATGTCACCACTTCCACGATGTGCTTAAACCCCTCCACTTTGTCCCTCTACCCATTGAAGCTCAAATCAAGTTCTTTTTGTACATTGTCATCTCATCAGGACATTTCGCAACGCATCTCAAGTACACTTTGGTCTCATCGCCATAATTGCATTTATGATGCTTTGTCAGTGGATCTCCTTGTTTTCAACACTCATGTTTTTAAGGAAATAATATGGGATTTCATCATTTAAAGCATTTCTAACTGTTTTTCCAATATTTTGAATTCCTCCCAGCTCAGCACTGCAAAAACTGTTGTTTTCAGACAGACGCTACGGAATTTGCTACGAACTGGCTAGCGAGGGTGAGTTGAAGGTTAGATCAGTTGCAGGTGGTTTCGTCCAAGCTCGAGCATATCAACTTTTAAGCCACATCCTCCAGGTACTACATGAGTTTTTTAAGCCTTGTTGAAGAATAGTTAAAGGTTGTGCTTGTATTTCTTCTCCTAGGCGTTGCGAATTGATAATCCAAGCTACCAACCATCCCTTTTACCTATGTTGTCACAATTCTCATCCAAATGCAGAGCTCTCAACTTTATTTTACTAAAGATTGAGCAAACCTTGTTGTCAAATCACTGTGCCTACTTCTTATTTGGTTTTGTTGCCTACGTTGTGAATTATGTTGTGAATCCCCTGTTTTAGTGTTGCAAACCCTGTACATCAACTCAGCAATGTTATCCACTTACCTCGCAACCTGTACCAGTTGGTTACTGTCAAGGTTTCCATTTTAATTTCAAGTCTAAAGTCTATCTATGTTGAAAATTGAAAAGAGATTTGTTCATAAAGTTATGATGATTTTGCAAAATGATGGTGAAGTGTTAAACTAAATCTTTCGCAAGATGCTTTCTCCTTGCTTCTCCATTTTTCTTGTATGGTCTTCTTCCACTCCTAACTATCAGTTTCCCTTTCATAAGCATGGGGGTCAAACAGGTTGAAGAACATTAAAACCCTAGACAAAAGCCAGCTCTGAAAAAGATTATTCCTCCAAACCCTAAGACCTATGTCCTTCTATTTTTCCTCTTGCATCACTCAAATTGTTATCTTAGTTTTCTTCCTAAATCAGCAAATGGATACTCCATAGAAGAAGAAGGCTCACAAGGGTGGGGGCATAGTGAGGACTGAACCCTATGACATGCAATTATTTGCAGAGAGGTCTTCAAAAGAGTGGAATGTTTCAATTTATGTTGAAGATGTAGAGGGGGCACCCTAACATAGCTAGAGAGTTTTCCTTGAATTTTGATGGAACCAAAACAAAGGTGGGAACTCTTGAGCTTGAGGTATCTGAAGCAACCATAGCAACAGCTACTGAAATACCAAACACTGGTGAAAGATGGTTTAAATCCATGAATCTAAATGCAGCCTCATTAAAGAATTCATTAAACCAGAATATCAGGGATATAACCTATCAAAGGAAGTGCCTAGAAGCCACATGATTGATGGATTTGATAAGATTCTAACGGTGATCCAGAGATATTTCACATCTGAGGTCGGGTTCAATATGATTTCTCAGTACCACATTAGAATTTTGTTGCACTTCACGGGAAAAGACCGACCTCATGAACCTCCCTTTCTATGTGTTTAGAAGCATTGGGAAAATGGTTGACAGGGTCCAAGCGAAGTCCAAGGTTGTGGACATAAGTGTTTTTCACTTAGGGTTGATCAAGATGCTTGTCATGTAGGAGTTGAGGAAGAAAAAAATTTACTGGTATCAGTTCATTGCCTCTGCACATTTGCAATTAAATGTTGCTCCTACTCCACAATCTAAAGTGCAGAGTCATCTTCAGGTTGATAGCATTGTTCACACAGAGACAAGTAGGAAAAGGAAGAGCAAGGACATTGCTAAAAGTGATGAGGCTCCTAAGGAACAAGAAAAAGAAGGGGGGTCGCATTAATCTCCGACAAGAAAAAGAATACATTTGAATGTGTTGGCCCAAGCTGCCACCAGAAGGAGTACCAAACTCGGGAAATGAAGTGAAATGTCTTAAAAAAATCTCAGTTTTGAAAGTGGTTATCCTTGCATTTTGAAGATTTTGGGGAAAGTATACTGCTTATAGCTGATTTTTCGCTCATACACCATATTATGAGGCTTCTACAGGTTTACTTAACTTTGGGAAAAGTTTTTGGGTGTTTTTGGCTCAAACTGGACAAATTGGAAAGCTACAGGACATTTCGCAGCGCCTAGCGCTGCGAACTGGACTACACAGTCGGACGTTGCAAACTTCACCGCGAAATCCGCTGCGAACTGGCTAATACAGTCAACGCTACAGGATTCGTTGCAAACTCCTATTTTGATGGGCTCAAGAGGATCAACGGTTATCAGATGGCTAGGGGAGCATGGTACAACTGTTGGAGGTCAGTTAAAGCTAGAGGATACCTGGAAAAAAAGGAAATGCGCTCAAAGGACACCTCATTGTGCAAGATTAAGGTGTTAGGATAGTTGCCAACATTAGGCTTTTTTATAGCAGTTTGTTTTTTCCAGTTTGTATAGGTGTAATATTTTCAGTTTAAGGTGGAAGAATCCTATGTTAGAGGATCAAGCTCGCATTGTATGCTATCGTTGCTTGTTTAGGCTATAAAAGTAGCATTAGAAGACATTTTGTAGGTTCGAATGGTTGATGTAAAAGACCTTTTTGGTGATTTTAATGAAACAGAGCCTACTCTGGTTTTGATGTATTGGACTTGATGAGATCTTTTTTAATGGAAGTTAGTTCTCTTTTTTCCATATTATCTCTCTCACTCTGAAATTGCACTGTCATTGAAGGATTCAAATGATTTTTTGTAGTTGTATGACAATGGATGTTTGATTGTGATATTGTTATAGCTTTCTCAGAGTTTGGTTTTCTTGGATTTAAGAAGTTCTTGTATCTGAAGCATTTATCTCTTTTGTCTATTGGCATAGCCTGAAGCTAGTGGTAGACTCACTTCATTTTCTTACTAAGTCTTCCTTCTATTCACACTAATACTCAAAACCCTGACCTAAGCTAAACAAGACCTCTTTTGTTGATGCAGTTGATCTAGAATTTCCTGTGTTTTGACATTGATGAACTGAGTTTTATCCATTTGACACCACATTTTAAGACTTATCTCATAAACCTATTGATGGGTACTGAGCTTGCACTTTAGCAGTCAAAGTGTAACTTTCAGTGCTAACATTCTTGGCGTCGTTGTCGGGGAACGGATTGAAAACATTTCCATGGGATTGAACGACAAACAAATACGGATTACGAAGGTGCATAGTAATCAGTACATTGAAGACTGTAGTTTGCACCTGGAGACTCCACTGTTTCAGTTGTGGCTCCTAAAGGCAGACACACGAGGTCTACCCCACATGTACCTCTAGCTACTCCTACAGCTAACCCAGAGAAGATCATCAAGAAAGGAAAAGCTTCTCAAGATGTCTTTTCAGCTGTTGTTCCAGGTACTACTGGTCATTTTCTTGATTCCACCTTTAAAACACCAGTAACTGTATCTAGTACTCCTCTTTTATCCTCTGTTGAAATTTCTAGAAATTTGAATCTAGAAGATTTCCCTGTGGTATATTCTTCTTTTTCTCCCCGATTGAAAGAAGAAAGTTTTTAATTTCTTGCCTCCCATGATGTTGAAAGTTGGTTTAGACTTGAAATCTTAGAGGATTTTCCTACCCTAGGTTTTCCTTCTTCTCCCTCTTTTAAAATCGTTGTGACCAAAGAGGAAGAAACCTCAGTTCCCTTGGAATATACACCATCCTCTTCCAACACTCAACTTCTCCTTATGAAAACTGAAATTTCTCCATCCTATATTCATCCTTCTCCCAAGCTACACATCATCAAGACTGCAAGTGTACCAATCAAGACTCAATCTCCTCCTTGTTCTCCTAGAATTTATAATCCAATGGCAGGTGCTAACCTTCCTAGAAATAGGATGGATCCCATAGTCGTTGCTAGGTATGCCCCTATTGTGTTGCCTCAACCTATGAATGCTCTCCCAGTTGAAGAATATCTAAAGTACATGCCCAAGTTTACAGGAGAAGAGGACATAACTGCAAAGGAACACCTTACAACCTTTTATAGCTATGCTAACAATCTTAATATTGAAAATGAATATGTTTAGATGAGAGTTTTTGTACAAAGCCTTGATGGTGAGGCTAGGAAATGGCTTAGAGGTTTAACTCCTGGATCTATTGTTGGAATTGAAGCTCTAGATGATTCCTTTATGAGGCATTGGGGAGATAAGAAAGATTTATTATATTATATTATAGAGTTTGGGTCACTCAAGAGAAAAGAAGAGGAATCTATTTCAGATTTTTCAAAGAGATTCAATAAAATGTACAACAAAATCCTCACTGAAACTTCTGCCAAGATAACCTATGCCAGTGTTTTTTACCCTGAGTTTTGCCTCTTATTGAGAGAAAGGAGATCTACCTCTCTAGCTCATATGAAAGATGCATCCTTGGAGGTAGAATCAAATATAATGGCAGTTGATAAGCTCAAGGGAAAATCTGATAGAGATAGGAGAAAGAATAGAGCTGAAGCATCAACCTCTGATTCTCCTGGGGTTAACCCTCAAGTAGATCAACTAACAAAGCTGGTTAAATCACTTTCTGTTGAAATGGAAAAAATGAAGCTTGAGGGAAAACAGAATTATAGAAATACACAAAATACTGATAATAGAGGAAATTTCAAGAGACAAAATAATGTCCCTCGGATCCTTCAAAGATATCAAAGAAATAGGGATGACCAAAAAGTCCAAACCCCTCTCCAAAATAACATGGTTGATGATGAAGTAGGAGAGGATGAAGAAACAGATCCAGAAATTCATTGTGTGGGTGATACCTCTACATTCCCTCATCTAACTCAGTCTGCAAATGAGGAGTCTCTTATGGATAGTAAATTGAATGAATTGAGTAAAGGGGAAAAAGCTAATGAAAACAAAAATAAATACAACTTAAGGTCAAAAAAGGAGGGGAATCCTAGTACATCAGATCATCCCAACAAAACAAAAAATTATGCTAAGGTTGTGGTTTCTAGCAACAAAGAAAAAGAGGAACAAAACCCTCAAACGGTGATTAAGACCCTTGTTCCAGAAATTAAAGAGATTATGAAATCTCCCTCTTCTTTTAGCTTTGAGAATGAAATTCAAAAGATAAAAATTCCGGTACCATTTTTAGAGATGATTAAAAATGAAGAGTTCAAAAGATATCCTTCCAAGATATTGCAACCCGAATCTTCCTCCAATTCCACAGACTTGGTGAAACTATAAGATGAAAAACCAGCAGTCATATTGCGACCTTTGGTAGAAGATAGGGATGACTCTTCTCCTCCATTCTACACATCATTGAATATTCATGATAAAATTTTGCATCATCGAATATTCATGATAAAATTTTGCACAACTGCTTGATGGACTTAGGTGCATCTCATAACCTTATGCCTAAAAATGTCATGGATGAGCTTGGTCTGGAAATTACTAAAACCTATTATGACCTATACTCATTTGATTCCAGAAAGTGAAGTGCCTTGGAGTGATCAAAGCCCTGGTTGCTACCTTGTTTCAATTTCCCATGAAGAGTGTGGTCATGGATATTGTGGTGGATGATGTCCCCCCTAAGTTTGGGATGTTATTGTCAAGATCTTGGATCAAGAGACTAGGGGGAACTTTGCAGATGGACCTTTCATATGCCACCATTCTTGTATTTGGAGGAGAGCAAAGAAGGCATATAGGGAAGCACAACTAGCTTACATCATCAATAATGAAGCCAATAATACAAACCACCCCATTTTTGGAGTTGAAACAGATCTAGGATCCAGTATTTTACAACTCACTGATGCTCCTCAATCACCTATTGAAATCAGGAAACAACATAGTAAAACTTGTGAGACACCTCCTCAAAATACCCCAGTATGGAAGATGTTTTTTGATGGGGCCTCTTTTAAAGAAAGTGTTGGTGTTGTAGTTGTCCTTATCTCCCCAACTCAAGAAATCATATCTTTGTCTTATAAACTAGAATTTGAAACTACAAATAATGTAGCAGAGTATGAGGCTCTTGTTTTGGGATTGAGGGATGCTAAAGATATGAAGATTGAGGAGTTAGCAGTATTTGGAGATGTTGAACTAATTGTGCATCAAGTTAAAAATTTGTATCAAGTTGAACACCCCAAGTTAAGGACTTACAGAAATGAAGTTTGGGATCTTATTGATAATTTTTTCTCATCTTTTAACATCTCTTTTGTTCCAAGAGAAGAAAATACTATGGCAGATTCTTTGGTTGTTTCTACAAGTAATTTTAAAATCCCTTTGCCCCCCAAGCTCAAATATGATGTGGAAGTAAAGTATAGACCCTCTATACCTGACAATGTCAAACATTGGAAGGTCTTTGAGGATGATCTTGAGATTAAGAGATTTCTAGAAAATGTGGAAGAGTTTTCTGCTCTTCACATTGATCAAGATCATGATGATACCAAAAGCCCTCACGCTGATATTTTCCTCAATAAAATTGTAGACCACAAGATTGTTCAATTGCACAGTAACCATATTACAAAAGGATTGGTTCCTTTGGAGATATTATTTGACAGAAATGATGTTGTTGTGAAGGTGAAAGGTTCAAGTGAAGACATTGATGTGACAGAATGCAACTTAGGTACAAAGGAAAATCCAAAATATGTCAAATTGTCTAGCAGTTTATCAAAGGAGAAAAGGGTTGAGTATGTGAAGCTATTAAAGGAATTTTCTGATGTATTTGCTTGGAAATATGAATATCTACAAACTTATGATACAATCATCATTGAACATAAGATCCCTTTGAAAGAGGAGACCAAGCCATTTAGGCAAAAACTTAGACAGATAAATCCCATGTTGTTTCCTATTTTGGAAAAGGAAGTCAAGAAGCTTGTTGATGCTAAGATCATTATACCTTTAAGGTACTCTGAGTGGGTGGCTAACCTAGTCCCTGTGAGGAAAAAGAATGGTGAAATCAAACTTTCTATTGATTTCATAAATTTGAACAGAAGTTCCAAGAAAGATAATTACCCCTTGCCAAAGATGGAGCATATTTTACAGAGAGTGACTGGTTCATCAAGGATGTCTATGATTGATGGATTCTCAGGATACAATCAGATCTCTGTCTTACCTGAAGATAGAGAGAAGATAGCCTTCACTATCCTTGGGGCACATTCATGTATGCTAAAATTCCCTTTGGTCTAATGAATGCAGGAGAAGCCTTTCAGTGAGCAATGGATATTGTCTTCATTGGGGAGAAGGACAAATTTGTGGTCATCTATCTGGATGACATTATAGTTTTGTGGACAAATGCCCTTTTCAAGATTTGATAAGGAACATTATCATCATTTGAAGAAAGTTTTCCTGAAGTGTAGAAAGTTTGGGTTGTCTCTCAATCCTAAGAAGTCTTTGTTTGCTATGAAAGAAGGCAAGTTGTTGGGACACATCGTATCAAGAGAAGGGGTAAGGACTGATCCAAGTAGAGTAGAGGCCATCCAGACTCTGTCTCTTCCTAGATCCAAGAAGGAGATCCAATCTTTCTTGGGTAAAATAATTTTTTGAGAAGATTCATCTCTAACTTTGTTGAGTTGGTTAAGTACATCACATCTATGCTTAGAAAGGGAAATGAGGTGAAACGGACTGTTGAAGCTCAAAATTCTTTTGACCAAATCAAACAAGCATTGACTGAAGCACATGATCTCATCATCCCTGATTATTCAAAGGAATTTCTAATATTTTATTTTTCCTCACATGACACATTGGTTGTTGTCCTTCTTCAGAAAAACAAAGATGGGATGGAGCAGCCTATTTCCTTTTTCAGCAGGGCATTAAGGGATGTTGAGATGAGGTATGATATTATGGAAAAGCATGCTTATGCTTTGGTTAAATCCCTTAAAGCCTTCAGGGTATACATTATGCATTCCAATATTATTTCCTATGTCCCATCAGCCTCTGTGGAGGAAATACTAATCTAGCCTGACATAGATGGAAAGAGGAGAAAATGGATTGACAAAATTCTGGAGTTTGACCTTGAAATGAAGCCTACTAAGTTGGTGAAATGGAAAGGTTTACTTAGATTGTTGGATTAATCAAATTGCAAAGCAATGGGGGTTAATTCCATGAACCTAAACTTTGAAAATCAGCAAAATGATACTTCTGCCAAAATCTCTCATATCAGTCCCAACTTGGCAGAATGCACTTGGTAGAAAGACATCATTTATTTTCTACAAAAGTTGCAGCCTCCTGATGGTTTGGAGAAGAACAAGGTGAGAGCTTTGAAACTAAAGGCAATCAGATATTGTCTCATTGATCACATATTGTATTGGAAAGATCCTCTAGGGGTTCTCTTAAGATGTCTAGATCCACAGGAGGCTCAAAAGGCCATGACTGATTTTCATGGCAGCTTGTGTGGAGGTCATCACTTTTGGAGAACCACGGCATATAAGATCCTCAGAACTGGGTATTTTTGGCCTAACATTTTTACTAATGTTTGTGCAAAGATTAGGGCATGTTATAAATGTCAGAATTTTTCAGGAAAGCAACAACTAAAATCTTTGCCTCTGAAACCTGTGCTGGTTTCTAGTCCCTTCCAGCAGTGAGGTCTTGACTTCATTGGAGAAATTCATCCAACATCAAGTGGTCAACAACGATGGATTTTGACTACAACTGACTATTTCACCAAGTGGATAGAATCCATTCCTACAAGGAGTGTCTCACACAAAGTAATCATTGGTTTTCTTGAAGATATTATGTCAAGGTTTGGTTTCCCAAGCAAGATTGTTACTGATAATGTTGCATCTTTCAAAGTTGAACCATTGGTGAAATTTTGTGAGAAATATGGGATTAAACTAGTTCATTCTACTCCTTATTACCCCCAAGGAAATGGATTAGCATAATCCTCTGACAAAAGCCTTGTAAAGATCATCAAGAAGCTATTGGAGGACAAAAAGAAAGCATGGGACTCAAAGTTGAAATTTTTCTTATGGGCTGATAGAGTCACTACAAAGAGATCACTTGGTATTTCCCCCTTTCAACTTGCATATGGGATTGAAGTTATTTTTCCTACTCAGCGTTCCTTGCCTGTGGAAAATTTCCTTCTGGATCAGCAAGGAGAACCATATGATATGGTCAGAAGGATACATCATCTAGTAGAAGCACAGCAGACCAGGGAGTAGCTCATTGATAAAGCACAGAGCCATCAACAGAAGATCAAGCAAGCTTTTGATAAGAAGGTAAACAAAGTAGATTTCCAGCTCAGAGATCTGGTGCTCATGTGGGATGCACCCAAGCAAGACAAAGGAAATCATGGTAAATTTGAAGCCTTCTGGATTGGTCCTTTCAAGATTTCTGAAGTTTTTCAAAATAATACTTATAAATTGCAGAACTTGGAGCATTCTGAATTTTTTGGTGGCCTTGTTAATGGACACTTTCTGAAGAAGTATTTTGCTTAAGCCATGAGTGGTTATCCCCTCCAATGTAAATATTATTTTTGTTTTTCTTTCTATTGAATAAATGACACCATAGCCCTAAGATAAGACATTGAAGCTCCTTGTTCTTGACAGCTCGCAGGGAGCATTTCATCCTTTGTGGAGCCAATGTTATCACATGGAGCTTTTTTGGGTCAATTCATCTTTATGTTTTTTACTTTTATCCTTAGTCTTGTTTAAGTTTTACTTTTGACCTCCTCCTTATAGTCTTCTTAGGTCTTAGCACAAATAAAGTTAAGGTTGATGTTGGCCCAAACCCTTGGTTTATGTGTTCATCTTCATGACATGGTTAGACAAGCCATCGTCTTTATGTCTCCACCACTACCCTGACATGTCACCACTTCCACGATGTGCTTAAACCCCTCCACTTTGTCCCTCTACCCGTTAGAAGCTCAAATCAAGTTCTTTTTGTACATTGTCATCTCATCAGAACATTTCGCAGCGCATCTCAAGTACACTTTGCTCTCATCGCCATAATTCCACTTATGATGCATTGTAAGCGGATCTCCTTGTTTTAAGCACTCATGTTTTTAATGAAATAATATGGTATTTCATCATTTAAAGCATTTCTAACTATTTTTCCAAGATTTCGAATTCCTCCCATCTCGGCGCTGCAGAAACTGTTGTTTTCAGACAGGCGCTATGGAATTTGCTACGAACTGGCTGGAGAGAGTGAGTTGGAGGTTAGATCAGTTGCAGGTGGTTTCGTCCAAGCTCGATCATATCAATTTTTAAGCCACAGCCTCCAAGTACTCCATGAGTTTTTTAAGCCTTGTTGAAGAACAATTAAAGGTTGTGCTTGTATTTCCTCTCTTAGGCATTGTGAATTGATGATCCAAGCTACCAACCATCCCTTTTGCCTCTGTTGTCACAATTCTCAACCAACTGCAGAGCTCTCAGCTTCTTTTACAAAATATTGAGGAAACTGTGTTGTCAAGCCACCATGCCTACCTCTTATTTGGATTTTGTTTCATGCGCTGCGAATTCTACTGTGAATCCCATGTTTTGGCGTTGCAAACCATGTACATCAACTCAGCATTGTTATCCACTTACCTCACAACCTGTACCAGCTGGTTAATGTTAAGATTTCCATTTTAAATTCAAGTCTAAAGTTTATCTATGTTGGAAATTGAAAAGAGCTTTGTTGATAAGGTTATGATGATTTTGCAAAATGATGGTGAAGAGTTAAACTAAATCTTTTGCAAGTTCCTTTTTCCTTGCTTCTCCATTTTTCCTATATGGTCTTCTTCCACTCCTAACTATCAGCTGCCCTTTCATAAGCATAGGGGTCAAACAGGTTGAAGAACATTAAAACCCTAGACAAAAGCCAGCTCTGAAAAAAATTATTCCTTCAAACCTTAAGACCTTTGTCCTTCTGTTTTCCCTCTTGCATCACTCAGATTGTTGTCTTAGTTTTCTTCCTAAATCATCAAATGGATACTCCACAGCAGAAGAAGGCTCACAAGGCTAGGGTCATAGTGAGGACTGAACCCTATGACATGCAGCTATTTTCCGTTGAACCTCTGATCAGAGAGGTCTTCCAAAGAGTGGGATGTTTCAATTTCTGTCAGAAGATGAAGAGGGGGCACCCTGAGGTAACTAGAGAGTTTGCCTTGAATTTTGATGGAACCAAAACTAAGGTGGGAACTCTTGAGCTTGAGGTATCTAAGGCAACTATAGCAGAAGCTACTGAGATACCAAACACTGGTGAAAGATGGTTTAAATCCATGAATCTAAATGCATCCTTCTCCAAAGAATTCATTAAACCAAAATGTCAGGGAGATAACATATCAAAGGGAGTGCCTAGGAGCCACATGGTTGAGGGATTTGATAAGATGTTAAGGGTGATCTAGAGATATTTCACTTGTGAGGACAGGTTCAATATGATTTATCAGTACCACATTAGACTTTCGATGCACTTCACAACCAAAGACCTCATGAATCTCCCTTTCTATTTGTTTAGAAGCATTGGGAAAATGGCTGACAGGGTCCAAGCCAAGTCCAAGGTTGTGGACACAAGTGTTTTTCACTCAGGTTTGATCAAGATGTTTGTCATGGAGGAGTTGGGGAAGAAAAACATTGATTGGGATCAATTCATTGCCTCTGCACATTTGCAATTAAATGTTGCTCCTACTCCACAATCTAAAGTGCAGAGTCCTCTTCAGGTTGATAGCATTGTTCACACATAGACAAGTAGGAAGAGGAAGAGAAAGGACATTGTTAAAAGTGATGAGGCTCCTAAGAAACAAGAAGAAGAAGAAGGGGATCTAATTACTCTCCACAAAGAGAGTTTTCACCCCAACCAGCTCCAGAATTAGCATAAATTCCATCAGCCAAAGCCACAGGGACAAAAGGAAGGAAGTTACCCTCACCAGTTATTGTAGTTGAAGCTAAATTTAGGAGGCCCTTCACCAGATCATCAACCAAGAAGGAAAGTGTTGAAAAATAGGTCATCACAGAAGCTCCTATCAAGAGGAAGGGTAAAGGTAAAATTAAAGCTCTTGAAAAACATATTGAAGTCATAGACATAACCACTCCCCCTGAAAACCCTACCTTCAAAACATTGATCAGAGAGCTTAGAGAAACCAGAAAGGAGATTGTTGAATTGAAGGGACAAGGGTTGTCTGAGAGGAAAAAGTTGAAGGATCTGATGGATATGTATTTGGAAACTATTGATAAGGGCATGTTTACAGCAAAGAGAATCGTGTCCCTCCATAGGCAGCTTAAGAATTTATACAGACAGAACATGGATTTACAAGCTTTGATCAGCAAACTTAAGTTGGAGTACAGCGTTTCAAGGAATAGTTAGCCCAAAGAAATTTGAATGTGTTGGCCCAAGCTGCCACCAGAAGGAGTACCAGCCTCAGGAAATGAAGTGAAATGTCTTAAAAAGATCTCAGTTTTGAAAGTGGTTATCCTTTCATTTTGAAGATTTTGGGGAAAGTATAATGCCTATAGTTGAGTTTTCGCTCATACACCATATTACGAGGCTTCTTCGGGTTTACTTAACTCTGGGAAAAGTTTTTGGGTATTTTTGGATCAAACTGGACAAATTGGACAGCTACAGGACATTTCGCAGTGCCTGGCGCTGCGACCTGGACTACACAGTCGGACGCTGTGAAATCTGCTGCGAACTGGCTGATACAGTCATGGCTACAGGATTCACTGCAAACTCCTATTTTGATGGGCTCAAGAGGATCAACGGTCAACAGATGGCTAGGGGAGCATGGTACAACTATTGGAGGTCATTTAAAGCTAGAGGATACCTAGGAACAAAGGAAAAACACTCAAAGGACACCTCATTATGCAACATTAAGGTGTTAGGATAGTTGCCAACATTAGTATTTTTTATAGCAATTTGTTTTTTCCAATTTGTACAGGTGTAAGATTTTCAATTTAAGGTGGAAGAATCCTATGTTAGAGGATCAAGCTCGCATTGTATGCTATCATTCCTTGTTTAGGCTATAAAAGCAGCATTAGAAGACATTTTCTAGGTTCAAATGGTTGATGTAAAAGAATTTTTTGGTGATTTTAATGAAACGGAGCCTACTATGATTTTGATATATCAGACTTGATGAAATCTTGTTTAATGGAAGTTGGTTCTCTTTTTGCCATCTTATCTCTCTCACTTTGAAATTGTATTGTCATTGAAGGATTCAAATGATTTTTTGTAGTTGTATGACAATGGATGTTTGATTGTGATATTGTTATAGCTTTCTCAAAGTTTGGTTTGCTTGAATTTAAGAAGTTCTTGTATCTAAAGCATTTCTCTCTTTTGTCTACTGGCATAGCCTGAAGCTAGTGGTATACTCACTTCATTTTCTTACTAAGTCTTCCTTCTATTCACACTAATCCTCAAAACCCTGACCTAAGCTAAACAATACCTCTTTTGCTTATGCACTTGATCTAGAATTTCCTGTGTTTTGACATTATTGAACTAGGTTTTATCCATTTGACACCACATTTTAAGACTTATCTCATAAACCTATTGATGGGTACTGAGATTTCACTTTAGCAGTCAAAGTGTAATTTTCAGTGCTAACACATACATTAATTGACTAACTCGTAAGTGACCTAAATTAGGGTGGCTATGGTAAGACCCTAACATGTCATCGCCCTTCAAAAACAGCATTGTCCTCAAGGCTAGAGGTGTGGAAATGTTCAAGATTGAGTAGCTTTGGAATCTACTCATTGTAAGACCTTATATGGTTTCGTTGTACTCCTATCTTCAACAAGTGGTCTAGAATTCTATGTAGGTAAGAGCATATGGTTACCTGGTTGGTTAAATGCTATTAATGATAATAATAATTCATTGTTCTTAACAATCGGTCTTGGAGACTTTTTGGTTCATCATGTTATTGCTCTAGGTTTGCATACAACTACATTGATCTTAGTTAAAGGTGCTTTGGATGTGTGTGGTTCCAAGTTAATGCCAGATAAGAAAGATTTTGGTTATAGTTTTCCTTGCGATGGTCTGGGCTTATTGTATTTGACCAAGACAAACCCTAAAGAATATTATTATAGTATATTTGTTAATTAGGCCCTATTGTGCCTTTGTAAAATTCGGCCCTATTGTTCCTTGACATGTAAAACAAAAAATAGAAAGATAAAGTGACAGGTCGGCCCAGACCTAATTTTAGGTTGGCCAGACTAGTATTTATAAAGGAGGCCAGTGCCTCATTTGTACACACACACACTAGCTCTGCAACTAGAAGAGGAAGTGTGCAAATATCATGGGGAGATGCTATTGTAGCTAGGAGGTGACGTCATGGAGGTTATTGGTTTATCTCTTGGGTATCTCTTGGTTAAGTGGTGTGCTACTCTTCCCTAATCAAGGGTTTGAGGAGGATCTTATGCTTTGTTATTTCTCTCTTGGAGAGAGGCATTGTTCTTGGTTGGTGAATCTATATTGAGGAAGTTTGTTGGTTTTTACCCCTAGAAGGTTTTCCCAGGGTAAATCTTGTGTATGTTGTAGATGTTATTCTTTCAGTGATCTTTTATATGCAGTTATTGTGCTAATGGTTTATAAGTAAAAGAACACTAATATAGTTAATTGATTAAAGACGTAAAAATCAACATGGTATAATAGAGGGCCTGAAAGAAGGAATTTTCATAGCACATAAGAACTCATTGAAGAAGCTAATGGCATGGGAAGACTCTCCTTACCCTAGCGCACCTTTTCCCTGGAACAACTTTCAGTTTGGACAAATTTTAGAAATTAGAGTTTCTGTATACTAGGGTTTCTTCATAAACCCTAAAAGGTCACATCATCCACCTTTATAGAGGACGTTGGGAAAAGTAAGGCCATCTAGGATCTCACCCTAGGAGGGCGCATCTAGTCCCTGGATCAAAATTCTGAAATTTCAAGTTTGAGAAATTAGGGTTTCCTCATAAAACCCTAATTTGCAGTTGTAGTTGCAGTACAAGTTGGATTTGCAGTATCAGTTACAGTTGCAGTTTCAGTTGCAGCAAGTTGAAGTTGCAGTGTCAGTGGCAGTTGCAGTTGCAGTATCATTTGCAGTTGTAGTGCCAGTTCCTTCATGCCAATTGCAACACCAATTCTAGTGAAAGTTTTTGTGAAGTGTTGGGACTGATTTTTATTGTCCTAGTGCGCCTTACCCTAACAAATCTCCAACTACCTTTAGATTACAAGTTGCAACACCTTTGAAGTTTTAAAGGTTCGTTATTTCTTATCGATGTTGTTGGATGGTGCCACTACCTGTCGATACTGTCAAAGGTATCTACTTACATATGTTTAAATTGTATCATTATTCTAAAGGGTATTTGCATGAGAAATGATCTTTTGTATAAACAACAGTCGTAGATCCAAAAGGATCTCAGATCTAGCACATTCAAAGGAACAATGCACCTCAGGTTTGATTAATTTGATATGCCTCTATATGTTATGGCATTATTGTGATCTTATGAACATCTAGGTTGTATTTTGATCTGTTGAAATTATTACTATCATACTAACAATTGGTCAAAATTAAATTCAAAGTATTAGATTGATTAAGGTTGAGATTATATAGCTTATTCTCTAACTCAGATTTCTGTCAAGAAATCATATTATCTTAATACAGACGATAGGTTGAAGAGAATACTTGTCATCTTGAGTGAAGAAACACACTCATTTTTTAGGACAAGACTCCAGGTTCCAGGTTTGATTGATTAAATTGATAAGATTCAAATTTACACATATCAAGTTTGATAACTTCCACATTACAAGTAAACAATATGGTTTTGATAGCAATCTTTGAAATGTTTTATTATTGAATACTTGGTAGCATGTGAGCACTATTGAGATAAATGATTATTATAATTATTTACTAGATATAACTAACATCTCCTCTAGGAGAGCCTTCTTGCTTTGTTTCTAGGAGGAATTGATCACAACACTAGAAGAGTGTTGCTCTCATTTCTTATTATTGTATTTCTTACTTTTGGCTCTTGTTTCAAGTAGGTCACAAGTGATAGCTCTGAAGGAGCTACTATGACGATTTTTCTCGCTATTGTTTTATTATTATTATAAAGAGTATTATTCTTGTCTATTGTTTCTCCCATGTTGTTCTTGTTCCGAGAAGGTTACAGGTGATAACCCCGATGGGAGCTATAGTGCCAGTTGCAGGAGGCAACATATTATATGGTCTCTAGTTTGAGACATGGAGCTGACTATCCAGATCAGAAGTTGTATACACGACCGTATACATCCGTGTACCAAAGAAGAAGAAGAAGAAGTTGTTTTTACAAGATGACAGAACAAATCCCTCTAGTGCAGTTGATCACTCTTCAGATCATTGTGAAGAGTTAGTAGAGCTAGAAGGGCCTACCCAGAGTCATTGCAGTAACTAGGAAGAGACGAGTATGGTCTCGTGACACTTTGTAGGATGCAAATACATATAGTATTGATGAGCCATATCATGAGGAGCAGATGGCTCCACCGGTGGTGAGGCAAGCGGCCCCACCAAGTACCAAATCAGAAGGAGCTAGAGTTCAGAGGGAGTCAGCCCTCGTGATCTAGTGAAGAGGAGAAAACTCCCTAGGACCATTTATAGAGATGTACAAAGCCTGATTTGTGTCCAAAGGATTCTCTCAGCAAGAGGGAGAAGACTATGATGAGACACTTTTTCCAGTAATTAGAAGAAGTATATATAGAACAAACATGATTCATTAAAATAAGCCGACACGGTATGAGATTCAGAGGGAGAAATTCTGTCAATCCATGTACTTGAGATTGAGTTATCTCCAGTTCCAGTTGGTGCAGTACATGATTTGGGCCATGGAGACATGACTACAATAGAAGATTGAGTTACCTCCATAGAAAGAGGATAAGCTACCCTCAGTGTCAATTATTGAGCCACTCTCAGTTTCAGATGAAGTTGTTGTTGTGATAGAATAGAGGAGCTACTCTCAGAGTTCAACAGCTAAAGTGAGAATGGAGCAGTCATTCTCAGCTTCAGAAAGTGCAGTTGCAGGTGCAGAGTCCCAGTTCCAGAAGGAACAATTGTAGAGAGAGTAGAGGACATACTCTCAGGCAGTGAGACAGATAATGCTTTGCAGAAAGAACATAGAGCTAGCACACGATTGTGCAGATTAAGTTGCAGCTGAGCAAGTGTACCAGTTGGTACAATGTGATGTGAAAATTTGGTTCGAAGAACACGAGGACAAATATATGTTTTGTGGTGAAATACATGTTCCCCTGATTATGGAAAAACATGTGATGAGGTACCTAAAGGGTACAATCGATTATGGACCCAGATATATCTCGAAGTGTGAGATAAGATTGCAGATTCAGATTGGGCAGGCAGTGTCACAGACCGGAAAAGTACATCTGGATGTTTCTTTAGTATGGGATCGGTTGTGATCTCGTGACTCGGTGAGAAGCAAACCTATCTGGCACTCAATTCCATAGAGGCATAGTATGTGGCAGCATGGTCAGCTTGTGGCGAAGCAGTGTGGCTTTGGAAGTTGATTCCAAAATTGTTTGATCTCGAGTTGGAGGAAACATGTATCATTTATGACAACTAGAGTTGCATAAAGTTGTCAGTGAACACAAAGTGCCATGAAAAGTCCAAGCATATCGAGATCAAGTATTGTTATATTCGTGAGATGATACATAAGGAAGTAGTAAAGCTCCAGTATGTTCCTACCGACAAGCAGGTAGTAGACGTGTTGACTAAGCCTTTGGTGAGAGTGAAGTTCAAATACTTCAGAGACGAGTTTGGTGTGGTCCAGAAGGATTTTCCCTCATGAGAGGAAGTGATGTGTTTCCCAGTAGCAGGGAGTGATGTGTTCCCCAGTAGCAGGAAGTGATGTGATCCCCAATAGAGGGAAGTGATGAGATCCCCAGTAGAGGAAGCTACCCCAGCACAGGTTGGTAACCCCAACGCAGGCTGGTACGCTACCCCAGCGCAGGTAGGTAACCCAAATGCAGGATGGTACGCTACCCCAACACAAGTTGGTAACCCTAATGCAGGTTGGTACGCTACCCCAGCGCATGTTGGTAACTCCAACGTAGGATGGTACGCTACCCCAGCGCAGGTTAGTAACTCCAACGCAAGTTGGTACGATACCCCAACGCAGGTTGGTAACTCCAACACAGGATGGTACGCTACCCCAGCACAGTTTGGTACTCCAACGTAGATTAGTATGTTACTCTAGTACGAAAGGCTGGTGAAAGTGCAAAACTTCTTATGATATATAGATCCGTGATTGACAACAAGACAATGACCAAGTATGCAGAAGCGCAGAAGCAGTGATGATGATCGTGACAAGAAGAATACCTTCCTTGCTAAGAGGGAGTGTTTAAGATTGAGTAGCTTCAGAAGATATCCTTATTGCATTTGCCCAAGACAAACCCTAAAGAATAATATTATATTATATTTGTTAATCAGGCCATATTGTGCCTTGACATGTAAAACAGAAAATAGAAAGATAAAGTGACAGGTCAGCCCAGACCTAATTTTAGGTTGGCCAGAATATTATTTATAAAGGAGGCCAACGCCTCATTTGTACACACACACACATTAGCTCTGCATCTAAGAAAAGGAAGTGTGCAAGTCTCAGAGGGAGATGCTACTGCAGTTAGGAGATGACGTCATGGAGGTTCTTGGTTTATCTCTTGGGTATCTCTTGGTTAAGTGGTGCACTACTCTTCCCTAGTCAAGGGTTTGAGGAGGATCTTTTGCTTTGTTAGTTCTCTCTTGGAGAGAGGCATTGTTCTTGGTTGGTTGATCTATATTGAGTAAGTTTGTTGGGTTTTTCCCCTAGAGGGTTTTCCCAGGGTAAATTTTATGTATGTTGTGGATGTTATTCTTTCAGTGATCTTTTATATGCAGTTATTGTGCTAATGGTTTATAAGTTAAATAAAACTAATCTAGTTAATTGCTTAAGATGTAAAAATCAACAGGAAATTGTTGTAGAATCATTATTGGTTCCCATGTGGCATCTTCTGACTGCATATCTTTCCATTGAATCAATGTTTCTCATACCTTTTGCTAGTGCAATTGATGCTCTTTGGTAACCAATACTACTTATAGCTAGAACCAAATGGACCCTTCATCAAGTTCTAACAATATAGTTTGTACATCGTAATGCAATCACACTGTTTTCTTTAGACAAGACACATGAAACATTGGATGTATCTTGGAGTGGGCTGGAAAAGCTAGTTTGTAGGAAACTTGTCTAATGTGTTGGACGATCTTATAGGGTCCATAAAACTTTGGTGCGAGTTTTTTGTGATTTTCTCTTTGAGGAATGTTTGTTTATAGGGTTGAAAGTGAAGAAACCCTTAATATCCTTCTACAAAATAACACTCTAAGCGATGTTGGTCAACATGTTGTTTCATTCTATTTTTAGCCATAACCAAAATGTCCTTAAGTATGTGGAGAATAGCTTCTCTTGTGTGAACCATGCAATCCATTGCATGAACCTTAGAGACCCCTAGTAATATTAAACCACTGACAAGGGGTTTTAGCCATAGAAAATTTCATATAGTGTCATTTTGGTAGCACCACGATGAGTGGTATTGTACCACCATTCTGCAAAGAGTAGCCACTATGCCCATTGGTGCGACCTTTCCAAACCAAATCATTGCAAATAGGTTTCTAAGCATTTGTTGATCACTTTAATTTGACCATCGATTTGAAGATTATATGCGATGCTCATTTTCAACTAGGTACCCTAAAGTTTCAATAGCTCCTCCAGTAATTTACTTATGAATATGGGAACCTGATCCAACACAATGGAAGTGGACATACCATGTAACTTAAAAAACTGATCCATGAAGACTTGGGCCACAGTGGAGGGAATAAATGGGTGCAATAAGGCACAAAAATAAACACATTTAGAAAAGAAGACGACTACCATCATGATGATCAATTTGTTACTAGCGTTCGGAAGATCCATGATAAAATCCATAGAGATGTCAGTCTAGATAGTGGCAAGGATCGATGGTGATTGCAATGTCCCATGAGTCTTCATTAAGTCACCCTTGTTTCTTTGACAACCATCACAAGCCACTACAAAATCCTAGATGTCTATTTTCATGCCTTCCCAAAAGAAAGAGTGCTTAACTCACTCATAGGATTTATGAAACCTAGAGTGAACAATGACAGGGGATGAATGCAACTCCTCCAAGACCCTTTGTTTTAAAGTAGAATTTTTCACCGGAAATAAAAAGTGCCATTAATATTTTAAGGCATCTTCTTTCCATGTATAACTCTTAGGAGGGTTGGGATCTTCTTGAAGCCTTTGGATGAGTTGAACCACAATGTTGTTTGCTAGCCATTCTTGATGAGCTTCGTCAAGCCAATTAGATACAATTAAGGATAAGGGAAAAGGGGATATTTCTTCCTCGTATTTCCTTGATAAGGCATCAGCAACCACATTTTCTTTGTCTTTCTTATATATGATATCATAATCATATCCAAGCATCTTACTGACCCACTTATTCTATACTAGTTACGATAACATTTGTTCTAGAAAATACTTCAAACTATGATGATTGGTCTTGATTTGGAAGTGCCTCCCAATTAGATATGGACACCAAGTCTAAATTTCATGAAAAATAGCCATCATCTTTCTCATGGTGGATTTTCCCAAATTGCAATCACACAACTGCTTACTCATGAATTCCTAGGGACACCCTTTTTGCATTAAAATCGTGTGATGCCTCTACTTATGCTTAGGGGCATCCTTCTTGCATTAACATCATGTTGATACCTCCACTCAACGCATCACATTCCAAGACAAAAAATTTAGTGAAATTGCCCACTACTAAGACTAGAATAGTGCACATGGTATTCGTTAACGCTAAGAAGCCCTGCTCAATAGACTTACCCCATACAAAAGCCTTTTTTTTAGTAGGGTTGTCAAGGGAGAAACGATTTTTCCAAAAAATTTCATGAACTTCCTATAGTAGCATGTAAGTCTCAAGAAACCATGCAAGCTCTTCAAGGTCTTGGAGCATGGGCAATCTTGCATAGCTACAACTTTCTTGAGATCTATGTGCACTCCATCTTGACTGAGAATGTGACCCAAGTATTCAACCTCACAAGCCTTGAAAGCACATTTGGAACATTTAAGGAACAACTAGTGATCCCATAAAAGTTTCAAGTCTCTATCGACATGCTCTATATGGGAGTCTCATGTTTTGTTGTAGATCAATATATCATCTAATACAAGCACAAAATCACATAGGAAAGGACAAAAAATCTCGTTCACGAGGCTCTGAAAAGTTAATGGAGTATTTCAAAGTCCAAAGGGAATCACTAAAAACTCAATGATCTTCATGTGTGAAGAAAGTTGTCTTAGGGATGTCCTCTTGCCTTCGTATTTGGTGGTAACCTAAACAATAGTCCAATTTAGTGAAAAACTTGGCTCCATGAACCTCAGCCAAGAAATCATCAATAATTGAAATGAGAAATGAGTCTTTGATGGTCCATTAATTGAGATCCCAAAAATCAAGACACATGCACCAATCGTCTTCTTTCTTTAATACCATGACCAAAAACAAGAGATGAGTAAGGGTTGGTAGTTGAATGTATGACTCCAATGTCCAATAGTTCCTTAATTATCTTTTTTATTTCATTCTTCTGTGAAAAAGGGTGCTAATAAGGACGCACATTGGATAGTTGACTACCTGAAATTAAAGGGATATCATGGTCATGCTCACCATGTAAATCCACAGAGTGTTTCAAATACATATGGATGTTTGGTCAGTAGCATCAACAAATCGAGGTGAATCTCCTACAGGGGCATGTCCACAACTTGTATGGGATTGAACTAAGCAATAATATCAGTGTATCCATTTTTCAATGGCTTCTCCATACAGTGAGAACTAATAATTTCAAGGGAACGGACTTAATCCCCTTGAGAGTGTGTTTATGCCCTTCCTCAATGAAACTTATATATAATTGATTCAAATCTTGTTGGGTAGGTGTTATATTCTTTGCATGTGTGTGGGGGGGGTGCATCAGATTTGGCGACTACATCTTACAATCCCTCCCCCCTTTGCTCTTTGTGTCATGTGCGTTGGGTGCTTTCTTAGGGGGGTCCCAGGGTTACGTGGAGCATTCGGCTCTAGGCGGTAACCCGAAGCCGACCGGGTTTGAGGAAGCGCCTCGAAAAAAAAAAACATTGGATGGTTTTTGCTATTTTTAGCGGTTTTTTAAATTAATCCCTAATTAAGGAATTAGGGTTTTGGTCATTGCAGAATGTTGATGTTTGGTAGCTACGGGAGGAACCTTTCCTCCAATGTAAACCTATCTTAGATGCGGGAAGATTCCAGAAGTCCAGGAAGACCATTAAACAGTAAGAAGTTTCTAGAAGAGAAGTCGGCTCACCCAGGAATCAATTAAGTTAATTAAGACTCCCAGATGAGAATTTGGCCCAGGCAGAAGTGACTAGAAGATTATAAAGAGGTGATGTCTTCGCTCATTTGGAGACACAACACACTCTCACTTATTGAGGTAAAGGGTGTGCAAGTCTAAGAAAGGAAGGGTGACACTGTAGCTTAGTCTTGGAGCTATTTTGGTGGTGATCTCTCTCTCTCTTGTGCACTATCTCTCCTAGAGGGTGCGCTATCTCTGTATGGTGCTACTGCAATTGTGGAGCTACTTCTAGGTGCTATCCTTGTGATAGGTTTTGATTCTTGTTTGTAAGCTCTAAAGAGCTAGTGAATGGTTGGCCTTTGTGAAAGGAATTCATCTAAGAAAGGTTGTTGGGTTTTTCCCCCATTTGGGGTTTTCCCATGATAAATCTCTTATGTACTTTGTCTACTATTTAATTTGTTTCTATGGTATAATTCTTAATGTTAACTAAGTAAAATAACTCTATTGTTCTATAAGTAAAGGAAAATCTAATAGTTTATGGGCCCACTCCACATTGTCGCTGCGCAATAACCTTGTCAAGCTAGTTTTATCACTATCCCAAAGGCATTGGGACTACCCTTTACACAGAGCAGTGTGCCCTACCCTAGCGTACCTCCTGCAACACTCAATTTGTAGATTGAAGGAATTTGAAAATTGTAGAAAATTCCCAAGCTAGGGTTTCCATCAGCAGAATGTCTTCCAGCATGACAGTAGAAGACAGATTGGATGGAGCAAACAAATTCAGATACTGGAAGTATAGAATACAACTCATTCTAGAAGAGAATGAATTATTGGATCATGTCAAGAAGATGCTTCCAGAACCCGGAGACGAAGAAGCAAAGGCAAAGTTCAAGAAGAATGAAGTAAAGGCCAAGAGGATCTTGGCAGAGTCAATCAAGGATCACCTGATACCCAATGTATCAGAACTAAAGACTACAAAGGAGATGTTTGATGCCTTAACCAGAATCTACGAAAGCAAGAACACCAGTCGAAAGCTTACCCTACGGCATCAACTCAGAAATGTGACTATGAACAAGTCAGAGACGATAGCCAACTTCTTTACAAGGATCTCATAGATCAAAGACCAGTTAGTTGCCATTGGAGATCCAGTAGAATATGTTGAACTAGTAATCACTACATTAAATGGTTTCCCTCCCTCTTGAGACCCATTTGTCTAAGGAATTTGTGCAAGAAGGAAGTTACCCAAGTTTGAAAAGTTATGGGTAGATTTCTCTCAAGAGGAATCTAGATTGATGTCCAAGAAACAAAAGGTAGATGATGATGAAAACCAAGCACTTGCAGCACAAGTGAAGAAGTGAAAGGAAAGGGAAGAAGGCAGTCCAAGGAATTATAAGAAGCCATCTCGTAGGAGGGATGTGTCAAAGGTTCAATGCTTCAATTGCAGGAAGATGGGACATTATGTTGCACAGTGTCCTCACAAACATGATAAAGAAAAGAAGAAGAAGCACCATGCACATGCAACTGATGTTGAAGAACACAAACCCAAGGATGAAGAATTTGTATTCATTTCAGCACTCACTGGAAACATCACTCAAGGAAGCGACACTTGGCTCATATATAGTGGTGCTTCCAAGCATATGACTAGATTCAAAAACTCTCTATCAAAATTAACAGAAAAGGACTCTTCACTTCAAGTGGTTCTTGGAGACGATTCCAAGCATGCAATCAAAGGCGTTGGAGAAGCGAAGCCTCCTTACAACTTGACTCGGGTAACCCTCTTTCAATTAAAGATATACTATTTGTACAAGGCTTAAAGAAGAAACTTCTATCTATTTCAGCTTTAGAAGATAAAGGCTTTAGGGTAGCTTTTGTGGATGGCCAAGTCCTTCAATGGCCCAAGAATTCAAGCATAAATAAAGCCACTGTGATTGGTGTCTGAGAGGGAGGATTGTATAAGTTGAAGGGACACCAAGAACAAGCCCTTGTACACAATAGTGTTAGTTCCAGTGAACTATGGCACCGAAGGCTTGTTCACTTGAACTATAGAGCATTACCAGTTTTGAGAAAAATGGTTACAGGTCTACCAGGAATCCAGAGAGAGCATGACGGAGTATGCAAAGGTTGTGCACTTGGAAAGAATGTCAAGGGAAGCTTTACAAGCAGTGATAGCATATCCAAAGGTATTTCGGACATCATACACTCCAATGTATGCAGACAAATGATGGTGTTATCACTTGGAAACTTTGTATTCTCTGTGGTGTTCATAGACGACTATTCCAGGAAGACATGGATCTACTTCTTGAAAGCAAAAGATGAAGTCTTTAACAAGTTTCAAGAGTTCAAGGCTTTAGTTGAGAATATCTCTGAGAGGAAGATTAAAGTTTTGAGATGTGACAATGGAGGTGAGTACACCTCAAAGGAGTTTAAAGACTTTTTCCAAGAAGCAAGGATTAAGAGGGAGCTTACAACTCCCTACAACCCCCAGCAAAATGGGGTTGCAAAAAGAAAGAATAGATTCATCATAGAAGCAGCAAAAGTGATGATACATGACTAGGGCCTACCCATGCACTTATGGGCAGAAGCATCCAGTACGGTTATCTATGTGAAGAACAGAAGCCCTCATAAGATATTGGTGAACAAGACACCTGAAGAGGTGTTCACCGAAAAGAAGCCAGAAGTCAGTCACTTGAGCATTTTTGGTTGTCCAGGGTTTATACATGTTCTCAAGGAAAAGAGAACGAAATTGGAACCTTCAGGAAAGAAGGGCACATTCGTTGGATACAATGAGACTTTGAAGGCCTATAGAATTTACATTCCAAGGCAGAGACAGATCGAGATCAGCCAGGATGTAACATTTGACGAAGATGAAGCCTTCAGAAGATCAAGGGAATCTCACATGGATGAGGGCCAAATAGAGCAAGAGGCTCCCAAAGATGCAGCCATGGTAGACTCTACACCTGAAGAAACCATCCCAGAAGTCCAGAATGATATGGTAGAGTCAGAAAGACTTGTAGATCTACCTGAAGAAGTTGTGGCTACCAGGAAGAAATCAGCTTGGCTTTGGAACACCTTGCAGGAAGTTGAAGGACATGCAGCTCCCAAAGGCTCCTTTAAAGAGAGCAAGAGACCCCATAAGTTTTCCAGTGATGTGGCACTAATGAGCAACACCATTGATTCAAAACCTTCCACTTTTGAAGAATTTGTTGAGAAGCAAGAATGAAAGGATGCCATGATGGAGGAGTATTAATCCATCATGAAGAATGATGTATGGGAGGTTGTTCTGAGACCAAAAGGGAAGTCAGTTGTGACTTCCAAATGGATCTACAAGATCAAGCACGCTGCAAACGACAGCATAGAGAAGTATAAGGAAAGGTTTGTGGCTATAAGGTTCTCCTAGAAAGAGGGAGAAGACTATGACGAAACTTTTTCTCTTGTAAAAAAATACACTTCCATTAGATCAATCATTGTGATTGCTTCCGCGATGGGATGGAAATTACACCAGATGAATGTCAAGACTACTTTCTTGAATGGTGTAATAGAGGAAGAAGTGTACATAGAGCAACCACAAGGCTTCGTGATCCATGGGAAGGAGTCTCATGTGTGCAGACTGAAGAAAGCCTTGTGCGGACTGAAGCAAGCACCCAGGGCTTGGTATGCCAGGATAGATGGATATTTAATGAGCCTGGGATTTACCAAGAGTGAGGTGGATCCTAACCTCTACTATAAGGTTGAGGATGGATGCCCATTGATCTTGGTTCTATATGTAGATGATCTATTTTTAACAGGGGACGAGAAGCTCATTGATGGGTGTAAGAGGGAGCTCACTTCAGAGTTCGAGATGAAGGATCTAGGTCTGATGCATTACTTTTGGGGATTGGAGGTATGGCAGAGATCAAATGAGATTTTCCTTAGCCAAGGAAAATATATTGTTGAGATCCTGAAGAAATTCGAGATGATGGACTGCAAGTCCATGACTACACCTATGACGATAAATATGAAGCTCTTGAGTGACAAATCTTCAGATTTGGTGGATCCCACGATGTATAGACAATTGATTGGATCCTTGATGTACCTAGTTAACACCAAGACAGACATGTGCTTTGCAGTGAACACCTTGAGTCAACACATGGTTGAACCTAGACAGGGACATTGGATGGAAGCAAAGCATATGTTGAGGTACCTTCATGGTACGGTTGGATATGGATTGAGATATGTCTCAGGTGGAGATGTGAAGCTACAAGGATATACAGATTTTGACTGGGTAGGGAGTGCAGTGGGTCGAAAGAGTACTTTTGGATGTTGTTTCAGTCTGGGATCATGCATGATCTCATGGTTGAGCAGGAAGCAGACATCAGTGGCACTCAGTACATCAAAAGCAGAGTATATCGCAGCAAGCATGGCAAGTCGTGAAGCAGTGTGGCTCTGGAAGTTGTTATCCAGGATATTTGATCTAGAATTCGAGCCAACTTTGATACATTGTGACAATCAAAGTTGTGTGAAGTTTATCGAGAACCATGTATTCCATGATAGGTCTAAGCATATAGAGATCAAATATCATTACATCTGGGACATGGTGTAGAGAGAAGTTGTGGAGCTCCAATACATATCCACAGACGAGCAGATAGCAGACATTCTCACCAAGCCCTTGTCAAGAGTGAAATATGAGTACTTCAGGGACAAGCTTGGAGTGTTGTCGAATGTCCACCCTCGTTGAGAGGGAGGTGTGTTGTTTATTCTCATGCCGACTAACCCCTCTGGCCAAGGGTTCCCTGAACCAGTCACGTGAGGTGACTGAGGGGGTAATGTATTGTCGGGCCTGCTAAGAGAATAAACATCACACACATAGTCGTAAGACTATGGCAGAGGTTGTGTGACTTCGGACAGTATTTGTGTGCTACTTCGGTGGATGCCAACTTTGATATATTGTGACAATCAAAGTTGCATGAAGTGTACCGAGAACCTTGTATTCCATGACGGGTCTAAGCATATAGAGATCAAATATCATTACATCAGAGACATGGTGCAGAGAGGCGTTGTGGAGCTCCAGTACATATCCACAGACGAGCAGATAGCAGACATTCTCACCAAGCCCTTGTCAAGAGTGAAGTATGAGTACTTCAGGGACAAGCTTGAAGTCTTGTCGAATGTCCACCCTCGTTGAGAGGGAGATGTGTTGTTTCTTCTCATGCCAACTAACCCCTCTGGCCAAGGGTTCTCTAGGTTCTATGGATGAGTCACGTGAGGTGACTGAGGGGGTAATGCATTGTCAGAGCTGCTGAGAGAAGAAACATCACACACGTAGTCGTAAGACTATGGCGGAGGCTATGTGACTTCGGACAGTAGCTATGTGCTACTTCGGTGGATGTGTTCCACTGGCGGAGGTTGTGTGACTTTGGACAATAGTTGTGTGTTACTTCGGTGGTTGTGTACTACTGGCGGAGACTATCTGTCTCTGGACAGTAGTTGTGTGCTACTACAGTGGATGTGTTCCACTGGTGGTGATTTTGTATCACTGGACAGTAGTTGTGTACTAGCAACAATTGTGATCTATTGGATGACATCGTAGTAGTTGTGTGCTACTATTTGATTGTCATGGAGATTACCAGATCGCTTGGATATAGATGTGTGTACTACCGTTTGATCACATAGATTGTGCCTGATGATTCGAGCTACCGAAGGCATTGTAGCAGTCGTGTGTCTTCTATCAGATTGCAGAGTAGTCGATGGACTACTAGATGAAGACATCATGAAAGATACCTCCCTAGCTAAGAGGGAGTGTTGATGTTTGGTAGCTACGGGAGGAACCTTTCCTCCAATGTAAACCTATCTTAGATGCGGGAAGATTCTAGAAGTCCAGGAAGACCATTAAACGGCAACAAGTTTCTAGAAGAGAACTCTGTTTTTCATGGTAATTAGCATAAATAAGTCAGTGCATAAGGAGACAACATTGTTTCACTACTATTTTTACCCACTCATTTAATAAAGTCAACGATGCGCTAAATTACCTATATAAATAACCGAATGACCCGCAGCATTGTCGATCTATAGCCCTTTGAAAGTCAATAAATAACTGGGAAAGAGAGAGATAGCTCACTCACCTCACTTTGTGTGTGTCGTAATAGAAAGAAAGTTCACGCTTACCTGAAGAAAGAAAGCGGGTTGTGAATTTCTTAACGATGGATGCGGCTCGACCTCTTGAGTGAGTGCTTCTAATGGAAAAGACTCGCCATGCCATAAAGAATTAATAAAGAAAGGGTTATTATCTCTGTATATAATTCTACCTACATCAGCGGCCCACCCAGGAATTAATTAAGACTCCCAGATGAGAAGTCGACCCAGGCAGAAGTGACTGGAAGATTATAAATAAGAGATGTCTTGGCTCATTTGGAAACACAACACACTCTCACTCACTAAGGTAAAAGGTGTGCAAGTCTGAGGAAGGAAGGGTGACGTAGTAGCCTAGTCTTGGAGCTATTTTGGTGGTGATCTCTCTCTTGTGCACTATCTCTCCTAGAGGGTGTGCTATCTCTGTATGGTGCTACTGCAATTGTGGAGCTACTTCTAGGTGCTAGCCTTGTGCTAGGTTTTGATTCTTGTCAATAAGCTCTAAGGAGCTAGTGAATGGTTGGACTTTGTGAAAGGAATTCATCTAAGAAATGGTATTGGGTTTTTCCCCCATTTGGGGTTTTCCCAGGATAAATCTCGTGTGTACTTTGTCTACTATTTATTCTACTATTGTGGTGTAATTCTTAATGTTAACTAAGTAAAAGAACTCTATTGTTCTATAAGTAAAGGAAAATCTAACACAAAATACCTAAAATATTGTGTATATATTGTATTGTGAATGGTGAAATTAATACAATGAAGAGTTCAGAACTATGGCACTAAGGAAGACTGGTTTTCTCCTGGTTAAGGGTTTCCAGCGTAAATATTTATGTACTATTTGTGTGAGCCATTGATTAATTTATGTTTTTCTTAGAATCTATATGCATTGCTTTACTTCAAAGATTTAAAACTTACAAATCCATGGTCCCATATCCCAAAGTGCATAGCCATTCTACGTCGAGAAAGACAATACAACCACCCATTTCAATAAGCAAACATGTGAGATTTTGAGATAATACTCTCCCATTTGAAGTTTCACATTTTCACATCCACCTTCACATTTCATCATACCACCATCAAAGATCATAATTTGAAAATTATGTATAACATGGACAAAACAATGGATTTCTTCTACAACTCTCCTATGAATAGAATTTTTTATGGTATTGTTGTCAATCAAAACAATCACCTTGCAATGCTCGATATAACCAATCAACTTCAGTGTTTGGGGTGCAAAAACGTCGAATAAAGCATGGAGGAAAAATTGGCATTCCTCACAACGAGCTTGTAAGGTTATTTCTTTTTCAGGATGTGGGGTGGTTTCTTCGAATTCTGGTTTGGGCGTGTCTATCACTAGAATGTCTTCTGAGTGGTGTTGGGAGGATACATCCATTAGAAATATTGTTTGTTACAATTAGAGCAAACTTTGAGGCATCGATGTTCTGCCATCTCTTCCAGGAACAACTTTTGGACTCCTCAAGCGCTAAGGAGTGGAAGGGTTGATAGTGGTTGCCAAATAAAGATGAGTGCTAGAGGTGAATGAGGGTCTTTTGTTCTATGCACTAGTCACCACCTCGGCTTCTTTAGCTCTCTCACGGGACTCCAAGTAACTAGGTGGTGCATCATGACTTGTGCTCTAATTTCCTCCTTGAGACCACTGATAAAACATTTTATTTAAAGGAATCAAAACATCCCTCTGTGTGGATTGTCAATTATTCAAACGCATAGTGATGTCTCATTCAAGACGAGCATAGATAGCCTTCACAAACTAACTCCAAACAATGTATTCTCCATAAGATTTCTTATTCTCAATGTTTTGGATCCAAATATAAGACCCCCACTCTAAGTTTCATTAAGTCACCAATGATTTCCATGGAGGGAGAAATAATGTTCCATCGACTAACCTAACCAACGAGATAGGAACCATCAAACTTGTTCATATATACTTTTGAAAAGTGGTGTCACGAATTGTGATCCTAAAAGAGTATCTGATGACTATGGTTATCCGAAAAAAGAATCTTAGTGCATTGCTCTTTGTTTGTTGAAAATTCCCCAGTGGGCGGATCAATGTATTGTTTTGGCCCTTTAATCCTCATGGTTGTAGGTGGAAATCCTATTGAGTTCTTGAGCTCAACACCCTTTTGGTCAATTTTTGGTGATAGTTCAACAACCTATTTGTCAACCTTTGAATTAAGCTACTGGTACTAATATTGCAGGTCCTAGATTTTGTCCTCTGTCGCTACCATGTTGCAAGTATCGGTCATGGGACTACTTAACAGCCCCTCCACTTATCTCAATAGAACAAGTGGCTTGAGAGGTGTCTTTTGAGATATATCACAAACAAATGTATTGTCCAATCCAGAAAGACAAATAACGATTTAAAATTAATTTTACCGAAAAGATAAAAAATAAAAATAAAAATAAATTAATAGAGATACACCCATGCAATCAGCACAGCGCAAGGAAATTTTTTAGATAGGTCTCCCACAATGGTGCCAAAAAGAGAAAAAACTTTAAAGACATAGAATATTAAGTGTTATCTCTCTAATAGACCAAAGGGTTTCCAACAATAGTACTCGGTCGATTTTTTCACGGCATCAAGTAAAGAGGATAGACCATGTCCTTAACAATACTACTTGATTCCCTGATATGCAACATTGATCTCCCTGAGTGTTGTTCTCAGTGTATTATAGCAACAGGACGACCTCAGGTTTACGTAGCACTGGTTTCAGGTTGCACTAGCTCAAGAAATAAAGATGATACCACTTGTAATGATCCTTAACCCTTTGACTTGAACCACAAACATGGTGTTCAAAAATTATAAATGCAAAAAGTCGATACAAGGGACAATGAGATGAAATATGTGAAATATAACCCTTGTATTAATGATTTTCAAAAAAAAATAGAGCAATGTTCTTAGGCCTCTTAGGGAAACCTCTCACTATGTAGAGCTCTAATTACAACACTTGACAAAAACAGTACTTAGCCTTCTAGCTCTATAAATAGGTTTTCAATAGCAAAACGTTAATTACTTATGGTCCCACCACTAATGAGTACCCACTATCTAGTAATCCTTAATTGATAAACAAGACCCTATATTAAATAATTATCCACTATCTAATGGACCTTAATCAAAGAAAATGGTCAAATGCATCAATTGACAAACTCCTGAGAAACCTAAAGTAGGGAGGTTACAGTGAGACCTTAACATTTGACATCGTCTCTGTCAACAACAAGAAGTGCCCACATCTTTTGAGAGAAACAACTTTTTAGCCAAACTTGTTAAACCATATAAAGCAAACTGAAATGAACGCTAGATGAAATCAAAAAGATGTGATAAAATTGATAATGGGAGCATAACATGTACTCAAATTGAGACTCCCCATTTTTCCAACCAAGTGAATACTCACACTCTCACTACTCTTATTCGACGGTGTATGATGTGTATAGACTCCCCATTTTTCCAACCAAGTGAATACTCACTCTCATTACTCGTATTCGACTGTGTATGATGTGTATAGAGTAAAGGCGTTGTCTCATAAAAGTGTGTACTTGTTTATATGTGTATATAGTAGAAGCGTTGCCTCATAAAAATGCACACAAAGCCCATCCTTTAATATTTAGATAAGTGTTTTTATAGAATTTTCATTTATTTGACTGCAGGTTAAGGTCAGCATTAGTGATTAGAGAAGTGTTTTTATAGAATTTTCATTATCTGATTGCAGGTTAAGGTCAGAATCAGTGAAAAAAGAATTGTAGGATAACATTAGTCAAAAGTTTGTTTCCATGTACCGGCGCATTAATGCCTAAATGGGTGTCTTTGAAGGAGCTCCACATGTGTCAAACAATTTTATGTTATGTGGTTGTAATAATGTGTCAAGATCTTTAACCATGAAAATGATGAGTGGAACAAGATCTTCGGCCATAAAAATGATGATTCGTAAAGTGCCATTTGCACCTATAAAATTCATAAAATTTCCAGTTAGATATATAAACTTTAACCTTAAAGACATTCCTGCATTGTGTAATTGATTATTAAATTACAGAAAAATGCGTTCTAAGTACAAATATAGACTGAAGGGTAATATTATAAAATAGTGTTAAGACCGTGTTAGTTTCAAAAGTACGAGGAATGACAAAACGTCGAATGGCACTAACCATGGAATTTCTATCACCTAGATGGTTGTCATCAAGTACCATTTTATTTCCTTAGAATCCAATTAAGTTTTGCATGCTTTAAGGTGAGTTTGGTGTTGCATGTCCATCATGGTAATCCTCAAACCTCTAGTTTCGGAGGAAAGAAAATTGTTAAGACATTTTGTTTGTTTATTGAATAATAATAAATGAAACAACATGCAAGGTCTTGGCATGTTCCTCTCAGATAACCATGCTAGCTTATAAATTATGGTTATGGTAATAATCGTCCACATATAAAATGGATATTTTTGGAAATACGTAATATCACTCGCATTACTGTTACGAGACTTATGATTAGACTGCATTGTTTTCAAGGAAATGATTTACACTAAATATACATTTCATAATACAGCGAGCTCTAAATTGTTAATGTTTATGTCATTATTATAGTTCTTTGCATTTCAATAGATAAGAGCAACATAAGAACAAGATCACTGAGAAATACACATTCACAAGAGACACAGTTTTTATCCTGGGAAACCCTCTAGGGGAAGAAAACCCAACAAAAACTTCCTTATCATAAATTGCCAATACAATGTCAAGAGATAACTCAAACCAATACAGAAAGTCCTCTCCAAAAGATGCACCACTCTTCTCTCTCTCTTTTGCCGGTAACAGATCAAAACTTGTCTCTCAAACTGAGCAAGTGAGTTGTGTTCAAATGAGGCACTAGCCTCCTTTATTTATACAAGTTCTGACATGTGTGAAGTGTCTCTTCACTGGCAGGGTCGACTTCTTAATCTGGGTGGCTAAACCCACCTTTATTATATTTATGGGTCTTCTTATTAATTGCTGGGGTCGACTTCTTATTCTGCCTATTATAATTGTCTATTGACCAATCCGCAAAAGGGGATTTGGTCCTAATACAATTACCGACATGATTAATCCACAATGGGGATTAATCCTATAAATAATATATCAAATAATAATAAGAATACTCTT